>OZ020524.1:0-339368 GCA_963971425.1 Bryoerythrophyllum caledonicum
CCTAAACCCTAAACCCTAAACCCTAAACCCTAAACCCTAAACCCTAAACCCTAAACCCTAAACCCTAAACCCTAAACCCTAAACCCTAAACCCTAAACCCTAAACCCTAAACCCTAAACCCCTAAACCCTAAACCCTAAACCAAACCCTAAACCCTAAACCCCTAAACCCTAAACCCTAAACCCTAAACCCTAAACCCTAAACCCTAAACCCTAAACCCTAAACCCTAAACCCTAAACCCTAAACCCTAAACCCTAAACCCTAAACCCTAAACCCTAAACCCTAAACCCTAAACCCTAAACCCTAAACCCTAAACCCTAAACCCTAAACCCTAAACCCTAAACCCTAAACCCTAAACCCTAAACCCTAAACCCTAAACCCTAAACCCTAAACCCTAAACCCTAAACCCTAAACCCTAAACCCTAAACCCTAAACCCTAAACCCTAAACCCTAAACCCTAAACCCTAAACCCTAAACCCTAAACCCTAAACCCTAAACCCTAAACCCTAAACCCTAAACCCTAAACCCTAAACCCTAAACCCTAAACCCTAAACCCTAAACCCTAAACCCTAAACCCTAAACCCTAAACCCTAAACCCTAAACCCTAAACCCTAAACCCTAAACCCTAAACCCTAAACCCTAAACCCTAAACCCTAAACCCTAAACCCTAAACCCTAAACCCTAAACCCTAAACCCTAAACCCTAAACCCTAAACCCTAAACCCTAAACCCTAAACCCTAAACCCTAAACCCTAAACCCTAAACCCTAAACCCTAAACCCTAAACCCTAAACCCTAAACCCTAAACCCTAAACCCTAAACCCTAAACCCTAAACCCTAAACCCTAAACCCTAAACCCTAAACCCTAAACCCTAAACCCTAAACCCTAAACCCTAAACCCTAAACCCTAAACCCTAAACCCTAAACCCTAAACCCTAAACCCTAAACCCTAAACCCTAAACCCTAAACCCTAAACCCTAAACCCTAAACCCTAAACCCTAAACCCTAAACCCTAAACCCTAAACCCTAAACCCTAAACCCTAAACCCTAAACCCTAAACCCTAAACCCTAAACCCTAAACCCTAAACCCTAAACCCTAAACCCTAAACCCTAAACCCTAAACCCTAAACCCTAAACCCTAAACCCTAAACCCTAAACCCTAAACCCTAAACCCTAAACCCTAAACCCTAAACCCTAAACCCTAAACCCTAAACCCTAAACCCTAAACCCTAAACCCTAAACCCTAAACCCTAAACCCTAAACCCTAAACCCTAAACCCTAAACCCTAAACCCTAAACCCTAAACCCTAAACCCTAAACCCTAAACCCTAAACCCTAAACCCTAAACCCTAAACCCTAAACCCTAAACCCTAAACCCTAAACCCTAAACCCTAAACCCTAAACCCTAAACCCTAAACCCTAAACCCTAAACCCTAAACCCTAAACCCTAAACCCTAAACCCTAAACCCTAAACCCTAAACCCTAAACCCTAACCCTAAAACCCTAAACCCTAAACCCTAAACCCTAAACCCTAAACCCTAAACCCTAAACCCTTAACCCTAAAAATAGTAACTTTCAAAGTCATTATCCCCCAAAGTCAACAACAATAATGAAAGTCAAACCTTCCATATCTCCCAAATGAAGACCGATTTGGGAAATGTTTTGACACCATTGGAATCACAACCCTCGAAAATGGGGGGGTATGACTCTTCAAAACACCTAAATTCCAAAAATAGAAGATTTTATACATCACCCTAAATAATTATCAAACCTTCCATAACATCCAAACCATGCCTTATATAGAAAAACTAAATACACCATTGGATTCACAATGCCCTAAAATGGGGGGGTAGGTCATCTCAAAATTACCGAACTCCTTAAATATCAAAAAAGTCAACCACAAAATTGAAAGTCAACTCACCTATATCTCCCAAATGGAGAAAGATTAGGGAAATGTTTTTACATTTTCGGAATCACAACCATCAACAATGGGGGGGTAGGTCACCTCAAAATCCCTAAAAAAGTATGTCACTTTATCGGGAACACACATGTAACCCTAAACCCTAAACCCTAAACCCTAAACCCTAAACCCTAAACCCTTAACCCTTAACCCTAAACCCTAAACCCATGTAACCCTAAACCCTAAACCCTAAACCCTAAACCCTAAACACAAAATTGAAAGTCAACTCACCTATATCTCCCAAATGGAGAAAGATTAGGGAAATGTTTTTACATTTTCGGAATCACAACCATCAACAATGGGGGGGTAGGTCACCTCAAAATCCCTAAAAAAGTATGTCACTTTATCGGGAACACACATGTAACCCTAAACCCTAAACCCTAAACCCTAAACCCTAAACCCTAAACCCTAAACCTAGGTTTCTCCACGTCCACGACATGTTCCATCGGAGCCACCAGTTGCTCCAGTACGTGGGGAGCCAACTCTGAGATGCATGTACGAGCGGTATCCGTTTCTCAGACAAGCTCCGGTGGCACTGGTACAATTTCCTCCTCTTGTTGGTTCATGCACAGATCAAGCGGAGTTTCCAAGTGTCAATGATCCGGTGAACATGGATCTTGATGCAGCCTGTTTTATGATGCTCACCGAGGATTTGCCGGACTTGTTTGGGATCATGGCCCGTCCGGCAAATCGTAGGGTGAAGGTACGAGATCTTCCAGAATTTAGTGACTGGCTGCATGTCATTTCTGATCCTATAGTGGTCAAGGTGTTTGCGGGTAGTGATTCAGATCGTAGAGATGCATTCAGGGCGGAGTTAGTAGATACGCTACGGGAGGTGCATGGCTTGACATTGACCATGGCTACTGATAGTTCCACACTATCACGTAACCAGGTTAATGTTCCGATTTCAGCGATGTCACAGGCGCTTTATTCCTTGGGCGCCAGGCTATGCCGAGTTTCATTCTTTGGAATGAAGTGGGAGATTCCGGGAGCAGAGCCAGTGCTAGATCGGTTTATACGCCGGTATCGTGCTGAAATGGGTTCTTCTGTTCCAGTGCAGAAGAATCTATTTGATTATGGCACTCGCTACAGTACCGACGGATTGTTGTTCTTCAAGTTCAGTGATGCACAGCGTCGGGCTAGGAGGTTTACGGAGGGTACCGTGCACGAGATGTGCAACGAGGAGGACTACGGATCTGTAGATTTTAGGCCTGTTTTTGACCCACGTATAGTTCGGGTCAAGATTTACCAGGCACTGTGTCACGAGATTCTCTCTGTGATACAGAAGCAGATGCTAGATCAGATGCCTGGTACTATGCGCACTATGCGTACCAGATTGGCGCAGCTACAGGATTTACTAGATAGATGGTTTAGTATGACAGATGATGAGCGCAGTAGCCGACTCTCAGGCATCAGGATTGAGATTACTGTTCAGACAGAGATGGTGGTTGATGGGCGTCGGCTTTGTAGCGAGCAGGATCTGTTTAGCGTTAGTGGCATTCAGGGTGCATTGCGAGGGCCTTTTGACAGTAGACCACTATCCATAGACGGGTTTATGACACACAGTGAGGAGATGGTGGCAGCATTCGCAGCTATGGTTCATGGCAGAGATGAGCATGCGCCATCTATCGAGGTACAGAGTGTTCTCACTTTTTCTCGCCAGGCTATTGGATGGAGTGGGAAGTTTATGGAGTATCAGCTTCGACAGGCACGGGAGTGGGCTAGGCACGCGGCTGACGCTGAGGAGCAGAGGTTGGAGCAGTTGGAGGAGCTGGACATGGAGTATACATATGATGGTGCTGAGTTAGATTCACCAGAGGCTCGCCCACTTATCCAGGATTTTTTAGTGCATGCTGAGTGGTTCTTGCATAGTACAGTGAGAGACCGTACAGTTCCAGGATTGATGTTGATGAGCGCCTATGGTCGTGGGTACTTGCCCAAGACCGGTATATATGTTGATCGAGTAGGGGCTGCTCGTCACTATATAGGCCTTCATGGAGCCGATTGGAGAGACCATGTGAGGTCTGTTATTTGAGTACTTTCTTGTTCATTATATATATATTTATACTATTACTATTATATATTTTCTATTATAATATTGTTACAATATATATCTTCCATCATAATTTATTATTCAATAATTTCAAAAAAACCTTATACTTCATCATCATACACTAATTCTACAACCCTAAATCTATAATCCTAAACCCTAAATACCAAACTTAAGGTACTGAATACCTAAACCCTCAACCCTAAGTACTAAATACCTAAGCCCTAAACTCTAAACCCTACTAAATACCTAAACCCTAAACCCTAAACCCTAAACCCAAATCTAACACTACCAATGAATTTTTCATGTCTAAATTAGTAGGAGTAGCTATATCAACACTTTAAAAATAGTAACTTTCAAAGTCATTATCCCCCAAAGTCAACAACAATAATGAAAGTCAAACCTTCCATATCTCCCAAATGAAGACCGATTTGGGAAATGTTTTGACACCATTGGAATCACAACCCTCGAAAATGGGGGGGTATGACTCTTCAAAACACCTAAATTCCAAAAATAGAAGATTTTATACATCACCCTAAATAATTATCAAACCTTCCATAACATCCAAACCATGCCTTATATAGAAAAACTAAATACACCATTGGATTCACAATGCCCTAAAATGGGGGGGTAGGTCATCTCAAAATTACCGAACTCCTTAAATATCAAAAAAGTCAACCACAAAATTGAAAGTCAACTCACCTATATCTCCCAAATGGAGAAAGATTAGGGAAATGTTTTTACATTTTCGGAATCACAACCATCAACAATGGGGGGGTAGGTCACCTCAAAATCCCTAAAAAAGTATGTCACTTTATCGGGAACACACATGTAACCCTAAACCCTAAACCCTAAACCCTAAACCCTAAACCCTAAACCCTTAACCCTTAACCCTAAACCCTAAACCCATGTAACCCTAAACCCTAAACCCTAAACCCTAAACCCTAAACACAAAATTGAAAGTCAACTCACCTATATCTCCCAAATGGAGAAAGATTAGGGAAATGTTTTTACATTTTCGGAATCACAACCATCAACAATGGGGGGGTAGGTCACCTCAAAATCCCTAAAAAAGTATGTCACTTTATCGGGAACACACATGTAACCCTAAACCCTAAACCCTAAACCCTAAACCCTAAACCCTAAACCCTAAACCTAGGTTTCTCCACGTCCACGACATGTTCCATCGGAGCCACCAGTTGCTCCAGTACGTGGGGAGCCAACTCTGAGATGCATGTACGAGCGGTATCCGTTTCTCAGACAAGCTCCGGTGGCACTGGTACAATTTCCTCCTCTTGTTGGTTCATGCACAGATCAAGCGGAGTTTCCAAGTGTCAATGATCCGGTGAACATGGATCTTGATGCAGCCTGTTTTATGATGCTCACCGAGGATTTGCCGGACTTGTTTGGGATCATGGCCCGTCCGGCAAATCGTAGGGTGAAGGTACGAGATCTTCCAGAATTTAGTGACTGGCTGCATGTCATTTCTGATCCTATAGTGGTCAAGGTGTTTGCGGGTAGTGATTCAGATCGTAGAGATGCATTCAGGGCGGAGTTAGTAGATACGCTACGGGAGGTGCATGGCTTGACATTGACCATGGCTACTGATAGTTCCACACTATCACGTAACCAGGTTAATGTTCCGATTTCAGCGATGTCACAGGCGCTTTATTCCTTGGGCGCCAGGCTATGCCGAGTTTCATTCTTTGGAATGAAGTGGGAGATTCCGGGAGCAGAGCCAGTGCTAGATCGGTTTATACGCCGGTATCGTGCTGAAATGGGTTCTTCTGTTCCAGTGCAGAAGAATCTATTTGATTATGGCACTCGCTACAGTACCGACGGATTGTTGTTCTTCAAGTTCAGTGATGCACAGCGTCGGGCTAGGAGGTTTACGGAGGGTACCGTGCACGAGATGTGCAACGAGGAGGACTACGGATCTGTAGATTTTAGGCCTGTTTTTGACCCACGTATAGTTCGGGTCAAGATTTACCAGGCACTGTGTCACGAGATTCTCTCTGTGATACAGAAGCAGATGCTAGATCAGATGCCTGGTACTATGCGCACTATGCGTACCAGATTGGCGCAGCTACAGGATTTACTAGATAGATGGTTTAGTATGACAGATGATGAGCGCAGTAGCCGACTCTCAGGCATCAGGATTGAGATTACTGTTCAGACAGAGATGGTGGTTGATGGGCGTCGGCTTTGTAGCGAGCAGGATCTGTTTAGCGTTAGTGGCATTCAGGGTGCATTGCGAGGGCCTTTTGACAGTAGACCACTATCCATAGACGGGTTTATGACACACAGTGAGGAGATGGTGGCAGCATTCGCAGCTATGGTTCATGGCAGAGATGAGCATGCGCCATCTATCGAGGTACAGAGTGTTCTCACTTTTTCTCGCCAGGCTATTGGATGGAGTGGGAAGTTTATGGAGTATCAGCTTCGACAGGCACGGGAGTGGGCTAGGCACGCGGCTGACGCTGAGGAGCAGAGGTTGGAGCAGTTGGAGGAGCTGGACATGGAGTATACATATGATGGTGCTGAGTTAGATTCACCAGAGGCTCGCCCACTTATCCAGGATTTTTTAGTGCATGCTGAGTGGTTCTTGCATAGTACAGTGAGAGACCGTACAGTTCCAGGATTGATGTTGATGAGCGCCTATGGTCGTGGGTACTTGCCCAAGACCGGTATATATGTTGATCGAGTAGGGGCTGCTCGTCACTATATAGGCCTTCATGGAGCCGATTGGAGAGACCATGTGAGGTCTGTTATTTGAGTACTTTCTTGTTCATTATATATATATTTATACTATTACTATTATATATTTTCTATTATAATATTGTTACAATATATATCTTCCATCATAATTTATTATTCAATAATTTCAAAAAAACCTTATACTTCATCATCATACACTAATTCTACAACCCTAAATCTATAATCCTAAACCCTAAATACCAAACTTAAGGTACTGAATACCTAAACCCTCAACCCTAAGTACTAAATACCTAAGCCCTAAACTCTAAACCCTACTAAATACCTAAACCCTAAACCCTAAACCCTAAACCCAAATCTAACACTACCAATGAATTTTTCATGTCTAAATTAGTAGGAGTAGCTATATCAACACTTTAAAAATAGTAACTTTCAAAGTCATTATCCCCCAAAGTCAACAACAATAATGAAAGTCAAACCTTCCATATCTCCCAAATGAAGACCGATTTGGGAAATGTTTTGACACCATTGGAATCACAACCCTCGAAAATGGGGGGGTATGACTCTTCAAAACACCTAAATTCCAAAAATAGAAGATTTTATACATCACCCTAAATAATTATCAAACCTTCCATAACATCCAAACCATGCCTTATATAGAAAAACTAAATACACCATTGGATTCACAATGCCCTAAAATGGGGGGGTAGGTCATCTCAAAATTACCGAACTCCTTAAATATCAAAAAAGTCAACCACAAAATTGAAAGTCAACTCACCTATATCTCCCAAATGGAGAAAGATTAGGGAAATGTTTTTACATTTTCGGAATCACAACCATCAACAATGGGGGGGTAGGTCACCTCAAAATCCCTAAAAAAGTATGTCACTTTATCGGGAACACACATGTAACCCTAAACCCTAAACCCTAAACCCTAAACCCTAAACCCTAAACCCTTAACCCTAAACCCTAAACCCTAAACCCATGTAACCCTAAACCCTAAACCCTAAACCCTAAACCCTAAACACAAAATTGAAAGTCAACTCACCTATATCTCCCAAATGGAGAAAGATTAGGGAAATGTTTTTACATTTTCGGAATCACAACCATCAACAATGGGGGGGTAGGTCACCTCAAAATCCCTAAAAAAGTATGTCACTTTATCGGGAACACACATGTAACCCTAAACCCTAAACCCTAAACCCTAAACCCTAAACCCTAAACCCTAAACCTAGGTTTCTCCACGTCCACGACATGTTCCATCGGAGCCACCAGTTGCTCCAGTACGTGGGGAGCCAACTCTGAGATGCATGTACGAGCGGTATCCGTTTCTCAGACAAGCTCCGGTGGCACTGGTACAATTTCCTCCTCTTGTTGGTTCATGCACAGATCAAGCGGAGTTTCCAAGTGTCAATGATCCGGTGAACATGGATCTTGATGCAGCCTGTTTTATGATGCTCACCGAGGATTTGCCGGACTTGTTTGGGATCATGGCCCGTCCGGCAAATCGTAGGGTGAAGGTACGAGATCTTCCAGAATTTAGTGACTGGCTGCATGTCATTTCTGATCCTATAGTGGTCAAGGTGTTTGCGGGTAGTGATTCAGATCGTAGAGATGCATTCAGGGCGGAGTTAGTAGATACGCTACGGGAGGTGCATGGCTTGACATTGACCATGGCTACTGATAGTTCCACACTATCACGTAACCAGGTTAATGTTCCGATTTCAGCGATGTCACAGGCGCTTTATTCCTTGGGCGCCAGGCTATGCCGAGTTTCATTCTTTGGAATGAAGTGGGAGATTCCGGGAGCAGAGCCAGTGCTAGATCGGTTTATACGCCGGTATCGTGCTGAAATGGGTTCTTCTGTTCCAGTGCAGAAGAATCTATTTGATTATGGCACTCGCTACAGTACCGACGGATTGTTGTTCTTCAAGTTCAGTGATGCACAGCGTCGGGCTAGGAGGTTTACGGAGGGTACCGTGCACGAGATGTGCAACGAGGAGGACTACGGATCTGTAGATTTTAGGCCTGTTTTTGACCCACGTATAGTTCGGGTCAAGATTTACCAGGCACTGTGTCACGAGATTCTCTCTGTGATACAGAAGCAGATGCTAGATCAGATGCCTGGTACTATGCGCACTATGCGTACCAGATTGGCGCAGCTACAGGATTTACTAGATAGATGGTTTAGTATGACAGATGATGAGCGCAGTAGCCGACTCTCAGGCATCAGGATTGAGATTACTGTTCAGACAGAGATGGTGGTTGATGGGCGTCGGCTTTGTAGCGAGCAGGATCTGTTTAGCGTTAGTGGCATTCAGGGTGCATTGCGAGGGCCTTTTGACAGTAGACCACTATCCATAGACGGGTTTATGACACACAGTGAGGAGATGGTGGCAGCATTCGCAGCTATGGTTCATGGCAGAGATGAGCATGCGCCATCTATCGAGGTACAGAGTGTTCTCACTTTTTCTCGCCAGGCTATTGGATGGAGTGGGAAGTTTATGGAGTATCAGCTTCGACAGGCACGGGAGTGGGCTAGGCACGCGGCTGACGCTGAGGAGCAGAGGTTGGAGCAGTTGGAGGAGCTGGACATGGAGTATACATATGATGGTGCTGAGTTAGATTCACCAGAGGCTCGCCCACTTATCCAGGATTTTTTAGTGCATGCTGAGTGGTTCTTGCATAGTACAGTGAGAGACCGTACAGTTCCAGGATTGATGTTGATGAGCGCCTATGGTCGTGGGTACTTGCCCAAGACCGGTATATATGTTGATCGAGTAGGGGCTGCTCGTCACTATATAGGCCTTCATGGAGCCGATTGGAGAGACCATGTGAGGTCTGTTATTTGAGTACTTTCTTGTTCATTATATATATATTTATACTATTACTATTATATATTTTCTATTATAATATTGTTACAATATATATCTTCCATCATAATTTATTATTCAATAATTTCAAAAAAACCTTATACTTCATCATCATACACTAATTCTACAACCCTAAATCTATAATCCTAAACCCTAAATACCAAACTTAAGGTACTGAATACCTAAACCCTCAACCCTAAGTACTAAATACCTAAGCCCTAAACTCTAAACCCTACTAAATACCTAAACCCTAAACCCTAAACCCTAAACCCAAATCTAACACTACCAATGAATTTTTCATGTCTAAATTAGTAGGAGTAGCTATATCAACACTTTAAAAATAGTAACTTTCAAAGTCATTATCCCCCAAAGTCAACAACAATAATGAAAGTCAAACCTTCCATATCTCCCAAATGAAGACCGATTTGGGAAATGTTTTGACACCATTGGAATCACAACCCTCGAAAATGGGGGGGTATGACTCTTCAAAACACCTAAATTCCAAAAATAGAAGATTTTATACATCACCCTAAATAATTATCAAACCTTCCATAACATCCAAACCATGCCTTATATAGAAAAACTAAATACACCATTGGATTCACAATGCCCTAAAATGGGGGGGTAGGTCATCTCAAAATTACCGAACTCCTTAAATATCAAAAAAGTCAACCACAAAATTGAAAGTCAACTCACCTATATCTCCCAAATGGAGAAAGATTAGGGAAATGTTTTTACATTTTCGGAATCACAACCATCAACAATGGGGGGGTAGGTCACCTCAAAATCCCTAAAAAAGTATGTCACTTTATCGGGAACACACATGTAACCCTAAACCCTAAACCCTAAACCCTAAACCCTAAACCCTAAACCCTTAACCCTAAACCCTAAACCCTAAACCCATGTAACCCTAAACCCTAAACCCTAAACCCTAAACCCTAAACACAAAATTGAAAGTCAACTCACCTATATCTCCCAAATGGAGAAAGATTAGGGAAATGTTTTTACATTTTCGGAATCACAACCATCAACAATGGGGGGGTAGGTCACCTCAAAATCCCTAAAAAAGTATGTCACTTTATCGGGAACACACATGTAACCCTAAACCCTAAACCCTAAACCCTAAACCCTAAACCCTAAACCCTAAACCTAGGTTTCTCCACGTCCACGACATGTTCCATCGGAGCCACCAGTTGCTCCAGTACGTGGGGAGCCAACTCTGAGATGCATGTACGAGCGGTATCCGTTTCTCAGACAAGCTCCGGTGGCACTGGTACAATTTCCTCCTCTTGTTGGTTCATGCACAGATCAAGCGGAGTTTCCAAGTGTCAATGATCCGGTGAACATGGATCTTGATGCAGCCTGTTTTATGATGCTCACCGAGGATTTGCCGGACTTGTTTGGGATCATGGCCCGTCCGGCAAATCGTAGGGTGAAGGTACGAGATCTTCCAGAATTTAGTGACTGGCTGCATGTCATTTCTGATCCTATAGTGGTCAAGGTGTTTGCGGGTAGTGATTCAGATCGTAGAGATGCATTCAGGGCGGAGTTAGTAGATACGCTACGGGAGGTGCATGGCTTGACATTGACCATGGCTACTGATAGTTCCACACTATCACGTAACCAGGTTAATGTTCCGATTTCAGCGATGTCACAGGCGCTTTATTCCTTGGGCGCCAGGCTATGCCGAGTTTCATTCTTTGGAATGAAGTGGGAGATTCCGGGAGCAGAGCCAGTGCTAGATCGGTTTATACGCCGGTATCGTGCTGAAATGGGTTCTTCTGTTCCAGTGCAGAAGAATCTATTTGATTATGGCACTCGCTACAGTACCGACGGATTGTTGTTCTTCAAGTTCAGTGATGCACAGCGTCGGGCTAGGAGGTTTACGGAGGGTACCGTGCACGAGATGTGCAACGAGGAGGACTACGGATCTGTAGATTTTAGGCCTGTTTTTGACCCACGTATAGTTCGGGTCAAGATTTACCAGGCACTGTGTCACGAGATTCTCTCTGTGATACAGAAGCAGATGCTAGATCAGATGCCTGGTACTATGCGCACTATGCGTACCAGATTGGCGCAGCTACAGGATTTACTAGATAGATGGTTTAGTATGACAGATGATGAGCGCAGTAGCCGACTCTCAGGCATCAGGATTGAGATTACTGTTCAGACAGAGATGGTGGTTGATGGGCGTCGGCTTTGTAGCGAGCAGGATCTGTTTAGCGTTAGTGGCATTCAGGGTGCATTGCGAGGGCCTTTTGACAGTAGACCACTATCCATAGACGGGTTTATGACACACAGTGAGGAGATGGTGGCAGCATTCGCAGCTATGGTTCATGGCAGAGATGAGCATGCGCCATCTATCGAGGTACAGAGTGTTCTCACTTTTTCTCGCCAGGCTATTGGATGGAGTGGGAAGTTTATGGAGTATCAGCTTCGACAGGCACGGGAGTGGGCTAGGCACGCGGCTGACGCTGAGGAGCAGAGGTTGGAGCAGTTGGAGGAGCTGGACATGGAGTATACATATGATGGTGCTGAGTTAGATTCACCAGAGGCTCGCCCACTTATCCAGGATTTTTTAGTGCATGCTGAGTGGTTCTTGCATAGTACAGTGAGAGACCGTACAGTTCCAGGATTGATGTTGATGAGCGCCTATGGTCGTGGGTACTTGCCCAAGACCGGTATATATGTTGATCGAGTAGGGGCTGCTCGTCACTATATAGGCCTTCATGGAGCCGATTGGAGAGACCATGTGAGGTCTGTTATTTGAGTACTTTCTTGTTCATTATATATATATTTATACTATTACTATTATATATTTTCTATTATAATATTGTTACAATATATATCTTCCATCATAATTTATTATTCAATAATTTCAAAAAAACCTTATACTTCATCATCATACACTAATTCTACAACCCTAAATCTATAATCCTAAACCCTAAATACCAAACTTAAGGTACTGAATACCTAAACCCTCAACCCTAAGTACTAAATACCTAAGCCCTAAACTCTAAACCCTACTAAATACCTAAACCCTAAACCCTAAACCCTAAACCCAAATCTAACACTACCAATGAATTTTTCATGTCTAAATTAGTAGGAGTAGCTATATCAACACTTTAAAAATAGTAACTTTCAAAGTCATTATCCCCCAAAGTCAACAACAATAATGAAAGTCAAACCTTCCATATCTCCCAAATGAAGACCGATTTGGGAAATGTTTTGACACCATTGGAATCACAACCCTCGAAAATGGGGGGGTATGACTCTTCAAAACACCTAAATTCCAAAAATAGAAGATTTTATACATCACCCTAAATAATTATCAAACCTTCCATAACATCCAAACCATGCCTTATATAGAAAAACTAAATACACCATTGGATTCACAATGCCCTAAAATGGGGGGGTAGGTCATCTCAAAATTACCGAACTCCTTAAATATCAAAAAAGTCAACCACAAAATTGAAAGTCAACTCACCTATATCTCCCAAATGGAGAAAGATTAGGGAAATGTTTTTACATTTTCGGAATCACAACCATCAACAATGGGGGGGTAGGTCACCTCAAAATCCCTAAAAAAGTATGTCACTTTATCGGGAACACACATGTAACCCTAAACCCTAAACCCTAAACCCTAAACCCTAAACCCTAAACCCTTAACCCTAAACCCTAAACCCTAAACCCATGTAACCCTAAACCCTAAACCCTAAACCCTAAACCCTAAACACAAAATTGAAAGTCAACTCACCTATATCTCCCAAATGGAGAAAGATTAGGGAAATGTTTTTACATTTTCGGAATCACAACCATCAACAATGGGGGGGTAGGTCACCTCAAAATCCCTAAAAAAGTATGTCACTTTATCGGGAACACACATGTAACCCTAAACCCTAAACCCTAAACCCTAAACCCTAAACCCTAAACCCTAAACCTAGGTTTCTCCACGTCCACGACATGTTCCATCGGAGCCACCAGTTGCTCCAGTACGTGGGGAGCCAACTCTGAGATGCATGTACGAGCGGTATCCGTTTCTCAGACAAGCTCCGGTGGCACTGGTACAATTTCCTCCTCTTGTTGGTTCATGCACAGATCAAGCGGAGTTTCCAAGTGTCAATGATCCGGTGAACATGGATCTTGATGCAGCCTGTTTTATGATGCTCACCGAGGATTTGCCGGACTTGTTTGGGATCATGGCCCGTCCGGCAAATCGTAGGGTGAAGGTACGAGATCTTCCAGAATTTAGTGACTGGCTGCATGTCATTTCTGATCCTATAGTGGTCAAGGTGTTTGCGGGTAGTGATTCAGATCGTAGAGATGCATTCAGGGCGGAGTTAGTAGATACGCTACGGGAGGTGCATGGCTTGACATTGACCATGGCTACTGATAGTTCCACACTATCACGTAACCAGGTTAATGTTCCGATTTCAGCGATGTCACAGGCGCTTTATTCCTTGGGCGCCAGGCTATGCCGAGTTTCATTCTTTGGAATGAAGTGGGAGATTCCGGGAGCAGAGCCAGTGCTAGATCGGTTTATACGCCGGTATCGTGCTGAAATGGGTTCTTCTGTTCCAGTGCAGAAGAATCTATTTGATTATGGCACTCGCTACAGTACCGACGGATTGTTGTTCTTCAAGTTCAGTGATGCACAGCGTCGGGCTAGGAGGTTTACGGAGGGTACCGTGCACGAGATGTGCAACGAGGAGGACTACGGATCTGTAGATTTTAGGCCTGTTTTTGACCCACGTATAGTTCGGGTCAAGATTTACCAGGCACTGTGTCACGAGATTCTCTCTGTGATACAGAAGCAGATGCTAGATCAGATGCCTGGTACTATGCGCACTATGCGTACCAGATTGGCGCAGCTACAGGATTTACTAGATAGATGGTTTAGTATGACAGATGATGAGCGCAGTAGCCGACTCTCAGGCATCAGGATTGAGATTACTGTTCAGACAGAGATGGTGGTTGATGGGCGTCGGCTTTGTAGCGAGCAGGATCTGTTTAGCGTTAGTGGCATTCAGGGTGCATTGCGAGGGCCTTTTGACAGTAGACCACTATCCATAGACGGGTTTATGACACACAGTGAGGAGATGGTGGCAGCATTCGCAGCTATGGTTCATGGCAGAGATGAGCATGCGCCATCTATCGAGGTACAGAGTGTTCTCACTTTTTCTCGCCAGGCTATTGGATGGAGTGGGAAGTTTATGGAGTATCAGCTTCGACAGGCACGGGAGTGGGCTAGGCACGCGGCTGACGCTGAGGAGCAGAGGTTGGAGCAGTTGGAGGAGCTGGACATGGAGTATACATATGATGGTGCTGAGTTAGATTCACCAGAGGCTCGCCCACTTATCCAGGATTTTTTAGTGCATGCTGAGTGGTTCTTGCATAGTACAGTGAGAGACCGTACAGTTCCAGGATTGATGTTGATGAGCGCCTATGGTCGTGGGTACTTGCCCAAGACCGGTATATATGTTGATCGAGTAGGGGCTGCTCGTCACTATATAGGCCTTCATGGAGCCGATTGGAGAGACCATGTGAGGTCTGTTATTTGAGTACTTTCTTGTTCATTATATATATATTTATACTATTACTATTATATATTTTCTATTATAATATTGTTACAATATATATCTTCCATCATAATTTATTATTCAATAATTTCAAAAAAACCTTATACTTCATCATCATACACTAATTCTACAACCCTAAATCTATAATCCTAAACCCTAAATACCAAACTTAAGGTACTGAATACCTAAACCCTCAACCCTAAGTACTAAATACCTAAGCCCTAAACTCTAAACCCTACTAAATACCTAAACCCTAAACCCTAAACCCTAAACCCAAATCTAACACTACCAATGAATTTTTCATGTCTAAATTAGTAGGAGTAGCTATATCAACACTTTAAAAATAGTAACTTTCAAAGTCATTATCCCCCAAAGTCAACAACAATAATGAAAGTCAAACCTTCCATATCTCCCAAATGAAGACCGATTTGGGAAATGTTTTGACACCATTGGAATCACAACCCTCGAAAATGGGGGGGTATGACTCTTCAAAACACCTAAATTCCAAAAATAGAAGATTTTATACATCACCCTAAATAATTATCAAACCTTCCATAACATCCAAACCATGCCTTATATAGAAAAACTAAATACACCATTGGATTCACAATGCCCTAAAATGGGGGGGTAGGTCATCTCAAAATTACCGAACTCCTTAAATATCAAAAAAGTCAACCACAAAATTGAAAGTCAACTCACCTATATCTCCCAAATGGAGAAAGATTAGGGAAATGTTTTTACATTTTCGGAATCACAACCATCAACAATGGGGGGGTAGGTCACCTCAAAATCCCTAAAAAAGTATGTCACTTTATCGGGAACACACATGTAACCCTAAACCCTAAACCCTAAACCCTAAACCCTAAACCGAGGCTCACGCCGAGGAGCAGAGGTTGGAGCGGTTAGACGAGTTGGAGATAGAGTATACGTATGATGGTGCAGAGTTAGACTCAGCAGAGGATCGCCCACTTATCCAGGATTTTTTAGAGCATGCTCAGTGGTTTTTGTCTACTAGAGTGAGAGACCGTACGATTCCAGGGTTGATGTTGATGAGCGCCTATGGTCGTGGGTATTTGCCCAAGACCGGTATATATGTAGATCGAGTAGGGGCTGCTCGTCACTATATAGGCCTTTATGGAGCCGATTGGAGGGCTCATGTCCGTTCTATTTGATAGTATTATTTTTTGTACTTACACTTATATATATGTATATATTATTTGTATTTCATTTGTTTGACATTCTCACCATGGTTATAATGTTCTAGTAAAATTTACTATCCTAAACTACCATGTAAGTCATTTCCAAAATGATCTTACACTTTTTCATCCAACACTTAGACTAGAAGTTATGGACGGATGAAATTTTGATGTCACAACTTCATCCATTATTATCTCATTCATACAAGGTCCAATAAAGAAATGCAAGATTATTTTGAACTCCTATCATTGGCGACTGGACCGCACACTACTCCAATTACGAATAAAGTTTACTATATAAATATCCAAATATCACACCATCTATATTGACAAATGTAAAAAACATAAACTCATCCAAATAAAGTTGTTCACGTCAAAGAGAATTAAAATAGCATTCCAAAATAGTAATCTGCTTAATCATCTCCCACTATATGCATGGGAAATCATCGGATGAAGTTACCAAAAACCATATTTCATCCATCCATAACTCATTCTTACAAAGTCCAAACATTAAATGTAATACCATTTGGAAATAGGCACATTCGGCTGCACAACGTGGTAAACATCCAAACACAAACATAAACTTCTCAAAAAAGTCAACAAAAGTCAACTCAATCATATCTTCCAAACCGTGATAGCATAAATAAATTTTATTACGTTTTCGGATTCACAACCTTCGAAAATGGGGGGGTCACGACTTCAAAATGTCTAAATTCCATAAATAGTACACCTTAAACTCTAAACCTAGCGCAACAACAAAACCCTCTATAGTGCTCAATCCGTATATTATTTCAATAAACTAAGCACACCAATAGATTCGCAATACACTACAATGGGGGGGTACGTCGTCTCAAAAAGTTCAAATACCTCACCAATCAAAAAAGTCAACTCAAATTTTGAAAGTCAAAGTACCTATATCTCCCAAACCATGATAGCATAAATAAATTTTATTACATATTCGGATTCACAACCATCGAAAATGGGGGGGTAGGTCACCTCAAAACAAGAAAAAAAGTATGTCACTTTATCGGGAACACACATGTAACCCTAAACCCTAACCCCTAAACCCTAAACCCTAAACCCTAAACCCTAAACCCTATACCCTAAACCCTATACCCTAAACCCTAAACCCTATACCTCTCTAGTGATTCTATCACTAACATGTATTTTCTTAAGTAACCAAGCAACTCCACGAACTAAACGTGTTCATTCATGACGTTTCTATTTATGAATGAACACGATTAGTTCGTGGAGTTGCTTGGTTACTTAAGAAAATACATGTTAGTGATAGAATCACTAGAGAGGTATAGGGTTTAGGGTTTAGGGTATAGGGTTTAGGGTTTAGGGTAAGAATTTAGTAGAGACTAAAGTTAGTTGAGGATTTAGTGAAGAGCTTTGTAACTTCAGCCCAATTTCATCTCCAAGCACCCCTTGTCATTTCCTAAACTCAGCATGCTATAAAGTGCCACATCACATCCTTGCACTTAATGCACCACCACACCATCTCATTGTACCAAATTCTACAATGTCTTAACAAAACCAGTCAGACTGAATGTACGTCAGCAATGTGGCTAATTAGTGCTTATGGAACCATGGTAACCACAACCATTGGCCATTGGACGTCAACAACAACATGATGGTCCGATCACAAAATGGTGATTTGATGTTGGACCCCTCAGAAGTGGTCACTAGGTAGTTGTGGTCAAAAGTTAGTTGGAGTTAAAATTAGTCAAGATTATAAGTTAGCGGAATTATAACTTATGAGAGGTATAACTTATGGGAGGGATGAGTGTACTCAGTCTTATTTACAGAGAGTGTAATCGGCTGCAGCCAATGTGCATACCCGTAGTGATAAGCCTAATCTCTATACATGTAAGAACGAATGAATATATTTCATCTATGTTTGTACATCAACTTAGAGAACGAGGTTCTCAACATATACTTCAGGAATCAGATAGACCCGATTGAAAATCTTCATGACAATCTGCATCCTAGGTTGTACAACAGATACGGTACAGGTTGTATACCAAAGCGACTATGTTAGCTGATCACATGTTCCGTAAACCTTTGGTGAACTTTCACTTATTCTACACTAATGCTCAAAGAAATGTCAAGGGTTACTACATTGACCCGATCAGCAATTTAGATTTTCTTGAAGAAAAGAAGATCACCCAAAGTGTAATTCGTGTTGTTATGACCATACTCCTTTCTTTTTCTTCCCTGGTTGCAACTTGAACTTCGGAAGAACCTTCGGCTCTTCTTGGACCAGCGCAAACCGAATCAATCAAATATAGCAAATGCATCCTTAGGTGCGAGGATGCCCAACATCTTGAAGAAATGTTTATTAATTCATGTCAGTACTTTGTAATTTGAAAGTTCAAAAATGTCACTGACTGTCTTGTATTAGAACATGCTTTTATATTTTATACTTGAGAGTATAAAGTTCAAAGCATAAAATAAAAGCATGAAAGTAAATGTACAAAAT
The DNA here is from genome assembly GCA_963971425.1 of Bryoerythrophyllum caledonicum. Classification (NCBI taxonomy): domain Eukaryota; kingdom Viridiplantae; phylum Streptophyta; class Bryopsida; order Pottiales; family Pottiaceae; genus Bryoerythrophyllum; species Bryoerythrophyllum caledonicum. Next base: position 18,855 of record OZ020524.1, read on the forward strand.
CTTCAAAAAGCATAGATAAGGCTATCAAAATAAAATCCTAAACTAATAGAAAAGCGTGGAATCTTCCAAAAACAAAGATTATCTTTGACCGCACGTACGCACATAAACCAATTATATTATGTATATAGACTAGTAGAACCTTGTCTTCTGGACACAATATTTTTTTTGTGTTAAGTCCCAACTTCTTCCATCATTATCCCTCTCTCCTTGTCCCCCGTGTACTCATCTTTCGTTGTCTAAGGAGATTGTAACAACAGAATATCAAAAATCTACTACTTTAAATATTATGTTTAGTGTAGGCACACTATTTGATTTATTTATGCTATTAGTTTTTATTATTGATGGATAATTTACCAACCATATTGACAATCATCACCCTCTTTAAGTAATATAGATAGTTGTACCCTCAATAAAAACCCTCTGGACAAAACATGGCAACACAGTTTGAAAATTCATAACTAATTCACGTTTGATTGGAAAAATATCAATTCACTTGGGTTTAGATTAGAAAATGAAATAATTAAGTTAATACTGTAAGTACAAATTACATGGATTTAGGGTATAGGGTTTAGGGTTTAGGGTAAGAATTTAGTAGAGACTAAAGTTAGTTGAGGATTTAGTGAAGAGCTTTGTAACTTCAGCCCAATTTCATCTCCAAGCACCCCTTGTCATTTCCTAAACTCAGCATGCTATAAAGTGCCACATCACATCCTTGCACTTAATGCACCACCACACCATCTCATTGTACCAAATTCTACAATGTCTTAACAAAACCAGTCAGACTGAATGTACGTCAGCAATGTGGCTAATTAGTGCTTATGGAACCATGGTAACCACAACCATTGGCCATTGGACGTCAACAACAACATGATGGTCCGATCACAAAATGGTGATTTGATGTTGGACCCCTCAGAAGTGGTCACTAGGTAGTTGTGGTCAAAAGTTAGTTGGAGTTAAAATTAGTCAAGATTATAAGTTAGCGGAATTATAACTTATGAGAGGTATAACTTATGGGAGGGATGAGTGTACTCAGTCTTATTTACAGAGAGTGTAATCGGCTGCAGCCAATGTGCATACCCGTAGTGATAAGCCTAATCTCTATACATGTAAGAACGAATGAATATATTTCATCTATGTTTGTACATCAACTTAGAGAACGAGGTTCTCAACATATACTTCAGGAATCAGATAGACCCGATTGAAAATCTTCATGACAATCTGCATCCTAGGTTGTACAACAGATACGGTACAGGTTGTATACCAAAGCGACTATGTTAGCTGATCACATGTTCCGTAAACCTTTGGTGAACTTTCACTTATTCTACACTAATGCTCAAAGAAATGTCAAGGGTTACTACATTGACCCGATCAGCAATTTAGATTTTCTTGAAGAAAAGAAGATCACCCAAAGTGTAATTCGTGTTGTTATGACCATACTCCTTTCTTTTTCTTCCCTGGTTGCAACTTGAACTTCGGAAGAACCTTCGGCTCTTCTTGGACCAGCGCAAACCGAATCAATCAAATATAGCAAATGCATCCTTAGGTGCGAGGATGCCCAACATCTTGAAGAAATGTTTATTAATTCATGTCAGTACTTTGTAATTTGAAAGTTCAAAAATGTCACTGACTGTCTTGTATTAGAACATGCTTTTATATTTTATACTTGAGAGTATAAAGTTCAAAGCATAAAATAAAAGCATGAAAGTAAATGTACAAAATCTTCAAAAAGCATAGATAAGGCTATCAAAATAAAATCCTAAACTAATAGAAAAGCGTGGAATCTTCCAAAAACAAAGATTATCTTTGACCGCACGTACGCACATAAACCAATTATATTATGTATATAGACTAGTAGAACCTTGTCTTCTGGACACAATATTTTTTTTGTGTTAAGTCCCAACTTCTTCCATCATTATCCCTCTCTCCTTGTCCCCCGTGTACTCATCTTTCGTTGTCTAAGGAGATTGTAACAACAGAATATCAAAAATCTACTACTTTAAATATTATGTTTAGTGTAGGCACACTATTTGATTTATTTATGCTATTAGTTTTTATTATTGATGGATAATTTACCAACCATATTGACAATCATCACCCTCTTTAAGTAATATAGATAGTTGTACCCTCAATAAAAACCCTCTGGACAAAACATGGCAACACAGTTTGAAAATTCATAACTAATTCACGTTTGATTGGAAAAATATCAATTCACTTGGGTTTAGATTAGAAAATGAAATAATTAAGTTAATACTGTAAGTACAAATTACATGGATTTAGGGTATAGGGTTTAGGGTTTAGGGTAAGAATTTAGTAGAGACTAAAGTTAGTTGAGGATTTAGTGAAGAGCTTTGTAACTTCAGCCCAATTTCATCTCCAAGCACCCCTTGTCATTTCCTAAACTCAGCATGCTATAAAGTGCCACATCACATCCTTGCACTTAATGCACCACCACACCATCTCATTGTACCAAATTCTACAATGTCTTAACAAAACCAGTCAGACTGAATGTACGTCAGCAATGTGGCTAATTAGTGCTTATGGAACCATGGTAACCACAACCATTGGCCATTGGACGTCAACAACAACATGATGGTCCGATCACAAAATGGTGATTTGATGTTGGACCCCTCAGAAGTGGTCACTAGGTAGTTGTGGTCAAAAGTTAGTTGGAGTTAAAATTAGTCAAGATTATAAGTTAGCGGAATTATAACTTATGAGAGGTATAACTTATGGGAGGGATGAGTGTACTCAGTCTTATTTACAGAGAGTGTAATCGGCTGCAGCCAATGTGCATACCCGTAGTGATAAGCCTAATCTCTATACATGTAAGAACGAATGAATATATTTCATCTATGTTTGTACATCAACTTAGAGAACGAGGTTCTCAACATATACTTCAGGAATCAGATAGACCCGATTGAAAATCTTCATGACAATCTGCATCCTAGGTTGTACAACAGATACGGTACAGGTTGTATACCAAAGCGACTATGTTAGCTGATCACATGTTCCGTAAACCTTTGGTGAACTTTCACTTATTCTACACTAATGCTCAAAGAAATGTCAAGGGTTACTACATTGACCCGATCAGCAATTTAGATTTTCTTGAAGAAAAGAAGATCACCCAAAGTGTAATTCGTGTTGTTATGACCATACTCCTTTCTTTTTCTTCCCTGGTTGCAACTTGAACTTCGGAAGAACCTTCGGCTCTTCTTGGACCAGCGCAAACCGAATCAATCAAATATAGCAAATGCATCCTTAGGTGCGAGGATGCCCAACATCTTGAAGAAATGTTTATTAATTCATGTCAGTACTTTGTAATTTGAAAGTTCAAAAATGTCACTGACTGTCTTGTATTAGAACATGCTTTTATATTTTATACTTGAGAGTATAAAGTTCAAAGCATAAAATAAAAGCATGAAAGTAAATGTACAAAATCTTCAAAAAGCATAGATAAGGCTATCAAAATAAAATCCTAAACTAATAGAAAAGCGTGGAATCTTCCAAAAACAAAGATTATCTTTGACCGCACGTACGCACATAAACCAATTATATTATGTATATAGACTAGTAGAACCTTGTCTTCTGGACACAATATTTTTTTTGTGTTAAGTCCCAACTTCTTCCATCATTATCCCTCTCTCCTTGTCCCCCGTGTACTCATCTTTCGTTGTCTAAGGAGATTGTAACAACAGAATATCAAAAATCTACTACTTTAAATATTATGTTTAGTGTAGGCACACTATTTGATTTATTTATGCTATTAGTTTTTATTATTGATGGATAATTTACCAACCATATTGACAATCATCACCCTCTTTAAGTAATATAGATAGTTGTACCCTCAATAAAAACCCTCTGGACAAAACATGGCAACACAGTTTGAAAATTCATAACTAATTCACGTTTGATTGGAAAAATATCAATTCACTTGGGTTTAGATTAGAAAATGAAATAATTAAGTTAATACTGTAAGTACAAATTACATGGATGTAGACAATTCATGTTCTGGAGATGTAAGTCTTGTTATATAGAAGAAGAACAACTCCAGACCATGAAGGGGGCCAACGTGAGTAAAGTGTTTGTTCATTCCGCCACTAAGTCCATGTCCACTAGACATTGGTTAGTAGTATGGAACTACTTTTTCCTCTCGAGGATAGCATCTTGTTATATACTACATGTCAAGGCTTACTATCTCTGGTGTAGTTTAGCACAATATGCAATTTAACCCGTAAATTTCCAAGAGTTCCCTTGGGGGACTCTAAAAGATTTGAGCAAGTTCCTATGGTGTAATTTTAAAATAATTTTCTTTGATATTTTTAATGTAGATGGACATTACTAAAAGCTTTGTGTGAGTCCAATTTTTTCCCAAATCCAACATTTAATGAAAAAGTTATAGGGTTTTGAAGTTCAAATAGGGAGAGCGGGCACGTCCGGCAACTCCAAAAACTTTTGCTAAGACACTTTATTGAATGTGAGATTTTCAATATCTGTAAGTTATATTTTTTCCTTTCAAATGGTAAAAAAAATCTCTTGTCTTTAGTGAAAAAAAACATATAAATCCAAGTCAAAAAATTTCACACATTATTGCACATTGTCATGCAAGGTATCAAAAAAACTTATACTTTTTCACATAAAACTTTGAGATCATTATATTTATTTTTTATTATTTTTTATTTTTTCTGCAGCATTATGTGGTGTAAACCTTCTTATTAACCATTTGAATTGTCATTCTAAAACATACCAAGCTCACAAAAAAAATAACGCAATTTGACAATTTTTGAACCTCCACTCCTTGCACAATTTTTTTGAATATGCTACAACCTTTTTCTACCTCTTAAAATTGGAGTACAAGGAACTAATAACATGCTTAATATGATGGAAATGAATTTAGACTTTGTGTAGTGCAAAAATTTATCACCAAGTGAAGTCAAAGTCTATTGATCCTCGAAACGCATGGAAGAAAATGCACCCTTTTCTCTACTTCAAACACTATAATATTACAATCTATGCGGCCACTATATGAAATTATTTGTGTAAGTTACTCAATAAGTCTTAATTGAGATCCTAGGGTTTTAAAAAAAAGGATTTTTGCTTCATCCTTACTCATTGCACTAAAATGGGCAGTTTTGAAGTGTTTTGGTGTGAAATTGTCAAAGAAATTTAAGGGTTAATTATAAGCTAATAATTTGAGGGCATGTCTAGAGCCTTTGAATTCTCAGTGTTCTACACAACAATGCAAAGCAAAGAATTCATGATCGTGACCCAACTTGGTGATGATCCATATTTGACTTTGCAGGGACGGGGACGGGGACGAGGACGAGGGAAGTGGGGACTTAACACAAAACAATATACTGTTCGAAGGATATAGGTCCCACTAGTAATATAATAAAAGGTGAAGGGTTGTACTCGGTGATGACATGTGGCGATATCCCTAAATAACTAATGGATATCGAAAGGTACATCGAGTATCTAAATCAAATGGCTAGGACTACCCTTAACTCATTAGGGACAGAGTGTAAGTACATTAGTTTCTAATAATTTCCATCTATATGACGAAAAAAAAAAAAAAAAGGCCAGATTTAACCCTTAAAGACCAAGTGATATTTTTCACTTTGACTACAATTAACTTTCAATCTCTACCATCGAAATTCATAAAAAACTTACCACATCATCTCATAAGTTTAGAAGACCATCCTACAATTAGATTCTCAAAAAGTTCATCTTTGCAGATTTCAATCAATGGAGTAGAAATTCCTCTAAAATTATTTGGTCCTTAACAGGTGAAACGCGGAAAGAAATAGAGCATGGAAACTTCATGTTGTCTTTTTTGCACTAATGAAATGCATGAGTACACTAAAAGTTTCATTTAGTGTAGTGGACACTAAATACGAACCCGTACACTAATTGTCAACTACGCAATTAGTGTAGTGACAAAATAGTACACTAAATGTGAACTACTACACTGTTTGTGAACTTTTGTAAAGATTGGAATATTAACTTTTTTACTCGTGCGCGTTTAGTGTATCGAAAGTAGAAGAGAATTATGTGTACATTTATGTTGTCTCAAAAGTGGGAATGTGGATGAGTAGATTTAGGAAAAACAACAATTTGAGAGATTTTATTTAGAAAAAAAGAACATGGAAATGGAAGAAAGATGAATTAAGAAAAATAACATTTGCAAGAAACTCATATTGCAACAAATAAAAGAAACATGTGCAAGAAAAATGAGAACTTAGAGATTTGGAAGAATGAGAATTTATATTAGAAAGGAATTTGAATTGGGAACTTTTAAGAAAGGAAACATTTGAAAAAAGAATGTGAATTTGCAACTATAAAAAAATGACACATTTGAAAAAGGGAAGATGCAAAGAACAAACATTTAAAAAGGGGAACAATAAAAAAAGACGTATTAAAGAAATGAAACATTTGAAAAAGTAAAGATGTACAAAGTAAGCGATTTGAAAAAGTAAGCAATAATAAAAAGTAAGAAGTTGAAAATAGTAAACTTTTAAAAAAGTTAAGTTTGGGAAAATCAAACTTTTGGCCAAATAAAGTTTTCAAATATTAAAATGTTCAAGAAGTAAGGTTTTGGAAAAGAAAAGTTTAGAAAAAGTAAAGATTAGACAAAGTACAGTTTAGAAAAAGTAAAGATTAGACAAAGTACAGTTTAGAAAAAGTATAGTTTTGGAAAAAAAAAATTGGATATCAAAATTGGAAAAATAAATATTGAGCTTTATTAGGGATATGAATTTGCAACTTAATAAGTAAAGAAACATTTGTAATACAAGAACGGAAAAATAAATAATTAAAACATGGTAGGAAAAGAAATTTATAACTTTATTATAAGAATGAATTAGAAGCATACATTAATTTTCCGTAGGCAAATTTGGCACTTCTAGTCCTTCAAAGTATGGATGGTGTTTTGTAATAATTTCTTGAAGTTGTGGAAATAATTGATTAATATTCCACATACCGTCTAACTTTAATGCTAATCCACATCTTATGATAGATTTGCGAGCATAAGATATGCGATCACAATCAACTTCACGGTTAACGTCTTCAAACGCATCCGCCGCTAATTGAAGAAAAAACAGTTTACTCGGATTTGTTAATTTACCGGACCATTGACCATCGCCACACGGGTTATTTTTCCAAGTATTGTTTAAAATAAGCTCCGATTTCGTTGTCTCCCACCGTTTAGTCCAAGCGTCCTTGATTTTTGAAATGACAAATGTATCCGCCGGTTGACAAAGGTGAGTGGCACATGGGGGTAAATCTTTTAATACGGTTCTTTTTTGAGCTAATACGGCCGCTAATTTAGGGGTGATATTATGCTCTGAACAATTATCAATCCATACCAACTTTGTACGGTTGTGAATATCAATTTGATATACACGTGGTTCCTCAAAATATTGAGGAAAGAGGGATTGGTCCATCCAACCTTTTGGGCTTGTACGGTAACATACTCCGGGGATTGAATCTTCTAATCCCCGGATAGGATAATTACTATCGCCACTAGTAAAAATCATTATTGAAGCTTCTATCATACTTCTACGGCCTCCCGAAATTTTAACCACCATAGTCATAGATCCCCCCCCCGCGACTACATCGGTGTATCTTACCGCAATATCCCCCCTAAAACCCAAAGTCCTCCCAATATCCATGTTAATGGTGAAATGAGTCTCATCTAAATTTTCCATCAGATTTTCATAAAAATCACCGGATTGGAAACCCCTTTGTAACACTCCTAAATGATATGCAGTGTTTATTTCAATTTGATTTTCTTTTCCTGGACTACAAGTTAATCGGCCTCTTTGCGATAATAAGATAATGTTATTGGCATCCATAAAATGTCGGATCCTTGAATATGTTATTTTTTCAGTGAGGAGTTTATTATCCTTAGGATCCCTAGATTATGCGTGATAGGGGGAGTCTAAAGCTAATATTATGGTGAGAGTGAGTTCAATGAGAAGGGAAGGAGAAATTTTTACCCCCGATCTCTTATATACTTCAAACGCCTGAAGTAGCCTTGGATAAATATAATGAACCCACTCTGATCGCTTTGGTCCCCGTCCGCTTGCTTTTTTGGTGTAGACTCGCTTCATAATGCCGGTGGTGGTGCGAGTTAATGTAATGGCCGGTATAGTGGCTGGGGCTTCAGCTGGCGAAAGGGTGTCTTGGAGGGCCCACCAATGACTTGCCCGTACGAGATTTGAGACTTGTTGCGCTCAGAAATGTTCCGGAAAGGTCTGGATCGTGCGCTTGTTCCGGAAAGGTCTGGATCTTGACGGCTTCATCCTCGACCATCCAAGCGACTACGATGCGTTGTGTACGGATGGTGGCAACTTCTTGGATAGCTCGTGGTTGGCGGTTGAAGGGAACGGGCTCCATGTGCAAGGATGATATTTGGTTTTTACGTTTAGGATTTCTACTCGACTTTGCAACACGGATGAAATCTGTGGAAGAAATACATATCTTGCGGGGACGGGGACGGGGGGAGGTGACGGTGCGTTTACGACTTTAGGTGGTGGCAGCTGGAGCGGGTGATGGATTAGTCCCATACTGTTTGGCACGATTCGCTCTCCTCCCCTCAATCCCGGAGTGTAAGCCCCCCCTCCTTTTGAGCGACTGTGAAGTGCGAATATGGGTGAAACAAATCGAGACTGCAAGCCTGCACAACGTGACTGAGACTGTCAGTCACTGTGGGACTGAGACAGTCAATCAGAGCAATGGAGGATTGAGAACTGAATTCACTGCAAGGACTGAGACTGTGACTGAATACACTGCAAGGACCGAGACTGTGAAGCACTGAATACACTGAAAGGAATGCAAGCACCGTTGGTAGATTTGTATTAAATAGTACGTCAGTACGAACAAGAATGGAAATGGACAGAGTTGGGAAGATATAGGTTTGAAAAAACAACAAGGGTGATTAGCTTGATGGCTGGTAGATGGTTGATTGGGGACTAATTGTCATATTTTTTACAAATAGTATACTAGGGTAGGTGGTTGATTGGGGACTAACATAAATTTGCAACTTATTTGCAAATAGTACACTAGGGTAGGTGGTTGATTGCAAGTATTATTAATGGCATGTAAGGCTTACACTATTTGTCAACTTATTTGCAATTAGTGTACTAAGGTAAGTACACTATTCGTGCCATTACACTAAATGAAACTTTTAGTGTAGTGATGGCAATCGATATTCACGGCTCTATCCAATGCAAATTAAAGTTACTCTATAGTACCCAAGCTCGCAAAGAATTGGCTAGTAGTTCCTCTACACCTTTTCCAAGCCAAGTCAATCCTCCATGTAGTCTTAGTCACTAAATAAGATCATAAAATAGGGGTTGATAGATGGAGTCACTCCCTCTCTCACTTTCAAGAGAGCTCTAAAGTTTACAACAAAGAATCTCATGAAAGTGATGAGCACATAACCATCTTCATTGCCAGAGTATTGTTGTTGTGATAGGAATTAATACTTACATTTAAGGCATTGTAGCTAAGTTAGATGAAATGGTGAAGTGTGTAGAATGCAAGAAAAAATAACTTGTGATTGACATATATATATATATATATATACATATTTATGCACTCTAATATATTAAAGTTAGCAAGACTAACACTTTTGGATTGAGGATTCTTCAACCAACATCTTTCATTTGGAGGTCATTTCAATATCTCAACCTTATCATGTTCAAATATGATGCCATACATGTAGAATAGTGTGGCCAACAGTGGCACCTTCTGACGTTTAAGGGTTAAGTTGAAAACAAAACGTTCATTTCTTATAATAGGACTAATCAACCAAGACATCGAAGATCAAAGTGCCAGTATTGCAATACCAGAATGAAGAGAAGTTCATGGTAGTGCTGCTTCAATGAAAGCACCATTCATAATGCCACCCATTGCTTGATAGGATCTCGAGCAGTAGATTTCACCCCTTTTTCAATCTGAGCGCTTTGCGAAGTTTGACACCGAGATGTGTCGATGTTAGGTCTGCCACCTCCACCTACACAGCACAGAATAATTTCAGTTTGAAGCACTGTGTGCACTCCATGTTGTGGAGTCCTAACAGGCAAGCATTGCTTGATACAACGAGAACGAGAACCTTCATCTGCATTGTGTGAGCTAAATGTTGCAAGTCCAACACTTTCTTCTTCAGCTCCAGGTACTCCATCACCGACGGCTTTTTCTCGCCACTTGATTCGTCTCGATCCTTGACAGCCTGGGCATATGCGTCTCGCGCCTTTGCCTGCATGCTCAGCCACAGTTACCCACCGTCATGCTGCTGCTGATACAAAGACAACGGACGATATTCCATGACCGGTACATGATCCCACATATCTACGGTGAGGCTCTACTTCCATACCCAGCAATTGTGAGCATACCTCTGTCTCTAAACATTTCGCCATGTCCTCCTTGACGCGTTGAAGTCCAGGCTTTCGTTCTATTATTGCTGTTTTTATGACTTTATATTTTTCAGAAAGCACACCTAGTTGGGCCTCAGCTATCTCGAATGCCTGAACATCGAGTTGTGCATCGAGGATTCGAGAATTACTGCAATGCACTTCATTGTAATGCAAGAATGCTAAAAAGACATGGAGGTGCACAAGTTGCAGCACAGATTCATTAGCTGTAGGGATTAGGTCACCTTTTCAGTTTTAAGAAGCACTCCTTTCAACTTATACACTTCTTTCTCACGATCGCGAAGATGACCCTCAAGATGTTCCTTCTGAATTGCCAACAGATCAAAATCCACTGCGTGCAGTACCTCAGACAGATCTTTCTTACCCCCGAGGGCAGCCTCGGCTGTAGCAATATATTCGTGGAGCGTTGCATTACGCTCCCGACGATTTTCTATAGAAAACCGAGTGGTCTTAATCCGATCCTGCAAGAACCTGACTGCCATTTTCTTCCAGATGTGAGATAAGAAACCTTCCCGAATACATACTGTACGTTTCATTGGTTACAAGGGACAGAGAAAACGCCTTGAGAGAAGAACTGGGTCGAAAAGAGCAAAGTGGAGACTTACTTTAACACATGCTCCGAACTGGCAAACCTCGCACCCCTCTCAGCAGCTTCTGCCATGACTTCACGACGAAAATCCCCAATATCTCTTCGCGTTTCACCAATCCGCAATTCAGCTTCCTCATACGCTGCCTGAAGTTCATCCAACATGCGTTCACTTTCCCACCTGCAGTGCTCACAACATTCTAGAAAGCTTGATGCTGTGCAAAGCTGCGCCAATGGTTTTACATTCACATAGATCCAACTCTAAGTTCAAAGTAGATACAATGAATGTGATAAATAAAGCCTGCCTCGAGTTTAAAAAGAAAAAACTCACCGATAAAGGTTAAGCTGATCTGAAATGATTTTGATTTCGGCCACTGCAATCTCGGTTCGTTCCTCCATGCTCAAACCCTGTTCCATCTGAGAAGGGCTCCCGCGCCCGTCAGAGCTAGGCGAAGGGACTTCGTGAAGCTCCTCCTTTGGCATGTTGTCTCCGCTTCGTGGGCGCATCATGAGCCTCTGCAGCGGGATGCCCTCCCATCGACACCGTGAGTACTACTACAACTCTAGATTTCTGACATAATCGAAGAACCTCCACAGTTTCGAAGAGGCGATTAATGACAGGCCTCCGAAACGGATGTGGGTCAGGGAGCTCAACACAAGATTTCGCGTCGTGAGTCGTCGACGCCCAGCGCAACCGGGGCCAACCCTGAATCCATCAAGAGAAGACCAGACTTGACACTACTTGGAGCACTAATCACAGGTCCCTTTCACCACTAATCCAATTCACGAGCAATGGAGCCCTGGGCAGCGCAGCACACGTAACATCCTCTCCCATAAAATCCCAAGGAGAAGGCGAGCCCAGAGAGGAGGAAAACGGCACCATGAGGTACACCGACAGCAAGCTGTTCTCCACTTCCATATGCCCCTTCAACGTGGTCGCAGCATTGAAGGCCGCACGCGCGGCACCGACATCCGGCACGGGCGGCGGGGCAGGCTTAGGCTTCGCATCGCCGTCTGGTGGGGGGGCCGCTGACTCTTTCCCATCCGGGGCAGCCTCGTCGTTCTGAGCATTATCAGGCTCACCACCCTCCTCCGCCATGGCACCCGGGTGGAAACTAACCCAACACAATCAAAGGCCAAGAGGTGCAAGAAAGGGCAAGGACGGCAGGCCAAGAAAAGCGGAGCACGGCAGGAGAACGCGCAGCTGGGATTGGCATGACAATTTCACAAGGCCGGGAGACGCACACAGACGCAACGGAGGAGAGACGAGGGAGCTGCCTGCATGTGTAACCAACTGCCGTGGCCCACACCTCCCTCCCAGAAATGACCGCAGCAGCAACATGTCACGACATGCATCCAAGGACGGAGGAGTTCTGTTCGTCGCCTCCGAGCCTGGTGGGGACCGGGCTCGGCAGATATGGCCCGGGGGCTTTTTATCCACAACACGGACGGGAAGGGCAGGCGGACACCAGTGCTGCGCTGCCACTCGGAGCACCCCGTCGCTGCGGCTTTCCCCTACCCTGTGCGACACCTTTCCCTCGCACTCGTCTCGCATTCCACTCTGCCACATGACTTGACAATTGCACGCATTCCTTTCCCTATCTTTCTCTCTCCCCTCCCTCTCACTATCCCTGTCTATCGCGCGCGCCCTCAGCCATGGCGTCCGCATTGCACCTCTCTTCCGTGTTCCACTCGCCGTGCTCGCTCTCCCCGCACTCGCTCACCGCGGCTGCGCCGTCGCGCAGTGGCGTGGCCGCGTCGTGCGTACTACCGCAGACGGCGATGGTGGTTTCGTGCAGCTCCGCGTCGCCGGAGCAATCCGACACGGGCGTGTCCCGGCGGGAGCTGGCCGTGGCGACATTGCTGGTGTCGACGTTCGGCGCCGCGGGAGGCGCGCTGGCGGACGCAGACGAGGACTACAAGCGCGAGACAGGCGATGTGATCGAGCAGGTGCGGTTGACGCTGGCGCTGGAGAAGACGGACCCGAACAAGGCCGCGGCCGTGGCGAAGCTGCGGCAGGCCGGCAACGACTGGGTGGCCAAGTACCGCAAGTCCAAGAAGGTAGCGGGCAAGCCGTCGTTCAGCAATATGTACTCCGTCATCAACGCCATCAGCGGCCACTATGTCAGCTTTGGCGCCACCTACCCCATTCCCGCTAAGCGTAAGGACCGCATCCTCGACGAGGTGAAGGACGCCGAGAAGGCGCTCAACCGCGGCCGATAGACGACGCTGCGTGCGCGGACCCCATGGCACGCAGGTACTCCGCATCGAATTGCGGCACCAGTGATGTGAGTCCAGACCTTACTACTCATCGTATTGCTCTTCTCGACCAGTTGCAGCGAGAGTCTGTTCCTACCTCAATTTTGACGATGGTGAGCAGCCGATTGGCCTTCCTCCTCCCCCTCCCCCTCCCCCCCCCCCCCCCCTCCCGAGTGAGAGCACGGCGTGCGTAGTGGCTTGATTGATCACGTTGAACAAATTCCGGTTCAATGCCAATGTGTGGAGATGTAAAGCAAGCAAGCATTTACTACTTCGATTTTTTTTGTGACGATCGTGTAGTGTTGTTGTACATGCTCAAGTCTGCTCCGTAGAGCCCTGAACGACTGACTCGGCTCACGATGAGTGTTGTTGTATCAATTGCCTGTATCAATACTACCATGCGACCGCGGTGCCCGTTGGCCACTGGCCATTCATTGTCTCCCCCTCCCTCCCTCCCTCGCATGCATGCTTTTCACTGGACTCTGCTTTCTCTTGATCACAATCGTCTCTTATAGAGCGTCGTTGTCTGTGAGTGGTCTGACTCCTGGTGCTGCTTTGATACTATTATTCTGAGGAAAACTGGATTTCCTAGAGTTATCCTGGGAGGTCTCTTCATCCATTATTCAGGAAACAAGAGCAGTGTCCGTAATTTGCACCAATTGCATGTTTGCGAGTTCAAATTTCAACCAAGTCAAGTACACCGTTCCGTGAATATAGTGTAGACTAGACTATTTGAAATTTCCTACACTAATTGAAAATTTACATGCAATTGTTGACTGACACACACACTTGCTTGAGAACAAATACCCAATCAGAACTTGGCATGCACATGCTTTGATGGAAATTAGTGTTGGTGATGTACATCAATAATCCCTCTACACTATATTCAGTGTTTAGTGTAGTTCATAGGATTTAAACCATCCAAGAGAGTTGGAGTTGGTGTGGACTGCCAAATACATTCTTCAATGAAGCTAAAAGTGCAAACTACACAATCTGGGTTACTTGGTGTTGGAGAGTGCAGTGGAGTTCTCCTCAACTCTGTCTATTGGGCTAGTTAGGTTGTCTAATTCGGGAGCGCATTTTCCCAGCTTAGTGGAATGTGTTCGTTTTTGCAATGAATTCGCATTCTTTACATTACTTTGAAAGATTCCGAAGCTACACTAAATATCACTTTAGTGTAGTGGACACTAAAAGGGAACCCGTACACTAATTGTAAACTGGGCAATTAGTGTAGTGACAAATCATTACACTAAATGCCAACTACTACACTACTGGTGAATTCCACTTCACAAATACTACACTATTTGTGAATTCCACTTCACAAATACTACACTATTTGTGAATTTAGATTGCAGTATAAATTTTTTCACTTGTGCACATTCAGTGTATCAAGATAGAAGAAGATTATGTGTACATTTTGAGTATAAGAAGCGACAAAGATTTAAGTACATTTAGAAAAAAAACAACAATTGGATAAAATAGAATTTAGAATGGAATGAACACCAAAAATTGATTTGGAAAATAAAAGATTGAGAGAAGAACCTAGATATGGAAGAAAAGTGGAATTGCAAAAATAGGAAACATTTGAAAATAGAAGATTGGAAAATTTTGAAAATGGAAACAATTAAAGAAATAAACATTTGAAAAGGAGACATTTGAAAAATGTTCATTTCAAAAAATAAACAATAGAAACACGAAACTTTTTAGAAATATATGATTGAAAAATGGAACTTTTGAAATATGACCACATTGAAAAAGTAAACTTTTTGAAAAGTATTCTTTTCAAAAAGTGCTTAAAAAATAAAGGACTTCAAAAGTAAAAGATTTAGAAAGAAAACATTTGAGATAGAAAACAGTTGAAAAACAAAATATTTGAAAAAAATAAGGATTTGAAAAAGTAAGGGATTGAAAAATTAAGGGTTAGGAAAAGTAAGGGGTTGAAAAAATAAGGGTTTGAAAATGGAAAGGTTACAAAAAGGAAGGGGTACAAAAGTAAGGGATTGAAAAGTAAGAAATTGAAAAGGTAAGGATTTGAAAAAGTAAGGAGTTGAAAAAGTAAGGGATTGAAAAAGTAAGGGTTCAAAAAAGTAAGTGGGTGAAAAAGTAAGGGGTTGAAAAAGTAAGGATTTGAAAAAGTAAGGATTTAAAAAAGTAAGGGTTTGAAAAAGTAAGGATTTCAAAAAGTAAGGAGTTGAAAAAGTAAGGGGATGAAAAAGTAAAGGTTACAAAAAGGAAGGGGTACAAAAGTAAGGGATTGAAAAAGTAAGGATTTGAAAAAGTAAGGATTTGAAAAACCTTGGGGAGTAGAAAATACTTGCGCACCGTCATGGGACTCGATAGC
Organism: Bryoerythrophyllum caledonicum; assembly: GCA_963971425.1. Lineage (NCBI taxonomy): Eukaryota > Viridiplantae > Streptophyta > Bryopsida > Pottiales > Pottiaceae > Bryoerythrophyllum > Bryoerythrophyllum caledonicum. Next base: position 34,474 of record OZ020524.1, read on the forward strand.
ATGGAAGCATGGGACCAACATGAAACCTGAAAATCTTGCCTAACCCGAAGAGTAGATAACCCCAAGACCACGCTCACCTCACACATATAAACTGAAAGATGCAAAGTTTCTTGAATGCAACATCAAAGTCCAAGAGAGATGAAATTTGCAAAGGCAAGAAGGGATAATATGGGATTGAGAATGAGGGTAGGTGATCAATTAAGGCATGGCGGCCGGGTAGGTGGTTGATTGGGGTATCATTGTTGATTTTGGTGGCTAACACTATTTGTAAACTTATTCACGAATAGTGTACAAAGGTAAGTACACTATTCGTGATACTACACTAAAAGTGATATTTAGTGTACCGGTATGTGACACTGTGAACTAGGCAGAATATGCACCCATGCTTTTAACTCCATAAATGGTCATAAGAACCTGCAGTCATATATTTGGATGTCAAATAGACTACTTATGCTTGACAGAAGAATATGAGCAGGGAAAAAACACCCACATCGACTGTTCCTTCCAAAGCGTTAAAGGGTTACACATTGCATCATCGACTTCTGTACAAAGGATACTGGTGCGCGTAGCAGTTTTCGTTATTATTGCAGTCATGCGAATAGCCACAAACTATTCAACACAAATCGTGCACTCATCCTCTGTTCGGTGCAATAAGGACCCCCATTGATTTCCTCCTACAAATCTGCAATGCAGTACAATCCAAAAAGTTCTGATGCACGTCTTTCGGTCCTAAATTGTCCGATAGCAGTTTTCGAAGACAGATATGGACACGGCACCTGACCCAAAGCATCATCTTTATTTGCCTCATAAACCTTCCGAAAAGCCCCGTCTGCCTGAAGAATAGTACTACAGAATAGTTTCTCAATCAGTTCTTGGAAGGCTCATCGGGGAGCCGACTCGGGGTCTCCCAAAGCAATCCATAAATATGTCTATTTATCTCTTGGTCTCAAGATGTCTTCACACATTATTTGAGACCTCTCTCCTCAGTGAGCACTTGGCAAAGACGTGAGGCCAATCTGAACCTCAATGCAGCTGGATTCCATGCTGTAACTCCGACCTCTGCATCCCTTCGCTCAATGATGGCTTCGCTAAATAATTCTACATTGGCTCCAATGCACTGGCGAATTTCGTGGAAAGGTCCCCTTGGTTTAGAGCAAAAAGGAAAATTTATCATACACAGAAGGGAGAGATCAGGGTAGATGTCAGAGTAAAGGCGGAATTAAAGAGCTTCGATCATTGCCTCAGGTGAGATATACCACCTTTCCCTGGTGTCAATAGTTTATCCTTGACAGTTCCCGTAACTGTAGCAGAAACCTGGTCCGGCGTAGGATTGGGCAGATTATCGCTCTTCCCTGGCCTGTCCCATATTTTCAAATGACCTTCATGGCAAGCCGTTACGATTGCATCCTTCGAAAACAAAAGCCCCGATAACGGCTCCGCATGCACCCGGTGTGCCATCACAGGAGCCAGCTTCGGCACCTCCTTTCGGGCTGGCGCATGACGTAATGGCCCTGCCGAATGCACTGCCCCATCCCAACCTGCACCCTGGTTGGTTGACAACACGGACGGAGAGCCTCCAGATGCTGGTGCCATCCGCAACGGCACAACCACCTCGTCCATAGACAGATCCCAGAGAAGCAATTGAGTATCCTGTATCCTCACGACCCCACCACGCATGTGGGTCAGTACAAGCTGATGCACGTGATTCTCTTGGCAGACAGCCGTTCATAATTCGATTTGCACAGCCTCTCTAGATGCAGGATAAACGCTAGCTAGGACAAAATCCTTCACAAGCGCATGGAACTATGTACCAAGACCCAGCTGTGCAGAAACTAGCATGCACAACTGTGCATTGAGAATACGCTGGCTAATCGGCTGTTCCTACAAAACTCAGCATGGTAAAGCATCACAACTCTAGGGTCAGCTGAGTCCAAGATGACAACGAAAGTACCTGTCCGACAGAGCCAAATCGGTAGGTAGTGACGTCCCCTGCTCCACTGTCTGAATCGGGTACTTCCCAAAAAGGATCGAATGCCACCGCGCTAACCTGAACCAACCAAAACCACGTCTCACATAATCAATATCTACGTATCCGAAGAGACAAATGAGTAGCGCTGCGATGAACTAGAAAGGACTAGTTTACGACGTAGCTGTTCCGTGATGTCTATGCATTGTCAACCTTCAAAGAAGAACAATGGCTGTAAACCATAAAAAGCCACTGCCAGGAAATTCAGGTAGCTGCAATCAAGAGTACAATACCCAAGAATTGTGTCCCTCCCCCCAAGCAACGACAGCTTGGTCCTCCATACTCCACACTTGTACAAGATCATCTTCACCACCTGTCAAAATATACTTTCCATCCGGACTGCCGATGCCAGACACATCGTGATTTGCAGGTCAGTCCCTCACCAATCAAACACTTTATTCTGCTGAGGAACGTCACACGATATTTAAAACATGTATCAATATTGCGTCCAGAAATCTCATCTCACGTATTCAAGTCGAGATACCCCGTGAACAAACTTTATCACGGGCAAACGGCCTCAAGCTTACACAAGGCTGGCAAATCAACGCTGCATTCACCGATAGAACTAAACTACAGCACTTAAGACTGAGTTAGAGTAATACCTCCATGAACAGCAAAGCAAAGCACCAAAATAACTCTTGCACCCACATACAAGGGTTTCCTTGGCATAGTCAAAGACCCTCAAATACCCTGACACAGAGAGCAAATAGAGCAACCTCAAACGTCAAGCTAGTCCACACTGTCATTAAAAAGCGTTTCTCCACTACAAAAATGGTAAACTCAATCCTCAGCGACCTTGCGAAAATCCTCACATGCAAATGCGAAAGCCCAATTTGTTTCCGTTACGGTGTTTGTTTTTCTAGTTGAATGTATGAGAGGCAACTAAGTCTGCACAACATACATCAAAACTCTTCACAAGAGGAAAAGAACGTACCATCCCGACCAACTGTGGCCAAATAAGCACCATCCCGAGAAAATGCAATTCCATTCATAGAACCCTGGCACACATGCCATCTGGCAATCGGATTGCTCTGCAGATTAATCATCAACCAGATTCCTGTCATTGTAACCCATGAAACAAACATCGCTAAATCCTTTCCCATATCTAAGTGCTCACGAAGATGAAGCGTACAAGGAAAACCAATCCGAGACCATAAAGAATGCTCTCACTATCTTTTTTTAAATAATTAAATGCCACCGGTTGCTAGATATTCTTCACGATTGCAACAATGAAAATAATCTCAAAGAAAACTAATGCATTGTGTTATCATTCAACAGAGCATGGCACCCCATGAAGAGTACCTTGCTAGACCTGGCATGTGCAACATGAAACTGAGCTAAGTCTTTGACAGGAGGAAATGGAGCATCTCCGCTACCATCTTTTGTCTGCCACAAGGATACAAACATCAATCAACAATTGGGTTCAGCCATATTCAAAACTCAAATCTTGAAAGAACTGCAAATGAGAATCTGGAGGTGAGCTACAAGGAGGATCTCACCCGCCCGCTCAATGGAGAAAAATGAGTAACTCTATTGTCTGCTAAGCTTGCCTCCTAAACCTAGGAATAACATCAAGAACAACACACCAATACTACCGAAAAAACACTAAGAACTCACCTTGTCATACACATAAAGATTCCCATCGGCATGCGCTGCCACAAATAGGCCTTCCGCGTTTGGAACATGAGACACAGCAGTACACCGGCTGCACGAACACAAGAACAGTCTGTAATAAACTTGTACCGGCAGTATGTCAGTCTACTCAACCTCAGAAACCACATTCCAGTCCATCTGAAATCCAACAAACATCGTAATAAAACACGGCATATCACAGTGAACCCACACATTGATTGCACCTTCAACAAGAACAATCCTCCACCCAAAGGCTGTTTCATAGATTAATAACTGCCAACATGCAATCTTACACAAAGGACTGTACCTTGACCATTAATATAGGGCTGGCACACATGAGACCGACTTCCTGATTCTCAAAAACCTACACCGATTACCTACAAGCTCCGGTAACCATACCTGCTATTGATAGAGCCATCTTTATTAAAGTGCATCGCCCCCACTAACTTTTTTCCCGAGTCTTGCAATTGCTGCCTGAGCGATGCAATGTAAACTGCATGAAAAGCCGATATAACTTCAGTCTGGGAAATTCCAAGATGTTCTCTTCTAAATGCCTTCTTCTCAAGTTCAACAAAACTTCCACGATTGAAATCAACAATAGGAAACATTACAAACAGCCGATGGTTATATCCATGTCTCATGGAACATTCACAGAATCCATTATACTTGTGAACTAAGACATATCTTGCATTCATCAACAGATACTTCTTCCTACAAAAAGATACCAAGGAAAGGAGTGAAACTAACCATCACCAGTACTCAATCCAATGAGCAGGTCGTTGCCATCCTTGGCATCTTCGTCAAAGTGATGGCATGCTGGAGTAGCATTAGTGAACTGGATGGCCTTGATTGGCTCCTGAAAGCACAAAATTGCAGAGTCGTCAGATGACGTGGCCTAGGTACATACCATGCAACCAACCACATAAGGATACCGTCCCAGGCTCCAATAACGCGCAAAGCCTCTTCGAAGATGAAAACACTTCAAAACCTCCGCCAGACTTTCTAAAACCTCGAAAACCTAGAGCTGAACCCTACTATTGTAGTAATCCCATCTTGAAAGTGGCCTTGTTGTGAGCAGATGCTCTTTTCTTGAAATTGCATTGAGTAATCAAACGACCGTCTCAGGTAAGGAAAGGAAACGCGCAAACCACAGCACACGTGCCTTGTCTTCCGAGTGGTAGTCGCTGATGAAGATGGCGTCGCTGACGTTGAAAATCAAGTAAGTGCCCTCCCCGTCGTAAGAAGAGGCAAGGGGGCCATTGCTCAATCCCACAGCCCCGCCGGCATTGCTAGCAGTCGGAGACTTGCTACTGCCGCTGAGCCTGCCCGTGAACCCGTTGCTTCCCCCAAACCCCAGGGTCCGACTGCCATTGCCCGCTCCCAAAAGCCGAGCAGCTGTGAAGCGCACTCCGCCTGCTGCAGTCGTGGAATTGCCGCTGCTCGCAGACGAGGATTGAGTAGGCTTCTCCTTGAGATGTGCTAACGTGACCTGCAGAAGTGCGTGCACTAGTCAGGACAGAGTACCCTAATCAAGGGGCTGCCGCTGAGGTCGATAGCCCTAAAGTGATCATGAGCAGAAAGGACGAGAGAGCCGGAGTAGCGGAATCGAAGGAGGAGGGAGGCAGGATGATGACCTGAGTGATGACCTTAGCGGCGGCCAGGGAGTAGTGCGGGAGGGCGGAGGGGTGCGATTTGTCGCGCGAGAGGCTGTAGCGGCCCTCGGGGGTCTTGAAGTGCGTGCGCACCCCGGGCGTGGACGCCGTGGACGCGGCCATGGGAGGGAGGGAGGGAGGGAGGGAGGGAGAGAGGAGCGCGGGATCAGCTGTCACGGAGGAGCATGGCTTGGGAGACAGGGGAGAGGAAGAGGTGGTGAGGGCGCGCGTGGAGCTGGCGGAGCAGCAAGGACGGAGCGAACACACCTACACAAGCAAACAATCAAAGAAAGAGACCCGCACAGACACAGTGGACGACGAGAGAAAGAGAGAAAGAGCGAGAAAGAGAGAGGAAAGAAAGCGGAGAGCCAAGTGTGATGCCAGAGCCCGCGCTCTGCAACCTTCCTTCCTTCGTGTAGATCCCACTACACGAACCTACACTGATTTTGTTACACTACATGTTTATATTACACTTTCATGTTATAATCTCTCTTCACCACACAACTCTAACTATGCTTTTCTGAAAAATTAGTCTTGAGATTTTTTTCAATCACTTTTTGTACACTTTGTAATATTTTGTTATTTCTCAATTTTCTACAAATTATTTCTTCATTAATAACACTAAACATAAGAGGTAGTAAAACTCCAAAGTTACAATTTTCAGCACTTAGTGATGTTGACATTTAGTGTTGTAACACTATCGGCGTTGTTGACATTTAGTGTTAGAGTTTGTAATTAGTATTTTGAACACTAAATATCAGAAGAAGAAGAAGAAGAAGAAGAAGAAGAAGAAGAAGAAGAAGAAGAAGAAGAAGAACGCCGGTCCCCATAGGGGGCCAGCGTGAGTGAAGTGTCCGTTCGTTCCATACTAAATATCAAAATAGGTGTAGTGCTCGAAGGTCTTGTCAGTTGTTCTCGGCCTCTCTCTCCCACCTTTCTCCTTTTCACAAGTTTCTTTCTTTCTCTCCCTCAGAGTTTGAGAGTTAGTCCTCTTAACCCCAAAAGTGTTCAACAGGGTTACTACAAAGGGACCAATTTATATGTATATGGAAAGAATAAAGTTAGCTTACAATCTTGGAGGGAGTGTTTTCCATGGAAGGTTCGAGTGACATTTTTATTTTTCATTTGACCACCAAATAAATGAATAAAAGTATTGAGTTTAACCATCCATAATCTATCTAAACTTTGAGAAACTTATGTGGTTAGTGAAAATATGTGGCTACTTTATCCTATTCAATAAATTTGTTGTGGCCGTTGCTAAGATTATATCAATGGCAAAAGGTGGCAATATGCACAACAAATTTTAATTAGAAGACTATAATAAGTTTTTTATATGAAAGGGTTATAGATGATAAAACTCTAGTTCTCAGGTACCTAATACAAATGTATAGGAACAATGACATGCTACTAATGCAATTATATATTTAACCCTTAAAGGACCAATTCCCTCAAGGGGGATGTTTTCTATTTTTGGCAGGTTTATGTGGTCTTAATTTTGGTCATGATTTCTTGAAATTTTTATGAAGATGTGGCATAGCAGTAGATTTGTAGGAATATATATCCTTTTCCAAACCAAACCCTTACAAAAATAAATAAATAATGCTATTCTAAATGCAAAATTGGGGACTCGGGGCAACTCCAGAAGTGTTGCTTCAAATTTCTATTGATATAAACCTTCTTATTGACAACTTGGATTCTCATTTTAAAACATATTAGTTCATAAAGGATAATTTTTGAACCTCCACTCTTTGCAGATTTTTTTTTGAATATGCTACACCTATCTTTTACCTCTAAAAACTAATAACCAAGGAAATAATACCATGTTCAACATGATGGGAAAAAATATAGACCTTGTATACCCTACGTGTGGTTGCTTTCATACATAATTAACTCAAAATGTTGAGCTGTTTAAAATTATGGAAAATACAGTTTTTTGTCTGAGTGATTATCCATGTATCGTATAATGCAAAGGTGATATCCATGTAATACTTAGGTAATACCCTTTGTGTCCAAATCACTGCGTCAAATAAAAATATTTCTTTCAACAAAGAGGTGTTGAAAGCGACCACTGGATACAGTAGTATAAAAGTTTGACACAAGTGAAGTCAAAGTCTCTTGATTCTCTCAACACAGGGATAAAAATGATTTATTTTCTCTACTTTAATTACTATAATATTCAATTCCAAGCAGCCAAAGTTCATGAAATATTGTGAGCATGTTATTTAACCCCTAAAGGACCAAGTGTCAAAAATGGACTTTTTGAAAAGTTTGGTCAAGTTCCTATGGTGTCAATTTCCAACATTCTACTTTGAAATTTTTACTACAGAAGGACACTACTAAGACCTCAATGGAAGAACAATTTTTTCCTAAATCTGACATATAATGAAAAGTTATAGGGTTTTGAATTTCAAATGGGGAGAGCGGGCACTTTGGGCACCTCCAAAAACTTTTTCTAGGACACTCTATTGAATGTGAGATTTTCAATACTAGAAGGTAATATTTTTTCCCTTTATATTGTCAAAAAAGAATTCTTGTCTTTAGTTGAAAATAGCATATTAACTCAAGTCAAACATTTTCACCATTGTCAAGCAAGGTACCAAAAAAACTTCTTCTTTTCCACATAAAACTTAGAGATCTTCATATTTTGATTTTTTTCTTCGCAACAATGTAGTGTAAATCTTCTTATTGACCATTTGGATTATCAATCTAAAATATATTACTTTCACAAAAAATTAAAACGCAAACCGGTAATTTTTTAACCTCCACTCCTTCCACAGTTGTTTTGAATATGCTACACCCCTCCTCTACCTCTAAAATTTGGTGTGTAGGAACTAACATCATGCTTAACACAATGGTAATGGATTTAGACCTTGTGTAGTGCAAAAAATTTGACACCAAGTGAAGTCATAGTTTGCTAATCCACAAAACCTAGGGAAGAAAACAAACCATTTGTTTGACTTTAAACACTGTAATCTTTCAATCCGTGCAGTCAAAGTTTATGAAATTTTGTGAGTATGTTACCAAATATGTTGTATCTAAGATCATATGATCAAGACTATAAATAGAAGTTTTTGTTTCCTTCTTTATTCATTGCACTAGAATCCAACTATTTTGAAGTGTTTTTGGTGTGAAACTGTCATGGTACCTTAGGGGTTAATAAGTCTTGATTAAGATTGTATGGTTCAAATTGGTAGTGACTTTTTTTGTTTCATTCTCCACACTAGAATCAAGAGTTGAAAGTGTTCTCGGTACAAATTTGCCAAGGAGCGTTAGGAAGTAAGTATATAGAAAATGTGATTGTTCTTTTCATTTGTCCTTCCCTGTTGTCTAGGCCTCCTCTTACATAAAGCTTGGCATGACAGGTCTCCTAAAACTATACGGCAAGCTCTTGCTTGTGAGGTTCAAGAACTCCTAGAATCGAGGCTATAAGGGACCAATTAATTTCTTTTTAAAATACTTTGTCAGGATCGGCGCATGGAGGCGTTTGTGTAGATGGTTTCCGGTTAGAAACCACTTAGGGAGTTGTGGAGTTACCAGAAGGCGTACAACTTAGCCCTATTAGTGATTAGGGTTAGGGTTAGTGCCGTGTGAAGGCTAGGTCAACGGTGGTGTCTTTTGACACCTCATTTGGGACTTGGAATCCAAATGACCTCCACGTGTCGTTGAGGGAGACTCATCTTTCTCAAGTTGAATCTCCCATGTGATGAGGTGAGTGTGTGTGCGTGTTGCACATCATTAGCCTCATCGCTATCATGCTCTCACTCTTGAAGAGAGGCATGGACTCAACTTATTGTAATATGTGAGTATTTTCCACATATTTTATTACTCCACTAAGATATGAGTGTAATTATAGTGGTCTAGTGACACTTTGAACTTCAAAATTTGTGTTTTGGAGCGTTTTTGAGCCCATGTAGTAGTGCTGAATGTTGTTGCAAAACCTCAAGCATGCTTAGCTAGATGGATGAAATCCATTAGACAAAGTTGGCAACAAGTGGTGTAAGTCAACTCTAAGCCTATCACCATGGATGAAAAGTTCGTTGATCTTGGCAATTTCATTTACCATTTACGAGACCTGGACGTGCAAGTAGCAGGTTAGTTGCGAGAGGGGCAGCGCAGCGAGGTACGGAAGTTGTTGGTACACTTGCGGGTGGCAGTAGAGAAGGTGAACTTGGAGACGCACGTCGTCAAGATATATACTATGTTCATGTCCGTAACATGCCGATGGTGATGCGCAGAGTTTGGTCTCTCATCCTTGGGGTGGTGTCGCCGGAGTAGAAGTGCAGTTGCCGATCTTTTGGTTGAGAAGGTGGCCAACAATGTGGTGCACGTGACAGATACCATAGAGGAAAATTAGTGCGGTTGTGAGTACAGCCGAGCATGATTGGTAATCGCTCCTCCGAATTTTCAAGGGTTGCCGAGGAGACACATGACACCGCAAGACATGCAGTGCTCTACGAGCCGCTCGTGTATTGTGAACTCTACTGCGACGCACCATGTTGCGGGGTGACCAACTGCCCCAGCGACGGAATTTGGTTGTTTTGGTGTTGTGAAGGTTTTGTTACGTGCTGACGAGCATGCGAATTGGTTGGACGGAGCACAACGGTTTAGGTGGGCTCATTGGTCTAAGATAGACATTGTGCCCTATAATTGGCCGTAGATACCTGGATACTTTGACACCTATCAAGATTGCGCACTTACGTACAAGACCTTCTTTGATACACACCGTTGTCATACCGATCCTGTATGTTTCAGGGCTGCAATCTTTTGTAATTTTCTATCCTATGTGTACACAGTTTAAGGTGGTGGTCAATGTAAATTGCTACGATGATACGAAGGTAGAATTTTATTTATGGTTGAAGCTGCAACAACGCCCGGCGAGGTGTATCCGCATGTTGGAATGTATGGTAATTACCTATTTCTTATAACTTCATGCTCTACTTTTGCCTTGGAATTCTCACCAAAGAGACAAAGACAGTTTGACTATTGGTTAAATTACCAACGTACTCACAAAACTAACCTTCTTAATGACGAAGATGTCATACGCAATCTGGACGTATTGGAGATCCAAGCGTTGGAGCAGGAATTGGAGAAGGATGATGACAACAAGCACAAGAAACTACAGACGGAGTCAGTTCAGCGTTGAGGTGCAAAAGAAAATTATGACAAGAAGTCGTTATATATGTGAAACAACAGACTTGAAGATGTAACTAGTCTGATGGTTAGATAGTTGCAGTAACGAACTTGTGAAGACTACAGTTACTTTGATGAAAAGTACAGTTGCAGTAACAAACTCAATGTGAAGACTATAGTTACTTTGATAAAAAGTACAGTTGCTAGTATAGTTATGTTTGATGCCTCAGTTGACATGATGATGTAAACTTTGTTCACTGATGGGTTAGAATACTTCTTTCTCGAGTCAACTTTCAAGTTAGTGACAAGATTTGTTGTGTGTAGTTGTTGGTATTAACTACGGTAAACACAAACTGGAACTGATGACATCTTTTGCTTCACTGTGATCACTTTGGTGTTGAAATCATAGACAACTCTATTTGATGAGAGCCAAACGGTATATGATGGGTGGACAAAGTTAAGAAACACGTTACGGACCAGCTGAGACTGATATTGGAATTTATAGGAGCACTTATATTTAGACCTGAGTATAGAAGTTATAGATAATGAATCATATGTTGATATAATACTAAAGGAAAAATTGACATCGACACAAGTTGTGTCGAGATAGACAAAGGTCCTACATGTGTTCACATTGTGAATAGAAGGCAGGCGGTCAAGTCATGAACGAATTTGTTACATGAGGAAATAGACTGATTTGTTGACTGCATGCACCTACTGTATGACTACACAAGTAGAAGTGTAATTTCTTTGGAGTACAACATTAACTGAGAAGTTGAGAAGTTGAGAAGTTGCGTAATCAGTGGAATTTGAACCATCAAAGAAAAAAAATCTCTAGAAACTATTTGACATACCATTTTGAAAGACAAATCATAAAAAAATCAATTTTGTTGGCTACCATTGTACCAAGGACTTGTGAACTTGACATACCATTTTGAAAGACAAATCATAAAAAAATCAATTTTGTTGGCTACCACTGCACCAAGGACCTGTGAACGTGCAAAGGACACACATCTGTATATGAAGAAAGTCCAATATGGATGAATTGATGACATGAATGGAAAGTTGACGAGATTGAGTGGATAAGATAACAACTGTAGTCATAATTTGACCACCACATGAGAAGTGACACTTTGGTGAAATCAGGACTTTTTAGCAAAGTGTACTGTTCCATCTCTAATAATAAGTCTGAATCTGAATACCGTAGGTGAACCTCTAGTTCGGCACCTTAATGCTGAATAATTAATTAAAGTGAAAAAATGGCATTCGGCATTCAAAATTACAATAATGTTATTTTCGGCAAGAAATCAAATACTACTATATTTGGCCTGTTTTGGCACCCATGGGAATTGAACTCAAGACCTTGGGATTCCAAACTCAAGTGCTTATGCATGATTGCCATGGATGAAGACTTTTCCAAGCCTTAATCCCCTTTGATGTCTCTACATGTGCCAAAATCTGTAAATATGCAATTTTTACAATTTCGGCATTTTCAAAAAAACATTTTCCACTTAATTCGGCATGGGCTTTTCTAATTAATTTATGCCGGACTAGAGGTTCACCTACGGTATGCTTGAAGTAAGAGAGCATGTGTCAAATCCTAGAATCAAAGCAAACTTCACTTCATTGGAGTAAAAATCCATGATCTATCTAATCAGCTAAAGAATCTTGAATAAATGATAAGGAATAACAACACGTAATTGGACTTTTGAAAAAGAAAAGTGGATAAGAGTTCAATTATTTGGTTAATAGGTTGTAAAAATTAAATAATAATAAATAAATAAATAAGTAAATTATAAAAAATAAAATAGTATTTTGAGTAAAACGCAGTCTAAAAATTTGAAAAATATTAAATAAGAAGAACCATGGTTAGTATCTTAAACAAAAGAACAATTTGAATAGAACCTTGAGGCTAGGTGTGGAATTGAAAGAGTTTAAGTGACAAATACCAAAAGAACAATTAGATAAAATTGTACCTATTATACTTTAAGAGAGACTTGATACATGAGGTATAGTGATAGGAATGACTAAAGTCATATTTGTTTAGGATCTATAAACTCAAATGAAGTATGAGTGAAATAACCAGGATTCAACAAAGTTTAGATAAAAACACACAAAGACTTAGTAAGTCAAGGTAAATAGAGTAGTACCTAAACTTTTAAAGTCTGAAAATATGTTGAAAAGTGAAAAATGAAAAATGGAAATAAAAACAAATAAACAAAAAGGCATATAGAGTAGAGTTAGAAAATAGAAAGGAAAAAATAAGAATAGACTACTTAACATTAGACGCTAGACCATCCTAGAAGCAAATTTAGAATCAAGAGTGAATCTTGGATGTTTTGAAGGTGTGGAATTTACGGTTTACACTAAGGCATTGGAGAATCTCTCCATTGCTCAACATTGGCATACGTTGCGCTATGCTACAATACAGGGAGGAGGCTACCGACTGCTAGTGCGGCGTTTTACTCCTGGAGACTGTGTGTATTTGCACCAAGTAGCGCCCACCACCTTGGATGTGATGGCGAGATGGATAATCTTGCAAGTTCGTGAGGTAAAGAACTCAGGAGTGTTACTGTTGGAGTGTGGTGATGGTAAGGTATGGAAGGATCACGCGCGCAATTATGCACCTTGTTATTTGCCACACATTGATGGCACGGTACACCCTAGGCTTTCTCACATCTCTACTGGATTGCAATGTCGTTTGTGTGGTAGTGCCAAATGGGCTACTACAATGGTCATTTATGACTCGTGTTCAACGGGGTGGCATCTAGAATGTCTAACTCCATATTTTTTTAGAGGTACCAGTGAGTCAATGGTTGTGTCCACAGTGTTTAGCACATTGAGAGTCTACGTAGACAAGGTCTAGCCATAAAACGTGTTGGAGGCCATTAACGATGGGGCTTCATTGCATCCAACATATTTTTTGTCTATACGGTCTATTAGTGTCTTTTCAGTAGGTCAACTTGATATCTCTAGACTTGAGAGGTTTTCATGATCGGTCGTTCTTCCAGTTTACGTTAATTGTGGGATTCGCCGGTGTGAAAGGGGCTTCAGCATGGGTAAAGGGGGCGAGTAAAGGGGTCCTTGTAGACCAATTTCTAAATGTTCTAGTCTGGGTTTTTTTTTCCCCTAGCCTAGGTTGCTGACTAGTTGATAGTTTCTTTCGTAAACTATTGTTTTCATTGTTTACGGAGGCAACAATGATGGTTTAATCACTGATGCTCCGGGTTTGTTGCTAATTGTGCACTCTCCTGTTGGCACGATGTTATCTTTGCACGATGTGTTTGTGCACGACAACTTCTATGGACTTTACGTATTACTAGTATATTGATTTGTTGTACCTAAAGGAACAATGGTAGTCCTTGTTATTTATGTTTCCAAAATATCTTAGAGATCTTGTGAGGGACCATTTAAATATGTAGCAGGTGCAATAATGATCTAAAATTTGAAATGCCATGTGTCAACACATCAACTCTCTTACTTTCCCCGTTCCCGTCTCCAACCCCACCCCCATCCACATCCCCTACCCGCAGCAATTGTCCACGTCCCCTATCCTCTACTCCCACTGGCCCCCTTGTTTTCGTCCCCTACCTCCCTTCTATGTTCCCCATGTATTCACTTTTGTTACTTGGGAATCGTATATGCAGACACATTTTTTACTTTGCAGAATACATAAAATGTATTAAAGTTTAGTAAGACTTATACCTTTGCATTGATGATTCTTCAACCAACACTTTCATTTGAAGGTCATTTCAATATGTGAACCTTATCATGTTCTGATACAACACCATACATGTAGAATATTGTGGCCACCAATAGCTCCTTTTGACGTTTAAGAGTTAATCCTTAAAAACCAATACATTTTAGAGGAATCTCTACACTATTAATTATAAAAAATTGTGAATTTTGACCGTATGGAAGAAAACTAATTGCCATCAAGTGAAAACTTGGTCCCTCAGGGATTCAATACTTCATGAAAAAAGAACTTTTACGCATGAATTCTTAGCCTTCATCTTTAAGAGGGATTAAAAAATGCCAAAATACCAACAAAATAATGCATAGATTTCGCCCACTGAAGTAATTCACATCTATGACGGACATCTCTCCAACTTAATTATTGATTCACTAATTAATATTAATAATATTAGAAATTGCAGATTGGAGGTTTCCAATTTGGCAGGGGGGGATAAATAATGGGGGAAGGGGTAAATAGTGGAGGGAATAAATAGTGGGGGAGGGGTATTCAATGGGCGAGGTGCATGGGGTAAATCCCTGTGCAAGTTTAAAAGAAGATCCTACGATTACATTCTCAAAAAGTTAATCATGGAAATTTAGAATCCATGAAGAAATTTTTCATATCTTTATATAGTGTTGAATAAATTTTGGAGTTGCCCTAAGCCCCCAATTTTGCACTTAGAGTAGCATAACATTCTTTTTAAAGGTCCAGTATGAAAAAAATCATATTCCCACCGAACTACTACCATGCCACATCTTCATAATTTTTTAAAGAAATTCATGATCAAAATTGAGAGCACAGGAACCAGCCCGAAACGGTAAACGTCACCCCGGGGAAAATGCTCCTCCAGGGGGGGTTAAACTATCATACATGGTACCTGAAATGAAAGATTTAGATCCTATAATGCCAAAATTCCCACAATGCATAAAATCGTGGATCTACAAGTTTATAAAAATTCTCTGACATCTGTCATGAAACACGTCTATAGCGAGAATGAAGAGAGGAACGAAGAGAAAGAAAAGGAGAAGGAAGAGAAAAGAAAAGCATAAAGATGAGAAAGAAAAGGAGAAGGAAGAGAATAGAGAAGCATAAAGATGAGAAAGAAAAGGAAGAACAGGAGGAGGAGAAGCAGGAAGAGGGGAGGAGTGCGAGAGTGCATCCACGCTCTCGTCAGTTGTTTCTGGACGCCAGGCCCTTGGTATTCGTCGTCTTCCTGCTCTCTTGTGCCGCGCTGCTCCCCTGGCATGGTAGTGCCGCTCGTGGTCCGACCTCTCCGCCTCTTCGTCGCTCCTCCGCCCTAGCCCTCCCTCCTGCCCCTGCGGCATCCCCCCGCCATCCTTCGCGATGAATGCCGACAATCGCAAGGGCGAGCTTGCGGACCTCAAGGCGCAGCTGCGGCAGCTGGCGGGCAGCCGGCAGCCCGGCGTGGAGGACATCAAGCGCGAGCTCTACAAGAAGGTGATCTCGTACATGACCATCGGCATCGACGTTTCCTCGCTCTTCTCTGAGATGGTCATGTGCTCCGCCACGTCCGATCTCGTGCTCAAGAAGATGTGCTACCTCTACGTCGGCAATTACGCGCGCGGCCACCCCGAGCTCGCGCTGCTCACCATCAATTTCCTGCAGAAGGACTGCCACGACGACGACCCTATGATCCGCGGCCTCGCCCTCCGCTCCCTCTGCTCCCTGCGCGTCAAGAACCTCGTCGAGTACCTCATCGGCCCTCTGCGCTCCGGCCTCAAGGACGTCAATGGCTACGTGCGCACCGTGGCTGCCATGGGCGTGCTCAAGCTCTACCACATCGCGCCGTCGCAGTGCACCGATAACGAGTTTCCGGCCATGCTCCGGGCCTTGCTCCTCAATGATCCCGATGCGCAGGTACGACCGGCTCTTCTCTGTCTTCTAACCCTAACGCATTCCTAAATCCGTACTCTGTTTTTTGCACTTTCTTGAGCTGCTCAACTGCAGCCATTCGGATCGCTGAGGCAGAATTCCTTAGGGATCTCTCTTCCACCGTGTATTTTGGTGCGGAAATTTCTTTCGAGTCATCATGTCAGGAAATCTTGGCAGGTGGTTGCAAACTGCTTGTGCGCGCTTCAAGAAATCTACATCGCCGAGGCGAACGTGTCGCCGGAGACGGCGGCCAGGGACAGAGAACATCTGCTTAGCAAGCCTGTTATCTATTCTCTCCTGAACAGGTGAGTGATCTGGGCAGGCTGAGGGTTTGATTTCGTTTGTTCTGGGAGACGGCATACCTGTTTTTGAGACTTACGGCTCAGTTTTGGAAACGAAAATCGTGACCTCTAGCTTTTATTGTTGGTAATATTCTAGCTTCCATCGGTTTAGGGTTTCAAGTCTTGGTGTTTTCTAGTAAAATGGTTTTCGGGAAGTATTCTAAGAGTATATTTTGCTCCAGGATAAAGGACTTCACTGAATGGGCTCAGTGTTTGGTTTTGGACATGGTCTCGAAATACGTACCATCAGATTCAGATGAGTCTTTCGACATGATGAACATTCTGGAAGACAGACTGCAGCACACAAACAGCGCCGTAGTCCTGGCAACCATCAAAGTTTTTCTTCATTTGACTATTTCAATGGCTGACATCCACCAGCAAGTAAGTCGATTCCTTTTATCACTTTTTAACGTCTGCTTTGGCAGCAAGTGTTGAGCAGATGAAGAGTGCAGTTGGCGGGATGGTGGTCTTTAATTGAAGTCTCTTGTATTTTTCTGCACAGGTCTATGAGCGGATAAAAGCACCATTGTTAACATTGGTTAACTCCGGAAGTGCTGAACAAACTTACGCAGTTCTCAGCCATTTACACTTGCTTGTCTTGAGGGCCCCTGTGCTATTCTCAAACGACTACAAGCACTTCTACTGCCGGTATAGCGACCCGAGTTATGTGAAAAAACTGAAGTTGGAGATGCTTACTGCTGTAGCGAATGAAACAAACACATACGAGATTGGTAAGTTGCAGACTGTTTTTTTCTGTGTTTTACTTTGTCCTGCCGTGCTGGGAATAATTCATTTGTTGAGTTTGTTAATTTCCCTCCACTCCACTTTCGTGTTTAAGAGGTAAATTGTGACTCAGATGATTAGGGAACCTTGGCTTGGAATTAGGTCATTCCACTTTTGGATGAGTCTGTAAGGTTGGAATCTTATACACTAGGTCTGCTGGGCTTAGAACATTCGATTCGTCTATATCAGGTGCGGAATTGTAGTTGACGAAATGTCTATGTAATGTTTGATTGGCAGTGACGGAGCTTAGTGAGTACGCGGCAAACGTGGATGTAGCTATAGCCCGGGAGTCCATTCGGGCCGTCGGGAAAATTGCGTTGCAACAGTATGATGTCAACGCTATTGTTGATCGATTACTCCAGTTCCTTGAAATGGAGAAGGACTATGTCACAGCAGAGACTTTGGTCAGTATCGTTTCTCGTCTCATTAGTGTTCATTATTGATTATCGTCTTTATTTCTCTAAAGGAGCAAAACTCACCGACAGTCTTGACTGCTTCCAATTCTATGTTTTTTACCCTTTTAATAACGGAATTCACCATCCTTGTAGAATTTTCCGAAGTGTAGATCTAGCTCTTTCCTACTACTTACAGTTGGCTTTGTTTCCAATCCAAGCCCATGCGAGATGTAATATAAGCTAATTGAATAATTGGTTTTGAATAGGTGCTGGTGAAAGACCTTCTTCGAAAATATCCTCAATGGAGCCATGATTGTATTGCAGTGGTTGGTAGCGTAAGTACCAAAACTGTTACCGAGCCAAAAGCCAAATCTGCGTTAGTATGGATGCTAGGCGAGTACGCTTATGACATGCCTGATGCACCCTACATCTTGGAGGGGTTTATTGAAAACTGGATCGAGGAAGACTCCGCTGAGGTATGCCTTTTATTGTGCAGCTCAATGAATTGTATCATTTTGGTCAGCTCCTTATATTATCCACGCGTGTATTTCTTGTCACGCCTGGAGATGCTATTAATACATAGCATTGCATTGAACCATTTGTGATTTAGACTTCTATTACTGCTTGGAGTAGTATGCCATACTGTTTCTTTATGCCTTTTAAATGTTTTTAGTTCCTAGTACAATATCCCTTTGATTTCCCTAGCTTTTTCTTCAAGGCTGTTATGACATTGTTGGCAGGTAAGGTTGGAGCTTTTGACATCCGTCACTAGAATTTTCTTTAAGAGACCTCCCGAAAGTATTAAGATGCTGGGTGCTGCGCTCTCGGCTGGACTCGCGGACGCCCATCAGGTAAATTCGAGAGATAGTTGAAGTTGGTCAGTCGTAATTTATTCTCACTTTGACTTTAGGATAGAGTGCTTCGTTTAGGGTTTAGGTGTTGTGTTCAGGTTTGGGTGTTCTGTTTCGTTTTGTAACATTCTTCAATCCTTAGCTTGTCTATTCGCATGGTTTTCTCTGTTCAATCTAGTGACTCAATGAGTATATATAGGTAATATATGTAGGTCAATGCAGCTTCTTATATTGTTTACTAGTAGCTGAACTGCGTTACCTACTGATGGCAGCACATCATGTAGCCTTGTTTCTTATAAACCTTCCTATGTAGTAGCGGGCTTATACACGTAGATTGCCTGTTATGCCGAGTGTATAGTGGACATACTCTCTGAATGGATGATTTGTCATGTTACCCAAAGTTGGTACTGGTTTAGATCACTTATTGTTTCGCACCTACGGTACCAGCATGTACTTTTCTAGATGTATGTTTGGACGTTTCTAAGTTTCAAACTAAAATCTTGTATGATCATGGCAGGATGTGCATGATAGGGCTCTGCTGTATTATAGGTTACTACAGCAGGGTGTGGAGGCAGCTGAGCGAGTTGTAAACCCCGCAAAACAAGCTGTTTCTGTGTTTGCAGATATGCAGAGCAGCGAAATCAAGGATCGAATTTTTGATGAATTTAACAGTCTCTCTGTTGTGTATCAAGTGGTAAGCTGACTAATATGCGTTCTTTGCTTCGTTTTTAGTAATTGACTGAGTTTACTATTACTTATGTTGAGGTGTTCCTGCTTGTGTTCTGCATTGATGTACCGAGCCACGCATTTAGTCACTTACGAATGACCTCATTACTTTGAGCAGAATGGTGGGATTGAGAGGCTTAACATGCTTGATTTCTGTCTGTTCACGTGAGCTTGAATATTGTCTGAAAGTGAGATCTTGTTTTCTTCCTTCTGTAGAAAGGTGAAAATCCATAGGCTTTGCAATTTTCTGAGCTCCTCCTCTCGGGTATTCTTATTGATGCTATTGTTGTGTGCAGCCTTCTTATATGTTCTTGGACAAAGAAGTCCGCGGGCCAATCGAGCTAACTGAGGATTCAGGAATACTACCCTTGGGACCAACAATTGCTGATGATGTGCTCCCTAGCCAACTCGTGGATGCCACTGATAATGATCTTCTATTAGGCGCATCTGATAAAGAAGAAAGCGTTGCAGCTGCTAGCAATGGTTCTCACTACAGTGGTCCAGACTTAGTTGGTTTTGAAAGCTCATCTGCTGCTCCAAGGTTAGTCCAATTTTCTTGTCTTTGTCTTCCCTTTTCAGTTTGCTCGATACTGGAACATGTCCTGAAGGCAATGTTTTATTTACCAGTATTACAATTATACGCCAAGCCATGTGGGTAGTATAAATATTTTTTCTTACTATATTATTTTTGAATCTTTCGCGAGCCGGATTGAAGTATGATTTAGAGAGAAGACGGAATCGATATTTATACTACATAGTCAGAGTTATTGAACTTAATAATCTTTTATCACTACTTTAAACTTTTACCGCATTTTTTTTTCCCGTTAAACGCTCAATTTTCTTTGAAACTTAGCAGAGTGGTTGTCGTATATACTCCAGTTTATCTGAAAATGTTCAGTTCCATTTATGTCCCGTACTTTATATCACATTATTCAGTGTATCATGTTTCTTGAGTTTCTGGCTTTACTAATTTGTGTTGGCTATTGTTGTTATGTCTTGTGTAGGTCACAGTCAACATTTTCCCCCAGCTCCACCTCCCAGGTCACCTCTACATCAGCTGCAGCTGCTAACTCTTTACTAGACTTCGACGACTTGCTTGGCCTCAACACATATGATGCCTCTACACCCACTCCATCTCTGAAGCTCAAGACTAAACCATCCTTAGTTGCTCAGGCGTTCCAACGAAAGTGGGGTCAACTTGCAGTTGCCTCAACTTTGGTAAGTACAATGTCTCCTTAACTTGCGCAGAGGAACCTAAGTATTTTGATAACCAAACAAGAATAACTTGGGACAAGTAATCCCTCTCCTACTTTTATTTTTGTTTTTAGTTTCTTGCAGAATTCTTGGCACTCTCTTGTGAAAGTTTCATGACTCTTATAGTGTTAGAGCTTGTCTTGCCATCATTGCCGATCTTCCCATTTGAATTGTAAATTTTTCTCCTTGCTTGAAACTCACATATATATATATATATATATATATATATATATATATATATATATATATATATATATATATGTTCGTTCGTTCGTTCGTTCGTTCGTTGATGTGTACGTAAAACTGATTGGGTCTTCAGAGATTCTAGCATTATCTTAACGAGTACAATGCCTCGTTAATGGCTCAACTCCTTATCCAGCATTGCCTCCACTCTGGTAAGTATAATGTCTGCTTAATGTACTGATGTTTTCCTCTGCTGACAGAATCATACATTATCGAGTCCAGCCGCTCTTCCAACTCCACAACCACTGATCAGTCACATGCAAGCCAACTTTGTTGAAGTCATGGCCTCTGGTGGGAAGGCTCCTACATTTAAGTTCTTCTTCTATGCCCAATCAGCTGATGCTCCTCCAACGTCTGGCTTTTTCTTGGTGGAGCTGATCGTCAATACATCAACTGGATCCTCTCAAGCAAAGATCAAGGCTGATGACGCTTCTTTAGCCCCTGCGTTTTGCGAATTGTTTCTTACGATACTGAGCTCGTTTGGGTCTGCGTAAGAAGTCTTTTAGAGGGATGTATCTGACTGTATCTCCGGAGTGTGGCGGAGGATCTGTGACTGGTCATGGAAGCGAGGGATACTGCGAGCTCCGGATCTTTCCTGCAGTGCAAATAACACATGAGTCAGAGTTGCGTTGCTGTGCCTATCATCTTCTCCAGGTGGGGGTTCACGGGAAAACTAGTCTAGGTACTAGTGCTCCGTTGCCACTCACGCCACTTGATGTGGTGCGCTGAGATTGACTTTGTGTAGAGTTGGATGAGGGTTGCATTGGTTATACTCACTTGCTCCATGCACATATTTTGTACATGTTGAGATTAGGAAGTTATTCTACATATTTAGTGAGCGTGTAAAATATCTCTCGATGGATTGTCCAAAATCGTTGCCTAGTCTTGGGCCCTCACTATCTTGTTCCCTCGTGGACTCGGTATACTTGATTTTGGTGGGTGTACAACTTTCCTAATCAATATAATCTTGCTGGAGAATTCACGCTTTAACCCTTAAGCGTCGGGCCTAAACCCGTGTCTGAAATGAGATGGATGGACCTATAACCAATGGTTCTGTTAGAAAGATCTGTAGATGTGTAGAAGATGCAGGATTAGAACAAGGGTTGTGCTAGCTTATGAGAGGGAGTAGCTTCGAATGACTAACTTGTGCTCAAGTAGAAAAGAACTGATTCAGGAAGTAGTAATTGATGATTTAAGTCAAGGCACCACATTTTTTATGACTAGGGCAGCTGATTCAAAATGCTGATAGCAGTATCAGGAAAGGTGACACGGATTAGGGCTTTGCATCATCACGAAGCACATCCAAAAATAAGTCGAGCGTGCTTATGCCATGAGCAGGAAACATCAGGAATTGAAGGAAAAAATCCTTGCAAAGAGAAAATGTGTTGGAGAGGTGTTGGGGAGGTCAGGAAGGCAGTAAGGTGGTATTGTTCACAGCTGTGCAACCACCAAGCAACTCGCTGCCCGCCATGCACTGCCCCACAAAACTGGTCAGGGTCGCCACACACTCCGCGGGCAACACTGTTCATGGAATCCCTAACGTGGCAAGTATTCATAAGTGGTGGCGGATCCAAGCTTTGGCATTTCCTAACGATTCCAGGTTTTTGGGATCTACAGATTTCAAGTCTCTTGAGGGCATTCTGTGATACGCGGTGTGATGGGGCATTTTGGGGTCTGGATCTTAGCGACACTATATTTGCTCGGGAGAATTGGTACTATGGATAGATTCTTGAGGTCGATACGGTTCAGGAGCCCATGTTGTTTGGATGGGAGAAGTGCCTGGACTTGATGGTAGCGAATCAATTGGAGAGAGTTAGCGCGTGATTCTAATGTGACTGATCTGGTTGTAGTGTTGAAGTAGTCGATGAAGAGTGTTTGATTAATGATTTGATGTTGTTCGTGTTTGAGTTTGGTTGTCTGATTCTAATGTGACTGAGCGTATTGTGTGGTTGAAGAAGTAGTAGATGAGAATTGTTTGTTTACTTTGGATCTTTGAATTTGAGTTTGGTTGACGATGAGGAGTGTTTGATCGGTGACTGATGTTCTCACGTGAGTTGAAGCCGATTTGTAGTGTCTTTCTGTGAATACTGATGTTGGTGTCCAGATATCATATATGTGAACTTTATTTTGTGAGTAAGAGAGCGAGGGGGTGTAGACAAGTGTGGATCCTCGCAAACGGCCGCCTCAATAGCAGTACATGTGTATACTACAGCAGCAGTACGAGGTGCGAATTCACTGCACCGACGTTTTTTGGGTATTTATTGCGGAAGAGTACTAACTGTGGGATTCAGGCTTTTTGAGTAGTCACGTAGTAACTGTTAGAAGGTGAAAACTTGAAGTTAAACAGTCATCCAAATGGTTGAACTTCTTGTCTGTTAGACTTCAGTTAGTTGAGCTTCAAGTTAGCTACAATATATATTGATCGTTGATGTGTCTTATGAAGTATCTTTTTGTATCAACGATCGTTAGCGTAGCTAAGATGTAAGCAAACATGCTTAGTGAAGAGGTAGGAAGTTGATAACTAGATCAGAGAGTACATGATGTACAGTTGCAACTTTGCTGCATATGAATAAAGCTTCGTTCACAGATCATAGAATTTAATAGATTATGGGCCGACAACAACGTCTGAGACGTTGTGTTCATGACTTCTAGGTTGGAGAAGGAGTTAAGCATTGTCGTACAATAGATTCAGCCGCCATGGACGGAGACAAAGTCCATGTGAAAGTATTTGATATTGGACAACGTTTTTTAGTGTGGAAATATGGCATAGAAATCATATTTCGAGTGAAGAAACTGACAGGAATTGTAGATGGATCAGTAGCTTGTCCAAAGAATGAAGATGGAGCAACTGTTGAACAGATCTCTGAATGGACAGAGAAAGATGCACTAGCACAAATGCTTTTGTATGAATCATTATCAATGAGAGCAATGAAAACCTTGACACAACAACATACAGGTGCAGCCATGTGGACCAAGTTGTGTGCAGTA
The DNA here is from genome assembly GCA_963971425.1 of Bryoerythrophyllum caledonicum. NCBI lineage: Eukaryota > Viridiplantae > Streptophyta > Bryopsida > Pottiales > Pottiaceae > Bryoerythrophyllum > Bryoerythrophyllum caledonicum. The sequence continues at coordinate 58,124 of OZ020524.1, forward strand.
CACCAACAAAAGACAGAGGAGAATGTTTTAATTCTTCAGACAGAGTTTTATGACTACAAGTACCGCAAAGGAGATTCGATGAATACTCATATCGATAAGGTGAGCAAGATGGCACAGATCTTACGAGATGTAGGTGAGCCAATCAGTGAACGTGCATTGGTGAACAAGATTGTTGGCAGCCTTCCTCCTTCGTTCAATAGCGTCATATTAGCATGGGCGAATGCTGAAAGCAACAAGCAAAATCTGACGAATCTGTCCATGAGACTTCTTGGACATGAATTAGTGCTCAAGATGCAAGGAGGTGATGTTTCAAGCGAAGACTCAGCATTCTTCACACGAAATGGAAGATTTCGTCCAAGTTCATCTGGAGGAGAGAAATTGAGCAGAATACAGCAGAAGGAGCGTGATGAAGAATACATAAAAGACTTGAAGACAAGAACCAAGTGTTTCAATTGTGGTCGAAAGGGACACTGGTCAGCTGAGTATCTAGAGCCGCTCAAACTAAATTTGAAGCAAGCTGAGAAGGCAAAGAGTTCTGCAAATGTTGTTGATCAGATAAGCAATCATGAACTCAAATATAGTAGCTCCGACAATGATGATGATTGCCATGCATTTATGGTATCATTTGGATTCATAGCACAATGTGATTCAAACACGTGGTATGCTGATAGTGGTGCTTCGGAACATATGACTGATTGGAAAGATTGGTTCAGTACCATGATACCGATAGAAACAGGGCAACACTCTGTAGTGGTGGTAGATGATCATAGTCTTCATGTACAAGGAAAAGGTGATATACAAATTCAAAGAATGGTCAATGGGATTAAGAAGAAAGGAGTACTTAAAGGAGTACTATACGTGCCAAATTTGAAACAAAACTTGTTCTCAATCGGCCAAGCTACAAAAGTTGGACACACATTTATCAACACCAGTGACAGGTGTGAATTACGAACACAAGATGCTGATCCAAAGGTAGTTCTTGAAGGTGTTCGAAAAGGCAACTTGTACACATTATTGATTGAAGCAAGCCCATGCAAAGACTCTGAAGCAAATATTGTGCACACAAATGACAGAGTCATTTAGAAACTTCCTTTACATTTATGGCATGACAGGATGGCACATGTCAATGAAGAGACGATAAGAAACGTGTACAAAACAGGATGTCTTGAACATTTTGAAGTATCTGAAGTTAAAGAAAAGACGTTGCTGTTGTGAAGGTCAAATCCATTGGTGGTGCAGAATATTACCTCCTCTTCAAAGATGATTGCATTGGATTTTGATATGTATTTTTTCTAAAGCTGAAGTCTGAAGTGTTTGATTGCTTCAAGAAGATGGTGGTAATTTTAGAACGTGACACTGGCAACAAGCTATTAAGATTCCGTAGTGACAGAGGAGGTGAATTCTATAGTAAAGAGTTTGATGAGTTCCTACTTGTGAACAAAATCAGACGTGAAAGTAGTGCACCATTCACACCTCAACAAAATGGTTATATTGAGAGGGACAATCGTAGAGTCACTGAGGCAGCTCGTAGCATGATACATGCAAAGAAACTTCCAGTCAAGTTATGGGCAAAAGCTGTAAATTGGGCAGTTCATGTCTTGAACAAGACAATCAATAGCGAGTGTATTGATAAGACACCTTATGAAAGAATATTTGGAAGAAAGCCTTCAGTTGCACATTATAAGGTTTTTGGATGCCTAGGATATTTGTTCATCAGAGACAGTGCACGAGGCAAATTAGATCCTAAAAGCAAACAAGTTTTGTTTGTGGGATATAGTGATACTAGCAAGGCCTATAGAATTTGGGATCCAGAGACAAATAAGGTGAAAGAGAGCAACAATCTCATGTTTGATGAAGTGGTAGAACTTTCTGATTTGATCCAAAAAATTGAGCCTCCCAGTGATAGTGGGAGTTCACAAGATGTGTTCACTAGAGATAGTGGGAGCATAGTACCACATGTGAGCACAAGTGATAGTGGGAGCATAGAAAATAATGAAGAATTATCAGTGGGAGTTTTGGAGAATGATAATACTGTCATTATTGAGCATGGTGAAATGGATGCTTCAAGTACTGAAAGTGATGAAAGAAGATTTCCAAGGTTTAGAACCATTGAAGATCTATATTCACAAGATACTAGCTTCCATGTAAGTGGTTCAAAAGTTGATGATGTATATTCACAAGCTCATGAAGACCAAACAAGACAAGAACCAATCAATTACGTTGAAGCTACATCATCTTCTGACTCTAGAGCTTGGAATACAACAATGGATAATGAGTATAATGCATTGATTAAGAATGGTACATGGACATTGATGAGATTACCTGAAGGCAAGTCTGCAGTAAAATGCAAATGGGTGTATAAAATAAAATTCAATGAAGATGGAACCATTTAGAAATACAAAGCAAGACTAGTAGCAAAAGGATATACACAACAAGCTGGTATTGATTTTGAAGAGGCATATGCTCCTGTTATTAAGCATGACTCAATCAGAACTATGTTTGCAGTAGCTGCAACATACAAGATGCACATCATTCAGTTTGACATAGAAATTGCGTTCTTAAATGCAGACTTGGATGAAGAGATATATATGTGTGAACCTGAGGATTATGAGAAAAGAGAAGGACTTGTGTGCAGATTGAAGAAGAGCTTGTATGGGTTAAAACAAGCTGCTAGAAAATGGAATGAGAAGTTTGATACCTTTCTCAAAGAATACCAACTAAAGGTTAGTAGTGCAGACCCTTGTGTCTACTACAAGACTGATAAAGATAAGAGATCTATTGTGGGGATTCATGTTGACGATGAAATCGCATGTTCAGTCAACAAGATTGAGTTGGATGGAATCATCACTTATCTGGAAGAAAAGTTTGAAGTCAAGAGAAGAAAAATTGAGAATTATGTGGGTTTCCAGGTCAAAGTGAACAAGGAAAGAGACAAAATCTTTATTCATCAATCAAGATATATACAAGACATTTTGGAGAGGTATAGTATGTCTGATTGTCATCTAGTGACAACACCTGCAGTTCCTGGAAAGATCTTGGTTGAAAACGAAGGAGATGAAGATAGTGAACTTGGAGAAGAAATACCATACAAGGGAGCTATTGGTTCGCTTATGTATTGCAGCATTATATGCAGGCCTGATATTTCATTTGCTGTTAGCGATGCGGCAAGATGGAGTAAGAATCCAAAGAAGTCACATTGGATTGCAGTGAAGAGAATTTTTCGGTATTTGAAAGGCACTGCCAGTTGGGGAATACTTTATCAAAGCGAGAATGAACCAAATCTTGTAGGTTTCAGTGATGCTGATTATGGGAATGACATCAAAGACAGGAGATCAAGGACAGGGAATATCTTCATGTTAAATCATGGTACGATTGCTTGGATATTGCAACGTCAACCATGTATTACTCAATCAACGATGGAATCAGAACTTGTTGCTGCAAATGAAGCAAGTCGAGAAGCATCTTGGTTGAGAAGACTGCTCGACAATATTGGCGTTCCTCAAAAGATTCCAACAATGATATTCTGTGACAATCAATCTACTATCAAAGTCATCAAGAACCCAATCAATCACAAGCGTACAAAACATATTCATATCAGATTCTTGTATATTCGGGAGAGACTTGAAGCAAATGAGATTGAAGTTGACTATATCAACACCAAGAGTCAAATTGCTGATATTTTGACAAAAGCAATTCCACGTGAAACTTTCTGCAAGTTAAGAAGCCTTATGGGGATGGTTGCTCACATGGTCGTATAAGTTAGTTTAGGAACTTTTTTTTTTCCCGTTGCTTACTTGAAGTATGAGATTGCAGTATATGGTTTGGAAGGGAACTAGAGTGGAAGATCATGCAACTACGTGGACTACTCATGTTTAACTTTAGTTTTAGTGGGAGTGTTAGAAGGTGAAAACTTGAAGTTAAACAGTCATCCAAATGGTTGAACTTCCTGTCTGTTGGACTTCAGTTGGTTGAGCTTCAAGTTAGCTACAGTACATATTGATCGTTGATGTGTCTTATGAAGTATCTTTTTGTATCAACGATCGTCAGCGTAGCTAAGATGTAAGCAAGCATGCTTAGTGAAGACGTAGGAAGTTGATAACTAGATCAGAGAGTACATGATGTACAGTTGCAACTTTGCTGCATATGAATAAAGCTTCGTTCATAGATCATAGAATTTAATAGTAACCTCAGTGAGGTTAGAGACATGACTGCCTCGTGAGTAGCATACAAAATTTAGTTGCTGATTGACGCAAAGGTGTTTTTGTGTGTGGCGAGCGAGCAGGGTGTCTCGTCGCAATGAAGCGGAAGATAGACTCTGAGACAAGCCTCACCAAACTCATGGGCCGGAGCTATCAGGGCGTGATCGTGCTGCGCCGACGCATGAGTTTCTCCCCAATAAAAAGGAGGAGGTGTTGTGTACGTAGGCATCAACGTTGAGAGAGCAGGTTCACCATGTCACTGCGTTGGTACCACCTGTCCTAGTCGCATCTCATCAAGATGTCGTTTCTGGAACTTTCAAGTCGACAATCGTACAACAACACTCCATACACAATTTGCCTTGAATTTCTCGCCGGAATCTAACCTGGAGCTCAACTTGTACCTCTCATCATGAACCGTTTTGTATAAAGGATACGTGAGTACATTGGTTGCCATTTCGATCCATCAGAGCTGGATGCTGTTTGTAATATTGTTTGTGTTTAACTTGTTCCAGGGTGCTAATGATCGAAGCAATCTGTGCAGGTGCTAATGCTTTTTAGTGATGATCCACAGTGTTGATGTGACCAAGAACAATTCGGTTCTTAGTAAGAATGCTTGAGGAATATCCAAAATGGATTTTCTTATTCATCATCTTGTGTACATTGTAACGTTGTATTTCTAGGTGTGTATATATCTTGGTGTTGCTTAGTTGATATTTATGAAGTTCTATTTGTTGGAGGAAATATGCTTAGGTGAAGTTATGTCGGTGGGGCATGCTTGAAAGATTTATGTAGCGAGTATATATTATCATGCGTTCCGTGGCGGCATGCCAAAAACCTAAATGCGCACCATGAAGAAGTCCCTTCTTTTGACAAGGCATCATGCCCGTGATGCAAATACAGTGTTTTTAGAGTCAACCCCTTCCGTCTTCCAACACACGGTCTATCCAAAAAAAGTGCTGCCCAATATGAAATATTTCTTTGGGCATTTAGCTTGCAAAGCCGTGGTACCCGTTTTTATCATCCTCTTTATTACGGGAAAAAACTACACCCTCCCACATAATTTTTAAAGTGCATATGGTGCAGACACTCCTTAACAACATCTACACAAAAAATTATTTTCAATGATGATTTTTCATCCTTGGAGGGCGATTTCCATTTGTACATCAACCAGATTTTGGTCGTCTCGACGCTTAAGGGTTAAACATGTGCACGTGAGTATCTTGATAGCTGTATTTTGACATACAACATGTAAACATTTATGCATGGTTTTTGATAAATTTTCATCTTTTGTCTACTTATTGTATACAAAGGTGTTCTGAAGCTTATTTGAATTCTAATAAGAGTTTATTCTGTGATTAGGTAGATCAACATTTTAAAAAACATTAGAGAGCCTCTTAAGAACAAATTTCAATTCAAGTTTAAGATCAAAATCATTTTGTACGTGTATGAAATATAGCATAGAATGTGCCATTGTATTTGTAGGTATTTATTGTATTTGACATTTTATACTAAAGTATTCCAAGAGTTCTATAATCCCAATTTACTTATAGTGATGCCAAAGTGATTTGGCCTTATATATCCGTTATATATGTAGAATAACAAGGTACGTTTTGGGACTATGATACAATAGAATGTTTCAATATGTTTTCATAGAGTATTCCCTTTTCTTACAAGAACACATTGAATACAATTCTTTCTTGTTTATAAATGCATTCTTGATGGTGAAATAAGGTTACAGTAGGATAAAAATATGTCATTCTTAACTCTAAAAGAATAAAACAAACCATATTTCATCTTTTGTTGTTTGCCAATTTTTAATACAGGACTTCTTTAGGATTGTGATCAACTTTGGATGGATGGCGATCTACTATTACACTCATCCCTCCCATATGTAATACCTCTGCTAAGTTATAATGCCACTAACTTATAGCCTTAGCTTACTATAACCTCAACTAAGTTCTAACTACAACTGCCATGTGACTAATGGTGACATGTCTGAGAATTAAAACATAAAATTGGTAGATGATGTTGTTTTATGTTTTTGAGACCAATCAATTACTATATCACTCAAGAGTGGTGACTATTCCTTCACATGTCACTATTCAATTACAATAGTGCCACAATCCTCACATGCATTGCCATCTTCCTTTCAAGATTGTTTTGAATGGTTTTTAAACATTTTTTGAGCTTTTCAACCATCCAACTTGTATATGAATAGGGTACAAGAAGGCCAACTCAAGTCGGCATGGTTACATGACATTTTCACATGCCATTTGACGTGGCGCTTGATGCTAGACAAATTTTAGGAAATGACAGTAGGTGGATGGAGATGAAATTGTGCTATAGTAACCAAGTCGCCACCACTAACTTTTGACGTCTACTAAGTTCTGACAACCTCCATCCACCGGCGCTAGATTTGGCTATAACTTATGGGAGGGATGAGTGTACTAATGTGTGGGTCATTTATTGTCACATAGACGTGATCCATTCAGCATGATTTGTTGAAATCTGAAGGTCAAAGCTTTGTTAAGTTGTTGAAATCTCAATGTTGAAGCTTGTTAGTGTCTTGATGATTATATGTTGTCACTACAAGAGATGATACAAACTTGAAACATGCAGGAATTTCTCTTTCACATGATTTTTCTTTTCTACCTATAGGTAGGTACTTATCTCTTTTGGCACATGCTGCAAAGAAGTTTACATCAAGCAAGATTTTGAATGAAGTGAAAAATACTCATGTTACAATGTCTTTGTTGAAAGTGATGCATATTGTCATCAATATAACAGGCATTCATGAAAAATTGTGGGTGAAGAGAAGAGTACTTATGCTATTGCTTGATGGAACATACGTTGCCATTATTATAAACATGTGTTTAAGTAATTTTTCCGTAGAACAACTATTTTGAAGGTTTGAATGGAAAACGTATATTCCCACGTAGCTACTACTATGTTACATTTTCATATATTTTTAAAGATATTCCTCATCAATTTGAGACCATAGGAACTCGCCCAAAATGAAAATCGTACCCTAGGGGAAGAGGTCCTGTAGAGGTTAAAATGTGGAACAATAGATAGTTTTATTTGATAAGCTACTATAGAGCACACTTCATGCTTTGAACATTGTGCAATCTAATTAAAAATGCTCATGATTGTATGATATGTTAGTATATTTAATATATACTACAACTTAATCATTAAAGGGCTATTTGCCCCTTCATAGGCTTTTGACATCTTAGACAAGTTGTTATGATGTGGATTTTGAATGTATGAGAAAAATACACCTCCACTAAAATTTATTTTTACTCTCTTGTATACAAATAATATGCAAAATAACAAGGTATGTTTTGGAGCTAATAATGATACAAAAGAAGGGTTCAAGTATGTTCTTATTTTAAGAAACTATATCATGATTGTCTATTTACAATTGCCAAAAGGACAAATCTTGTCTTTACTTGACAAAAGTATTTACTCAAAAGTCAAACATTTACTTACAGTGTTGTGCAAGGTACCACAATAACTTCTTCTCTTACACATAAAATTTAGAGATCTTAAAAACTTTTTTTTACTTTATATTGATCCAACTCCAAGATGTGATAGTACCCTTCCAATTGTTGATTGTTTGGATTCTAATCCTAGTACATATTTAATTCACAAAATACAATAAAATTGTAATGGCAATTTTTGAACCTCCAATCGCTGCACAGTTGTTTTGAATATGCTACACCCCTTTCCTACCATTAAGAATTCGTGTCCAAGGAGGTAATATGATGCTCAGGATGATGGTATAAGAAAAAAGACCTTGCGTAGTGCAAAAATTGGACACCATTTGAAGCCAAAATGTGCTGATCCTCTCACCGCAGGATAGAAAACGACCCTTTTTCTCTACTTCAAACACTACATGGCTTTCAAACAGTGTGGTCGAAGATTCTGATGATTTTGTAATCATCTTATAAAAGGAGTCTCAATTGAGATCCTACTGTTCGAATTAGATGTAAAATCTTCAGGTTTCTTTCGCCACTCTAGACACTAAGCAGTTTTGAAGTGTTTTTATGGTTAAATCGTCGATCTGGAACTTCAGGGGTTAACACATCAAGGCTCATCAAGTACGTTTTTTACAACACTACAAGTATGTTCTCTATAATGTTGGTGGATTTGGAATCATGTGGATTCACCAATGTTTGATGTGACACCACTTACAAGATTCCTTATGACATATTATCTCTGAAACTTGGAAGCAGCTGGCCCAATACGCTCTCTTTAAATGTTGCAACGTCGCCCATTAATGGTCCCGACATCACAAGTTGGTGCGAACTCTCCAAGTCCTGCTCATGCACCGAGTTCTGCCCATGTCCAAGGAACTACGACGCAATCTGCCTGAGTCTCGGCACACAAAATAACCAGCACCAAGATCAATGACAATACTAGTAGCAGCTGATCAGCAAACTTTATTATAAAAACGTAAACATGTACAAAGGTGATCAATATGCCACCAATATTCCGGCCAGATGACGTAGAATCGCATCAAGCTGGGCTTGTCAAGGTTCGGCTGCTAAATTAGCCTGCCACAGTAGCAACCATCGTTGCACATCTACTCTGGACGTCACATTAATCCAGCTAGTTCGCGCTGCCTAGACGTCATAAGCCTCTTATTCTGTAGAATCGGACAGTCTGCATTGAGAACTCTAACCAGCAGGTCAAGCTCTCAAGTTACCAGCCGTGCCAAGATTCAGATCACGCAAAACACAAGATTACCAAACATTGCCACACACACTGGCTAATTCGCATGATCAGCTAGTTGTTATACAGGGCTGCTTTTATCAACAACTGCAGCGCTCACACAAATCCACAAACAGAACCAGTAGCTGCAGTGACAAGCCTCATGCAGACCGACCGCCACATAACAGTTAGTCCGGCCAGGGACCAGCTGTACGACGTCTGCATGGTTTCGGGGACCTCCATCCCTACCAAGTTACCCTCTCTCCGGCGCAGCCGGAGTGAACACCAGGTCATTCTCAACCAGGAAATGACAGGCGGCGTCACCGTGGGCGATCTTGAGCGCCTTGAACGCCGGGTGCCGAGCCAGCCACATGGACGTATCCATATGGCAAACTCCGACAGCGTTGATTGTGCGCACCAACCCCAGCCCCGCCTCTGGCTTTAGAGCAGCCTGGATGACCTTGATGCCCGTCACCCGATGGCACTAGTACATCATTGCTGGAAATGCTATGTGGTGACATACCGCAATCTTCTTGCCCTCGGCAACAGAGCGCTTGACGACTTGCATGATCTTGACAGGGGCCTTCACAGCGGGGGCGGAGGAGGGCGCGCCGGTGGTCTTGTTTGTAAACTTTCACGCTGCGGCCCAGCTCTGCGGCCACGAAGGCGCCCACTGCGTCCACGGACGCCGCGCACCGGAAAGCTTCCCCGGGCAGCGCGGGGTTGCCGCACAGGTATGCGGTTGTGGCGACGTCCTTGGCTACAGTGGAGCCGCGCGCAAGGCCGAAGTAGCGGATAATGTCGCGCGCGGTGGTAGGCATGGCGGCGGAGTCAACGGAGGTCAGGAAGGGGCGTCGAGGGGCGGGGTCGCGCAGGTTCTCGTCCAGCGTCAGGGATCCGCCCTCCACCAGTGCGGCCTCCAGAAAGAAGTCACGCTGAAGATCATTGATAGTCCCAATGAACGCATCACGCAGAATCTCATCGACATCATCCGAGCTCGTCTTCAGGGGTAGAGTGAGGTCATCGTTGTTGACGCAGTGTAGTGTGCTCCCGGAGCACACGGCTGAGAGCAACTCCTTCGATGAGCTCGCCGGAGCAGAAACAGCCTCGACGTCCTGCTTGCACCAACGTCAGAGCACAAAGAAATTTGAGTGGCATGATATAGTATACATGGAGCACGAATAAAACAATTTCAGAGAAGAAACCATTGTATGTAAGAAATGGACTTTCAGGACTTACCAGAACCGTCGAAGCCATGAGGATCAGGACCATGTTGAGCATGTGACGCACCATCGTGAAACGAGCTGGACCACAGTACTGAAGCGAGCAAGATGGAGGCGGAGGCAACTGAGACTAGACGGATGTGATGAGAGAAAGCTGAGGCTCATGAGCTGGGGACTGCGAACTAGAGAGCGGATAAGGGAAGCTGGGGAAGGGGCGTCTTCTTATACGCTTCAAAGTTCAAGTTTGTGCTGCATGGGCAGCTTTGGGGCTGCCCACTGAGCAGCCCTGCCCATGTGGGGCATCTGGGGAGGAGGAGTGTCACAGCTGGGCTGAGTCTCTTCGCTTTAGTTTGGTTCATGACCATGACCTCTGGGGCGGGGGACGGGCCCTTTGATTGATTCCAGCTGCAGGCGATGGCGATGCATACCTGCACCTTTGACCACAATGAATGTCTCCTTTGGCTCATCTGCTGGATCGGACTCCGAGTCAGCATAGTAATCGAATTTGTTTTTGCTTCTTATCTGTGGCAATGTTTTCTTCAGAAGTCTTGCTGCATGAATAAAATTAGCTGAGCTTAAATAGCACTTGAAATCTTGTAATTCTCAGAACTTGATTCGTACGGTTTCGGATGAAGATCGAGCATGCGAATCTCTTCATTGGTGATAATGATCCAAGTGCACTGAACTACTAGCTAACTAGTAACTCACTGAATTGTGACTGTATATACATCTCGCAGCAATCAGTAGCGTGCATGAGCTTTAGTTCAGATTAACTAATTTGCATCGAGAAGACTAGTAGGCCAATGAGTGGTAGGAGCCATCTTTTTCATAACACCGTTAAATAAGCTTAGATTTTGTTTCGGAGATTTGAAATGTCTCATCCTCAAGGATACATCATTGTTAACCTTCGAATTTCGTCACTATTCGTTTTGACATCATTATCAAGTACAATCAGTTTGTTATTTCAGTGTACTCGATCTCTCAAACAATGTATTTCTAAGTTCCTTAGAAAATATATTAATCCAAACTATCATCTCATTTTATCAAAGTGTATGTATATGTATGTGCAAATCTAAACTCCATGATAAATGATCTCTAATTTTTTCATGGATCTCATGCAAATTGAGATTTAGATATTAGGAAAGTGTTCGTTTGGGCACCAAAATGTTTATCATTAAGAAATTGAAAATGGTGATGGACATGTCGGATATATTGACTTTTTTTGGTTAGTGAAGGAACTACACCAACTAGCTAGTTTGCAGTACACACAGAGGACGTCAAAGCGCAAGATGTATCAAAACTCTTGTACTACCTTGGTCAATGCTATATTCCAGGTCCCCATTAGGTGAAAGGCACATTTTTGCCTCAAGGAACCGACACTCTTTATTTATAAATGCCATGCATACGGACCAACTAGGATATTCTACATGGCTCGTGTTGTATCTTCCTTGCAAAAGTAGCAAGTTTTCACCCTCCCAAGAATGAAATTTGAAAACCCAACATTAATTTTGTTAAATGAAAGACTCATTACTAGGGTTTGACGGAGAGATATGTACCTTCTTCAAACTCCATGGCCATAGAGGTTGGAGTAGGCTCAAGGTTATGAAACAGTAAAGGCCGCAATGGATGGCGTGTGGCCGTGGCTTGACATTGTACAACCACACAAGGTCATGTACAAACTAACAGTTTAAAGCGTACTTGTACGGACTTATGTGTAACCACATTTGTTTGGATAAAACTCCTAAAAACCCACAATTTCGGCACTTAATAAGTGCACATTAACCACCATTGTAGACAAGCGCATCATTATATGGCAAAAAGAAAAATTGCATAATTGTGTCTTTATAGTAATGACAACATATGTCCCATCTATCACTAGCATATGTACTCTTCTCTTCACTTAAAATTATGCCATAGGGGCCTCTTATATTGATGACAACATGTAAATTCACTTCAATCGCCATACTCATTAAATTGAGACATTTCAGAGTCCCAGATGAGTGACTTTGAACTCGACAATACTAGGGATGTAAGTCTCAAACTTCGTAAAATGTCATAATTTAACGAATGTGGCCATTTCAAATAGTAAGATTGTAACATGAGTACTTTCCACATCATTCAAGATCTTGCTTTATGAAAACTTCTTCATAGCATGCACCAAAAGAAAAAAAATACCTACCTGGAAATAAAAAAGGAAATTCATTTAAACCACAAAATTTAAGCACGTTTCAAATCTGCATTCTCACTTCTACAAACAACATATAACTATCAAAAGTCTAACATGCTTTGAACTTATGGGATGGTCATCTATAGTTCACCATCAATATATCACCATTTGACCTCAAGAATCACCATCAGTAGTTTACAATCCACCATCACCAAATCAACATAAAAACATCAACATTGGTTATCATAATTGAAGCAGGTATTAGATTCACAAGAAATATAGTTTGTTTCTAAATTCTGGAGGTTCGCAGTCCCAATTTTTTTGATTGGAAATGTGCGGGTAAAGTAAGCAATATGACACCATCCATCAAATGTTCATCGCATCTTCATCCAAGTTTGAAACCCCCTTCCAATTCTTGAAGTCATGATTCAATTTGCCATTCGACTATGAATTTGCCTATGCTCTCATCATCCACGATTGATTGTAATTTGGCTCCACTCCAGGTTGCAATTGCAGATTAGCAAGGGGCTCTGGTGCACTGGACAATCACAATTTCAGGTGAAGCGGGTTAATCAGATAAGCTTGAGATGCTGGCCCTGCCTCATGAGTGAGTGGTCAAACAAGGGCCAGCAGGCAGAGTGGGTGGAGTGGGTGGAGCAGCGGGCGCTGCGTCGCCATCGCAGTGTTGCTCTCGCATTGGCACCTGCGCCTTCCACGCACGCAACGTAGACGGCCAAACCACGAACAGGCCCACGCAGCCGCAGCAGTCGATGTCCATGGCGACCAGCTGCGAACCTTTCTGCAGCCCATGCTCTTCATGCTGCCTGCTCCCGCGACCTGGTGGGGACATACGGCGGCGATGCATCCACAGATCCATCCACCCGAATTATCTCATGTCTCGTCCTCACCTCTTCTCCCTGCCATCCCGGTGTTGCAATCGGACACGGAATCCGTAGCAGCCAAAATGTGACTGATATCCATGCAATAGTATGGTCATACTTATCTAATTACCGGATGATACAACGGCGGTCATACAAGAACATAGCGTCGTAAGCCTGTGCCCAGTGTGTTGGACCTCTGTAATTAGCCTCGCACAATACTCCAGGTAGGTGGAATGCTGGTAATCTTCGCAAGTGAAGACACCGGATCAGGCTGACTGACTTCAGTCTCTAGGTAGTCTTGCTGAGTAGTGGTACGTTACACAATTCTCCGTAACACCTCCCACTCATGAGATTGATGGCTCCTCCCACTCATTAGCCTAGTCTCCTCGACGCAAATTAGTTAATCTGAACTAAGGCTCATGCAAGCTACTGATTGCTGCGAGATATATATACAGTGAGTCACTAGTTAACTAGTAGTTCAGTGCACTTGGATCATTATCACCAATGAAGAGATTCGCGTGCTCGATCTTCATCCGAAACCGTACGAATCAAGTTCTGAGAATTACAAGATTTCAAGTGCTACTCAGAAACCAGCTATTTGCATTCATGCAGCGAAACCTATGAAGAAAATAAATTGCCACAGAAAAGAAGAAAATACAATATCGATCATTACCCTGACTCGGAGTCCGATCCAGCAGATGAGCCAAGGAGACATTCATTGTTGTCAAAGGTGCAGGTATGCATCGCCATCGCCTGCAGCTGGAACCAAGCAAAGGGTCCCTCGCCCGCCCCAGCGGTCATGCTCATGGACCAACTAAAGCGAAGGTGGGGGCGACGAGACTCAGCCCAGCTGTGACACTCCTCCTCCCCAGATGCCCCACATGGGCAGGGCTGCTCAGTGGGCAGCCCCAAAGCTGCTCAAGCAGCACAAACGTAAGCGTATAAAAGACACCCCCTCCCCAGATTCTCTTATCCGCTCTCTCGTTCGCAGTGTCCAGCTAGCTCATGAGCCTCAGCTGTCTCTCTGAAGTTGCCTCCGACTCCTCGTTTGAGTACTGTGGTCCAGCTCGTTTCACGATGGTGCGTCACATGCTCAACATGGTCCTGATCCTCATGGCTTCGACGGTTCTGGTAAGTCCTGAAAGTCCATTTCTTACATACAATGGTTTCTTCTCTGAAATTGTTTTATTCGTGCTCCATGTATACTATATCATGCCACTCAAATTTCTTTGTGCTCTGACGTTGGTGCAAGCAGGACGTCGAGGCTGTTTCTGCTCCGGCGAGCTCATCGAAGGAGTTGCTCTCAGCCGTGTGCTCCGGGAGCACACTACACTGCGTCAACAACGATGACCTCACTCTACCCCTGAAGACGAGCTCGGATGATGTCGATGAGATTCTGCGTGATGCGTTCATTGGGACTATCAATGATCTTCAGCGTGACTTCTTTCTGGAGGCCGCACTGGTGGAGGGCGGATCCCTGACGCTGGACGAGAACCTGCGCGACCCCGCCCCTCGACGCCCCTTCCTGACCTCCGTTGACTCCGCCGCCATGCCTACCACCGCGCGCGACATTATCCGCTACTTCGGCCTTGCGCGCGGCTCCACTGTAGCCAAGGACGTCGCCACAACCGCATACCTGTGCGGCAACCCCGCGCTGCCCGGGGAAGCTTTCCGGTGCGCGGCGTCCGTGGACGCAGTGGGCGCCTTCGTGGCCGCAGAGCTGGGCCGCAGCGTGAAAGTTTACAAACAAGACCACCGGCGCGCCCTCCTCCGCCCCCGCTGTGAAGGCCCCTGTCAAGATCATGCAAGTCGTCAAGCGCTCTGTTGCCGAGGGCAAGAAGATTGCGGTATGTCACCACATAGCATTTCCAGCAATGATGTACTAGTGCCATCGGGTGACGGGCATCAAGGTCATCCAGGCTGCTCTAAAGCCAGAGGCGGGGCTGGGGTTGGTGCGCACAATCAACGCTGTCGGAGTTTGCCATATGGATACGTCCATGTGGCTGGCTCGGCACCCGGCGTTCAAGGCGCTCAAGATCGCCCACGGTGACGCCGCCTGTCATTTCCTGGTTGAGAATGACCTGGTGTTCACTCCGGCTGCGCCGGAGAGAGGGTAACTTGGTAGGGATGGAGGTCCCCGAAACCATGCAGACGTCGTACAGCTGGTCCCTGGCCGGACTAACTGTTATGTGGCGGTCGGTCTGCATGAGGCTTGTCACTGCAGCTACTGGTTCTGTTTGTGGATTTGTGTGAGCGCTGCAGTTGTTGATAAAAGCAGCCCTGTATAACAACTAGCTGATCATGCGAATTAGCCAGTGTGTGTGGCAATGTTTGGTAATCTTGTGTTTTGCGTGATCTGAATCTTGGCACGGCTGGTAACTTGAGAGCTTGACCTGCTGGTTAGAGTTCTCAATGCAGACTGTCCGATTCTACAGAATAAGAGGCTTATGACGTCTAGGCAGCGCGAACTAGCTGGATTAATGTGACGTCCAGAGTAGATGTGCAACGATGGTTGCTACTGTGGCAGGCTAATTTAGCAGCCGAACCTTGACAAGCCCAGCTTGATGCGATTCTACGTCATCTGGCCGGAATATTGGTGGCATATTGATCACCTTTGTACATGTTTACGTTTTTATAATAAAGTTTGCTGATCAGCTGCTACTAGTATTGTCATTGATCTTGGTGCTGGTTATTTTGTGTGCCGAGACTCAGGCAGATTGCGTCGTAGTTCCTTGGACATGGGCAGAACTCGGTGCATGAGCAGGACTTGGAGAGTTCGCACCAACTTGTGATGTCGGGACCATTAATGGGCGACGTTGCAACATTTAAAGAGAGCGTATTGGGCCAGCTGCTTCCAAGTTTCAGAGATAATATGTCATAAGGAATCTTGTAAGTGGTGTCACATCAAACATTGGTGAATCCACATGATTCCAAATCCACCAACATTATAGAGAACATACTTGTAGTGTTGTAAAAAACGTACTTGATGAGCCTTGATGTGTTAACCCCTGAAGTTCCAGATCGACGATTTAACCATAAAAACACTTCAAAACTGCTTAGTGTCTAGAGTGGCGAAAGAAACCTGAAGATTTTACATCTAATTCGAACAGTAGGATCTCAATCTAGTTCCCAGGCACTTTAGGGTTTGGGAAGCCACACATGGGTTGCAACATGATGTTTTCTGTGTATTTGACATCATGTTATAAGAATTGATGTATTCATTAGTTACAAGAGTTTGTAGTTGTGTTGAGCCTCATCCAATGACACATACAATTCTAATTTAGATCATTTTTTCACCTGCTAGGTGCTTGAGAAGTTGAGAAGGTGCAAAATGGTCATCTTTTGTATAGGTATGATGTTGTATTTGAGCATGAATGTGGTCATGTTAATTACATGTATGGTGACGTATTTGATAAGGTTCAAATAATCAAATAACCTCAAAATGAATGATGTTAGTTGATGAATCTTGAATAGAAAGGTGTATGTCTTGCTAAATCTTATTACATTTTTTGTATGTTAAGAGTAAAATACGTGACCGTATATATGGTCCTGCATTGACCTTTTACCCTTAAACATGAGAAGGTGCCACCAGTGGCCACAGTATTCTACATGTATAATGTCATATTTGATCATGCTAAGATTAAGGTATTGAATGACCTTCAAATTAAAGTTAGGGTTGCTTCACACCGGGCCGAGTTGAGAGTCCATTTGCCAAAACTTTTGCCAAAACTATGGCAAGAGTCCATACTTTTGGATTGAACAAAAACATTTAAATATGTATATTAAAGCCTTTCGGCGGCTGTGGTGTGAAGCTCCAAAGCCCAAGTCCAAAGTCCAAACCCCATATCATTATGCCCAAAAAAATCACCCAAAAAATTCTGCCTCTTTCATCTAATGGTCCATATCTTGTCAAATTTTGATTATATTATTGAAAAAATTGACGGACGCTCAGAGGAAGTTTGGGTCGAATAAAAACGGCGACCCAAGTTTTGCTCGAGAGTCCGTTGCCTTGGCGCCAAACTCTCCAAAAGTACTACCATGAAGGCACATTGGAAGACGACGGCCTTTGGACTTTGGCCTTTGGTGTGAAGGCTGAGAGGCCAAACTTTGGCCATTCAAGCAATCTCATTGGTGGAAACCGTTGGACTCTCAACCTCGGATTTGGTGTGAAGCCCTAAGTAGTTGAAAATCTACAACCTTAAGGTATAATTCTTGATTAACTTGAATTCATCTTGTGTATCTACGGAGTAAAATACGTGCCTGTGTATATGGTTCCTTACTGACGCTTAAGGCTAAAGGGTTAAACTTCCAGCGGCATTTGTAAGATACAAGCTATAATTGAGAGAGTAACGTGGGTGAAGGTGAGACATTCAATTGCCAACATGGGAGCATGTATTCCTGTACTACTTCTCCGCAAATATACAGACTAAATGAAGAACAGCAGAACACCGCCAATTCGAACAGTTGATAGCAGGTGCCCAGGATGAGGCTTTTCAAGGTGACCTAAGCACAAGCATAAAAAGATGAAAGAGAGCGTTTCTTAGTCCCATGGAAGTCCGGAGTAGTAGGCGACGCCACGAAATGAATCGCGAAGCCACGTGTCTTCCCATGACCACACCAAAACTTTGCACTGCAAGTATCCTTCATTTTAACCTGCGGCCTATTGTCTCGGCAGGAATTACTACTACTACAGCATTACTACTGCATCCACAAAACCAGAACTGAATCAAAGTAACCCCACATACAAGACTTGACATTGAATCTATCACTGACTAGCGATTATCGACAGGGTCACGTCGAACGAATTATCCTGTCCCGGAACAAACAGGTACTTTTCAACGTCTCCTGGCAACAAAGCGGTCGCCATGCTATACTCTGTCATCTGCGTCTGTGGAAAAGCCTTCACGGTGAGTTTGAATATGGCCTCCTTGGAAGCCCAGACAGACTCACAGGTGAACCTATGCCCCTTCCGAGAAGCAAGCAAAGAGACAAACAACCACGCATCCTTGGCTTTCACCAACACAGCCATATCTTCGGAGTCCATATCAAAGCTTGCAGCCTGCGTATCTTCACACCACTCCGTTGTTGGCATGTTGTGCTCCTCCATCAAGTGCTCGGAGATGGTGCACATGGGGCCTCTGTGTGTGCAGCTGCGCATCGGGCACTTGATGGGCCTATACTCGCACAGGCTCCTCTCATGCTCCTCTCGGTCGCGGAATCTGAGCGGGGTCGCGCAGCCGTGCTCGCACTCCACCCAGAGCGCCTCGATCACCTTCTCAACGCCAAGGCACCGGATGCGTCCTATGGGAAGCGAGCAGGAGTGGCACCCAATGTCGTTCAACTTCTGACAACAAGTTGAACACACAGTGTGGCCATTGTCGCACTGATTCGCAGACCCACCCAAGTTAGCGTCACTACCTTGAACCCTAAACCCTGACCTTAATCAAGATCACCACCCGAAAGCCCAAAGCTTTCTAAAGTGCCAAAAATTTACATTTTTAAATAAGAAACACCGTAAAAGGCTATGTTCATTACAATTGGCTCTACTCATGTGAAAACTCTAACATGCCCTGTAACTGCATCTACACAACAGGGCCTATTGTTAACATACAAACATGCCTCTTTCCATTTCATGCATCGACAACGTTGAGCAACAAAGCGTCAGCGGTACTGAGAATTGGCAAAATATACAATGTTGCCATGTAAACCCTAAGAGAACAGAGATAGACAAGCTTCAGTCAAAACCACACGAAGTTTGCGCCTAGAAACTGTGTGCATCATGTGACCCATGTAACCTGAAATGAGAAGCAAGGTGCTACAGAGAGAACCTGGAAGACAGGCGGCGAGAAGGGCTCGGTGCAAATCGGACACTCCAGACTGTCGAGGTCCAGGCCGTACTTCTTCCAAGGAGTAGACGAGCCAGCCTCCTCCTCCGCCTTGAGCCTAAGCCTCTTCCGCTTCGAGCTTGACATGATGTTGTGCTTCTCCGAGCTCTCACCGGGGAGTCACTTCAACAGCTTCTCGGCGATGGAGTACCTGATTTCCTTCAACCTCTGCACTGGTGCTTCACTGGAAAAATCAGCTACGGAGCTCGGAGCAAATGCATGATCATTCACCCATTTCAAACCACTCAAGATTCAGCACAACACCATCTACAATCGTAGTACATTTGTAAGCAGCACAACAGCATCTACAGAAGCGGTACAATTGTCAGCTCACCGTCATTACAGTTAGGGTTTAGGGTTTAAGAAAATGCACGAGGTTCTCTGGCCTATAGTTGTCAGTGATCCCGAGGCTTCAGATCTAGTTATTCACCCTGGTTGAGCGTTGTTCCGAACGTGAGGCTTGGGGCATCGCTTGCCTCGTCGCCCGACCTTGAACCCCCGACATGTTCCCGGGCCGCCACGTTGCTGCCCGCCACGCAAAACCCCCCTCCCAAGGAAAGCCCACACGTGTACGTGACACCCTTTGCCCAAGGTTGTCTCTTGCGTCGTGATGGGGACTTTTTTTGTCACAATGTCACGATGACACGATACAATGATGACACAACATTATGTCAAATACTATCTATCATGTGACAAACCCGTTTTTACGTCAAAATTTTAAATATCTACATTTACTTTTCTAGTGACATGTAGGATTCACAACACACGCCACATGTCACATGTGTAGACGAGTCATCAGATAGAAATAATTATGTTATCTGTAAATTTCTTTTTGGTGAAGTGGTCTTTCAGCCCGTCCACTGTGGTGCGCTCTAGTCCGCTCCCATCCTCCCTCCGCCATTGTCCGCTTTCATCCCCTCCTATCCACTCATATCCGCCCTTTCCACCCGTCCGCTCTAGTCCGCTCCCATCCTCCCTCCGCCATTGTCCGCTTTCATCCCCTCCTATCCACTCATATCCGCCCTTTCCACCCGTCCGCTCTAGTCCACTCTAATCCACTCTCGTCTACTCCCGTCCGCCCCTCCACCATTGTCCTCTCCCATCTAAATCCCTCCGCTCTATTCCACTCATGTCTACTCCTATCCGCCCCTTCCAACTGTGCGCTCTCGTTTGCCATTGTCCGCTCACGTCCGGAACCATCCATAGTTGTCCGCTGCCGTCCGCCCATCCGCAACCGCCTGCCCTCGTCTGTTGCCGTCCGCTAATCCGCCCATCCGCGTCTTTGCCCGTTCGCTGATATACCCATCCGCACGTCCGCCCATTTGCTAAGCGGCCCATCTATGCGTCTGCAATCGTCCGCCCTTGTCCGCTTCAGTCCGCCTTTTCATTCCAGCCCACCCTTCCGCTCTAGTCCGCCCTTCCGCTTCCGATCCTGTCCGCCCCTCCATAAGTCCCATCACGTCCGCAAGCATTTGCCCTCGTCTACCCGTGTACTTATTCGGTTGTACGCTTCTGTCAGCTCCCATGCGCCTGACCGCTTGTCCGCCTATCCGCCCTCATCCGCTCTTGTCCGCTCTCGTCCGTTGCCCGCCGTCTGCCAGTGCGCTTGTGTCTACTAGTTCCTCCAACTATATCTCCGGATATGATTACTATTAAAATGTTGGTGCACAAATCCATCGGATGGTTTGTACAGCATAGTATATTATTATGAGAACGGATTTGTCAAAATCCGTACATGTTTTTTTCCTTACCCCATCTAAATCTCGTTTCATCTTCTCATACTACATTGGCCATACTTCTATTAATTCGTCGACATACGAATTATAATGCGACGTAGGTTTAAGTTTATATCCTTGGCAACATGGTGTTCCTAAGCCATGAGGTCCTATTGGCTTGGCAACGACTGGGTGATGACCCTTCTTTGTTCGTAGAATAGATCTTACAAGTTCCTAGCTTGGTTTCTTGTTAGCCTTTGTCCATCTTGGTCCACAAAATTCATGACGATCACCTTCGTGCTTTCTTCTAAGAACATCCTCACATCCTCCACTCTTGCTTTGACTCCATCATTGAGCTTCTCTTGCGTTCCTTTCATTGCCTCTGTGGGGACTTCGTCACCTTCCTTATCCTCGTAAGTATCAGTATCAGACCAAGTGAGTAAGAACTCAAGAACCTCATCCTCCAAACTTATGATTCTATCACTCGCCATCAACATACACCAACTCCAAAAGAAAACTATAAAAGAAGTTCCAATGCAAGGTTTAGGGTTTAAATAGCTTTCAATACGTGACGTACTACTCCTTACATTTCCTGCTTGCTCCCTTCCGCACCCTCTAGGCCCCGTCCGCACAGCCTTCGCACTCTCTTTGCCCCCATTTGCACCTTCTGCGCCCCATTCGCACCTTGTCCACATCTTCTTTGTCGCGTCAGCAAGTCGTCTGCCCCGTCTGTAGTCTTCCGCCCCGTCTGTAGTCTTCCGCCGCATCCGCACCTTGACCGTCCCGTCCCCGCCGACATACACCTCATGTTCGCCCGGTTAGCTCCCGTCCTCCCAACTCCACCTCTGTCGCGCCTCCATTCGCTCATTCTCAGCAGTCTTCCGCACCGTCCAAATTGTCCCAATCTACGTACTAAGTCTGTCTGCTCCTCGTCCGCAATGTGCGCATTGTCATCCACTGTGAAAATCCGTTTCCACAAGGTTCCGGATATAGCCTTGAAATCCGGTAAAAAACGAATTTTTAAAAAAAAATTAGTGAACAAAGTAGTGCAGAATAGTAGAGTTAGGTAGAAATAAGAAACAAAGACTATAGGCCTACCCGGAATTGTTAAACAGTGTTATCTAATCACTTTTCCGGAAATCAGACGTCTAGAGCATCCAGAGAAGTTCGGAATATTTTGGATGACATCCGACTCCGGAACTGACATCCGGATCTAGAACTAACATCATGAGCCCGACATCATTGATGGATGCCCGTACGTCGTGTCATATATAAAAGGGGTCAGAAAAAGGAAGGTGTCACTATTCTTCTTTGTCGTCTTTTGCTCTCTCTCTCTTCTTCCCAGCTTTCCGTCTTCTGCTTTATTTAGTTCGGAAGTATTCCCGTAGCAAAGAGCTTTTGTAAAGACATAGCGTATAGGTGCAAGAAGAGATTGTAAGCACCTAGTCCGGCACCATGGCTGGAGTAGGAGACCGGGCCGCCAAGAAACTCAAGACCACTAGTGCCACCGCCAGAGCTCCAACCATCCAGAAGGTGATGCCGGCCTACCCAACGGACGTGGAGGATATCAAGATCCTGGAAAACTACCTAGAAATCATAGGATCCGTCGGCCTTGTGGAGGTGCCTTGGGGAATCATGGACTAGCACCTGGTCACAAAGTTAATGGGAACTCCGGACAGCCAGTTTGACGGCAGCCTCATAGCACATCCGAAGCACTGGGCAATACCGGTGTGGAAGTGGACCTACAACTTCCGGGATGGGGAGGTGAAAATAGTGGAGAGGAGGGACGAGTTGCTAGAAGGAGAATTCTCCCGGAACGCCGACCCCAAGGACGGCTACAGTCCCAACGATCTCAGAGATCCCCATGCTCGGTTGGTTATCGGGTTTCTAAACCCCATCGTCCATCCGGAGAAGCCGAAACGTGTAGTGTGCAAATAGGCATGCACATTTCTGAGAGTAATGAAGGAGAAGCTCTCCGTAGATTGGGCCTCTCTAATGAGTGACTTGGTCGACTAGATGGTTAAGAACCTCCGGAAGGCGAAGAAGCACTACTAGGAAAACAGTGGAAATATGACTACGGCCATATGACTACAAGCTCCTTTTGGTTGGAATGCAATCATCAGTAACCACTTTGATGACTAAAATGGCTGTAGTCATCACATGACTAAAATGGCTGTAGTCATCACATGACTATGATTCTAGTCATATTTTCTCGGGACCTCAATGGGAACTCCGTAGGGAATGTATTTTTCCTGTTATTATTTCCGTAGGCAGCCATAGGACTAGATTTAGTCGTTATGTGACTGGTTTCGGGCAGCAATATGACTATATATAGTCGTTATTTGACTATGCTTTTGGACAGCCAATTGTGAGAGGGTTTTAGAGTAGGGCCTTTATGATATTAATTCAAATTTATATACTTTTGTTTATGTTTGATCTATTCTTTCAATTAGACTTTTCTTTCTTCAGTTTACACTCTTTTTTGGAATTTATTTCGTTCCTTTAAGGTTTTAATCTTTTCTATATTGTATTTTATAAACTTCTTTTCAAAAACAAACTAGCCTGTGCTTTTTTTTAATATTTATTCATTCCATAATTATTTTTCTTCCTACGTTTTCATATCATTTTATCAATTCAGATGTCGTGGATATTTTTTCTAGTTACCCCTTTCACTGTCTACAATCACTGCAGTTCTCTTTGCACCTTGTTCAAGTACTTGTCATTTATATACTTTGCGGTGATGTTTTGTTTTTCTCTTTTTTAAAATAATAATTTTATTTTGACTACAACGCTTCTTCCCCTCATGTATTCTTTGCACTTTCGTTTACTCTACCTCCCTATTTTTTACCAGTTTTTTTTTTTCAATTTGTGCCCATTTCACGTCCATGCTGAATTTTTTCTCAATAATTGTTTTAGATTTGCTTTGATGACTAATCTTGAATTTTAATTTGAGGTAGGTCACGCACATGCGTTTTAATCAATCAGTGACGTTGAAGATAATTATAAGGCAACTCCAATTGTATACGTTGACAATGGAGAATTAACAACGTGGATTGAGCTTGTTATTGCACTTCAAAAACTACTCTTAGACACTATGGACACTAATGTCGTACGAGTGACTTTTATTAGTCGTGCATGTAGAATCACTGACTAAGTATAGTCAATGGGATTATTGAGACCAATGCTACTGCATATCATAGTATGTTTCCTACTTGGGCTACTAATATGATGGGTTATGCCATGCATGCTACCTCATTTTCTATTGTGATAGCACATCATGTCCCTATTCTACATCCTCCTTTGCAACAGCCAAAGCTTGGTTTAGACCTTCTATGGTTAGTCTCCTACCAGATCTCAAATCAGGAGTGTCCATTTCCCTTTCCATAATAGTCTGTGCAGGCCGTAGGCCTACATACTCCTTGTCTCTACCTAACCGCACACTCTGCAGTTCATGTCTTCCACCATCACTTGACTCGACTCTTGCACCGCGCGGCTGTCGTCGCAAAACGATCTTCCATCCATTGTTCTCCTCGTCGTCTACAAAAAATACTTGCTGTATGTGAAGGGGAAATGCAAAGGAGTCCGCTGAATATGGAATCAACCGATCAAATCTGAACAATGTGAATCCATATTCGTCACAATTCATTGTAGCCCAAGCTCCCCTCTTGTTTGCTTGTGCCCATGTACAATACTACACCACCACTTCAAATTTCCCGTAGTCTACGCTGATAATTTCGTCCACCCACCCCACATACTCCAGATTTGTTGTCGTCAAGTTCCTGTCACTAGAACTAGCGCGACAAGATTGGAGAAATGTAGCCGCTACTCCACTGTCACATATGAACATATCTGCTTCTGCTCCTCGTACTCGTATATGAGTGTCGTATGCATACATCGCCTTGTATCCCTTTGCTTCTCGTATAGGAGGCAGTAACAAACCTACCATGGTATAGTGGTAGCATTAACCCTCAGAGGACTAAGACTATATTAATGCAATACTACATTTGGTAGTGCTGATATAAGACATTTACAAGTAATGTTTTTATTTGAATTCTAACCATAGGTTATCCCCAGAGACATCATTCCCCATCGCAAGGTCTTCAGATACAACAATAGTGAACCACGTATTGAAGGTCTCCTGCCGTATTTCTATGGGATAATCAATGCGTCTTCTCCTGCTTCGTCTTCGGAATTCTGATCTGGCCTCTTTGCGTCGACTCATTTCACTCGCATACCGCCTGGAGTATACACATCACCTCGAATACGTTATTTTTCCTAAACTGATAGAATAGAACCTCATTACCTCTGTTAGTCATCTGTTAGTTGACTATACTTAGTTGCTTCCTTCACTTTCTTGACTGTTAGTCTACTGCTAATAGCTAGTCCTTAAATCTAAAATGATGACCACACGTAGTGCTTTTTTAATCTTATATTACTATGTAAGAATTACATTGCTTGGGTGCATACTCTCTGTAATCTTGAAGGATTTTGGCGTTGTTAAGCACGAATTCATGAATCCATTGTTGCAGTTCCATCGGCAATATGCGTCGTCTCCCCTTCCCTTGCAACACTTCGTCATTTATACTGGGCTCCTCTTTGTCGTCCCATAGACGACGTGATGTCATAGAACAATTTTGCATGTACTCAGTACAGAATCCAAGCGCCTCCTCCATGACGTACCCTCTTGCCATCGACCCCTCCAGTTGTGCTCATTGCCGTATGTAGCCCTTCAACGTTTTCAGATACCGTTCCACAGGGTACATCCAACGCGTGTGGACCGGACCACAAATGTCTAACTGTTGCACTAAGTGAATCGGCAAATGTGACATGACATCAAAAAATGACGGTGGGAAGACCTTCTCCATCATACACATAGTGATTGTTGTTTCTTCCATCAAGTCTTCCATTAATGAAGGATCCACAGACTTCGCACATAAACGCTGGAACACTCTACTTATCCGAATTATTGCTGCCCAAACTTCCTTTGGTAGAAGTGTTCGCACACATACAGGAAGAATCTGCTGCATCATTATGTGGTAGTCATGTGACTTAAGGCCACGAAGGTCTCCGTCAACGGTTATCCTCTTGGACAACTGCCCCACGTAATTGTTGGGAGTCTTTAGGTTGCGGATAGTTTTAATGAATTTCGCCTTCTCCACCTTTGACAGCACGTAAGGAGCAACTGGTAGTATGATGGTATCGTTTCCAGCATGTTGAGGGTGGAGTTCGGGACGTATCTTAGCCTCCTGAAGGTCGAGTCGTACTTTTAATGTATCTTTCAATCCCCATATTGTCTTCATGATGTTTTCGCACAGATTTTTTTCGCAGTGCATTGGATCTAGCACATGGCGGATCATGAGACACTGCCGAATGTGCGAAACATGAGTGTTAGATCATTTACAAACACTCTGACTACGGCATGTAGTCGTACATTCGGATTGCATGACTAAAAATAGTCATACCAGCCTTGCTCAGTCACTACCTAGTCGTACATTTGGTTTGCATTACTAAAACTAGTCATGTTATCCTTCCTCAGTCACTACCTAGTCATGTGCTGAGTGCAGAATCAGAAACGTATACTCAAATACGTTACTTCTGTAGTCACATAATAACACAAGAGCAGGGGAACAAATAGTAAGGTCTTCATTTCATATGGTAGACTAACCTGCCAATACGGAAGACTGTACAAGGCTGACAACCTCTTCACTCCAGTTTCATGCACTGGATCATTCTCCCCCCCTTCTCTGATCTCATTAGGTGTATTCAGCCATTTTTCCCTTGCTTTAGTATGGCGCACAATATCTCGACCAGTTAGAGATCGCGGAGGAGCTCTAATTTCCTCCGTGCCATCAAATGCTCTTCAGAGTCGTCGATACGGGTGATTCCTTTCTAGGTATCTCCGATGTCCCAAATATACATTTTTCCCCAATGCGGCTGATCTACGAGTACTAATATTTGGGCCACATTCAATACATCCTCTATAACCCTTTGTCACGTGCCCAGAGACAAGACCATACGCAGGATAATCGTGAATGCACCACATCAATATCGCTTTGAGGATGAAATTCTTGTTTTGACTGTCATCAGAGACATCAACAGCATTCACACCATGCCAGAGTTGCTGCAACTCTTCAATAAGTGGGGCCAAGTACACATCTATATTTTCCGATGTGACGCTTTCTTTTCCAGGGATGAGGAGGACCAGCATTAGAAAGAAACGTTTCGTGATTAGCCAGGGAGGAATGTTGTAGTTCAACAATATTACTGGCCATGTTGGGTGGCTTAATGATTGGTTTGAGAAAGGGTTTACACCATCTAGAGCCATCCCCAATCGTATGTTCCTCTTCTCAGCCGCAAATTCCGGATAGCACGCATTGATGTGTTTCCAAGCTTTTGAGTCTGGAACACTCTCCATATTTCCGCTCATGTCTTTTCTTGATGTGTGCGACTTGTTTAACTCTGCGAGCTTGGTACATCGATACATTCGCAATAGCCGGGGGATAAGTGGAAAGTGCCTTAGTATCTTCACTACCCTTGTACTACTGTTTGATGTGTACCGCAGCTCGCCACATTTTGGGCAGGTCAACGCATGAGCTAACTCTCCTCGAAATAAACAACACCCGTTTCTGCAGGCATGGATTGAGTTGTAATTCAGCCC
Organism: Bryoerythrophyllum caledonicum; assembly: GCA_963971425.1. NCBI lineage: Eukaryota > Viridiplantae > Streptophyta > Bryopsida > Pottiales > Pottiaceae > Bryoerythrophyllum > Bryoerythrophyllum caledonicum. The sequence goes on from OZ020524.1 coordinate 85,568, forward strand.
CAAATGGCGTAGGAATTACTTCCCTTCCCAGTGAGATTTGGGCAGTTTATTACCCGTGGGGAGAAGTTCGCTGATCACATTCAAGATTTCATCTGCACAAGTGTTTGAGACTCCAAATACCGTGAAGCAATTGAATAGGAGAAGCACTGCAACTAGAAGCTTTGTCTGACATCCTTCGTAGAGTGGAATATTTGATTCCTCAATGAATTTCGCGAGGCCTCCGTCAGGGATGTCGTCGTCCTTGAAACCAAAGTCATCTTCATCCTCATCGGTTCTGTCATTAGTAGCGGGAGGGATATTGTCGTATCTTTCAAGGCACTCTGTGATCATTCGGCCCACATCAAATTCTGTTGATTCGTTTGCGTTATCGGGTTTTCCTCATGCCTTTCGTTTGATTCGTGAAGGTTCTCTCTATCTTGCTCTATTTCGTACACAAAACCAGTCTACACAGAAGAAACTTACAACCGCCCAATTATGTGTTAGTATGTGACGTTTCTTGCATAGCTTACGAGTATGTACACAAAGTATCCTCATTGTAGTTATTCATCCATATGTACAATAGTCATGTATCTCATAAATATGACTACATATAGTCATCCCAGTAAAAATAGTGACTATGGTATAGTCATCTCTGCAAACACGGTGACTTCTATATAGTCATATCTGCATAATTAGTAACTACGGCTAATCATCTCTGCAGAAACCATGACTACATTTAGTGATTGACATTATTTAGCAGACAAAGCAATCACTGAAGTATTACAACGATTTCTTGTCGCGTTTTTCCAATTCCTTACTGCAATCTATACGACCTATTAATTAAGAGGATAATATGTGAAAAGTTCCTCTCCCACTTCAATGTCACGTGTTGCCATAGTCATGATATACCCCCAAGTTTTCGGATCCCATGGGGAAGGCAATGACACGTATTCCCAAAGAACATTCCCTATATGCTCTCTTCCAATAGAACTGTTAATAAACCCTGCGACATTTCCATTCAACACATCTCCATCTTGGTAAACATTTTTCTTCACACGTATTGCATACTTTTAAAACCGTTGGTCTGCCTGACGCTTACGGTGGAACTCTGCCTCTGATAAGAATTTCCCAACGAATGGCAATAACTCATCACCAGATTTGGCTGCTTCCATGGCATATAGGCCCCATCCCATGTGTGGATGTGTTGACACTCTAACCTCCCACTTTCGATTCCAAAATGTGAAGGGTTTGAGCTTTGGGATGGGGCCTATGCGCCAGTGCCCATTGGAGCTCTCTGTCTGAACAATATCCACAGACGCTTGCTGGTTGGGATATAAACTACTCTCTCCGCTCCAATGAAGTGGTAGAGGGGCTAAAATTACAAATTTTAATGCAGCAGCTGCTGCGGCCAGTAGAAAAAACACCATATTCATTATATTGGGAGATTGGGAGCCTCCCAAAATAATATGAAAAGCTTGAGCAAACCTAAATATGCAAATGTTTAGTGATTTGCATAGTAACCTTTGAATACTATCTTTCCAGTTTGGTGTCCACTAAAATGGGAGGTGCGGAATTATTTTCAATGTAAAATCAGGCTTGAAAGAAATTGAAGTACATTTTTAGCTCCAGTCAAGCTGAAAGCAAGCAACACTTACATTTCCAAATATCATTCAAAGACAAAAGATCAAATGTCAAGGTACGAAAATGCATTTCTCAAATCGAAACACACTATCAGCTCGAGTCGAGCTGAATGTGCCCCAACAATTCCTATGCGATAAAACATTCAGAATAGCAAAGATCAAAGGGCAAATCATCAAGCCCAGAATTCACTTCTCTCCAAGAAGAAAGCCATACACATTCAGCTCGAGTTGAGCTGAATGTGCCCAAGCAATTCCTATGCAATAAACCATTCAGCATAGCAAATAATAAAATATCAAAACTCTGAAATGTATTAAACTCCACAAGAAATGGGTGTACACTTTCAGCTCGATTTGAGCTAAAATCACGCCAACAAATTTCGATCTTATGCACACATTCTTAGATACTAGTATAAGAGTAACATCTTTGTACTAAAAAATCATTGCGAAGAAGACGGCTCGGCATCCCTGATCAAACTATCTTGGATGATTTGAACTTGATTTCTAGGTATCTTCACAACAGGAAATTCACTTCTACTTCTAGACTTCAATGCAGTCAACAAAGATCCGGTGTCCTCCCATTGCGGAAGTTGCTCGTCATCAATTGTCCATTGTAGACCGTTGGAAGAGGCCCATCCATCATAGCATCTTTGGACATTTGCATTGCGCGAAGTGGGGCGGAAGTACTGTATTTTGATAGAGTTAGGCCTTTCCAGATCCGAATTAGGGTCCGAGAGCGCTTGTGCAATCCAAACAGGACGTTCATCTCCATCATACGGTCTTAATGCAATAAAATAGCCTGAGTAAACGTCTCGATTAATCCGAAAAGAAGGGGCTGGCCTATCGCGACTCTGCCCAACAAAATGGTCATCATCATCATGATCCTCACGAACAACGCCCACGCTAGTGAATTGGTCCTCGATTGTCTGACCAATACGACTAGAAGGCCAAAAACCATCCTATAGAGAGGTGGGCAAGTCCATTGGTTGACTAAGTGACTCTCTAACTGCCCGCCAATAGTAGCTCAAAGGCTCATATCGCCTTCGATATTCACCTGTACGATCCTCACGTGCTTGATGCTCCCAATATGAAATGAATCCAGAAAGACCTTTAATCACTTCAAGAAGATTGCGCATTGCATGTGGCTGCAATGAAGGTGGTTCTCCACGTGGCCACAAAGACCTCCCATTTGAATCCTCCTTCCACAATTTGATCCCACCCCCTTCTCTTGGAAGCCAATCATCTTGATGACAAAGAATCTTGTATTTCATCATGGGACATCCGTTGGAGTCAACAAAGAATTTGAATTGGTGAGCCTTTGTGTGGCCCTGCAATGCTTCGTCTCCACCTGCAATACCTTCACTAATAAAGGACTTGAAGTCCGGGACTTCTTCAATCAAGTGGGGGATTGTTGGCACACTTTCGTTCTCCATAAATGATCTCATAAGCAAAGGGATCGTGGGGAAACTCTCCTTCTTCAAAGCCATACTCCATCGACCAAATAATGCATCAATGTCATCATGTGTGTGGCCAACAAGCATGAAATTAACATAAACCTCTCGGAAGATACCCTTTGCAACAAGAAGAGACCAAAAGCAAAACACATATCTATTTTTGTTGTCACTGACCGCCTTGTCCATTTGCACATGCAAAATAGGCGGCAAAGGTTTTGCTGTAGCTAGAGACTCAGGTGCGGCATGGATGAATGGGACACAAGTATCTGAAGCTCCTTGCAAAACAGCTCGAAACAATGCAGTTCTCCCCGAACCCGGAAATAATTGTCGGGACGATGTCTTCGAAGGTTGTTCTAAGTCTCGTAACAATCTAGCAAAAGATCCCACTGTATAGTTGACATCATGTGGGTAAATGTCCAAGCCAAAATGAGCATAACGAACATCACCATGACCATGTGCAAGCATTCCAGTAACAGAGATGGGCAACTTCATCAGACCATCCAAATGTTTCGTCTTGTGAGAGAGGACAGGAGATGCAGTCTTCGAGTGATCCATCTTGTCGTGCATAATCATAACACATTCATCCGGCAACTCTTGAGAGCGGTAACGGTTGGAATAATACAACTCTCGATGAGCCCATGCTGAATCCAAATGGAGATTCAACCTCTGCTGCCACAATAGCGCAGCTTCTGTTCCAGGCTGCTGCAACCTCCGATGGGAATGGTACTTATCACACGTTGAACAACGTGCAAAGTTATCCCCAGGTCGTTTTGCATTGTAATCAGAAAAATGGACCCGTCTAATCTTACTCAGCCCTGAAGTGGAAATTTGGGAAAGCCCGCAATTAACTAAATGGGCATCAATTGCAGGAATTTGATCTTTCCACTTGAAATTTGCCGGAAGAACTTTGGCCACGGATGTCTCACCCGAAGGCAAGATGCGGGACTTGTGGGGCATGTGGTCAGCATTTCTATTAAGGATGACACGTAATGCTGCGGTAGCGACTACTGTGTGATTTTTAGGTTTCCGTTTCCCAGAATTACCATGGGGTTGCGCGACTACACCAGCCGCTGCAATTTTGGCATATTCATAGAACGAGGTTTCACTGACGCCCATGATGTGCTGCCAAGCAGCTGCGCACACATCAACGCCCTCAATGGTCACCACATTTCTACCATTATTGTCCACATGAAATTGTCCGTGAACATCTAGCTTCATATGCCTTCGAAATTGAACGGAGGTTCCAAAATACATCCTCATCCGCAATACCTTAATCTTCAATCGTGGGAAGCGTTGAACACAACTCCTGGAGCAACAACGTTTTCCAGCAACAGAGTTGATAGATTCGTCAGAGAGGAGAATTGATGATTTTGTTGAAACCATGGTTGAAGGGATCCTAGATGAACTTTCATAAGAGCGAGTCCTCTCTCCAAGAGACCGGCTTCTCATTGCCATTACTGAATTGTAAGTATCACGCTGCTGGTGATGCAAGAGACTGACACTATTAAAGAAAACTTGACCAACAGGCCAAATCTTAACACAATAACGCCATTCGTCCGGTGCTTCATCTTCAACTAATGTCCTGGAGACCTGAATGGCAATGTGCGTATCACCTAATGGAGCATCAGTCCCAGAAATAGCCGTGGTGTGAAGGTTTCGAAGTATTCCAGTGGCAATTGTAACTCCGGACAAGTTTTTCATTTCGACTATCTTACCAACCCAATATTGCCTTGGGAGAACTTCGAATTCCATCAAATAAGCATCTACTGGATCGTGGAAAGACGAGTTGTCACTTGATAAATCAAAATCATCGTCGATTGAGGCACCGGTTGAAGTGTCCATCTCGGCACTGCAAAATTAAGGCAAAAGTGTAAATAGTTGTCGTAGTATAATAGTACTTCAAGGTCCATCCCACATCAATCAAAGTAAACAAAATAATAGCATAATTGTTCATCTCCACGATTAGGTGAAAACAAAGCACATTCAGCTCGAGTAGAGCTGAATGTGCACTGCATATTCAGCTCGGGTCGAGCTAAATGTGCAGTGCATATTCAGCTTGAGTCGAGCTGAATGTGCACTGCATATTCAGCTCGGGTCGAACTGAATGTGCACAGCATATTCAGCTCGACTGCAACTGAATATGTAGTGCACATTCAACTCGACCCGAGCTGAATATGCACTGCTTCAAGCTAGAGTACTGAATCAAAACCTGAAGCATTCATTCCAAGAAAAACTACGCATTTTGACAGTTGCAAGAACATATATGTCATATTGACGTACAAATAATAATATGAATCCCTAAACCAGTACTAAGGAGGCGATTATGTTGATGCCGAATTATCACCTCCTTCCTACAACTTTTTCATTACATTGAAAATGATAGTATGAAATGTGCAAACCAAATGCCAAGTAAATCACCATAAAGTTTAGATAGAAGTCACTTACAAATGGTCCGATTGCGTGCACCAAAACGTCTTGAATGAAGAAGGAAGAGAAAACCCTACTCTTTGTCACGGCCGCAGCAACCATTCACGACCACACACCTCCGCATCTCTAGAAATTCCAAACACAACTAAGTTGACCTAGAATAATGTATCCACTTCTTGCACAGAAATTCGACTTCGAATGCAATAGGTCTTTCAAATGTCAAGGCATACTTCGAGACAGTATAGATTCACGAAGGCTTGCCGACTATTAGAAAGGTGCAAAAAGAGAGAGAAAGAGAGAGAGAGAGAGAAGAGGTTGGGGTGTATTGACCACGTCGAACAAGTTGCCGTTAAGAAAAGAGCGGGAATGACATCACGTTTGGTGGGCAGGAGCTATTCTAAATAAAGCATCTTTTAAACTTGACCAAAAAATTAACAAGCACATAAGTTTCTCCTCATATCTTGATGCAATGGAAGTTTCTATTTACATGATCAATTTAAGGTTATCAATTGGGGTTGTGGGTATCAATTTAAATATGCAAGAATCAATTTAAATTTAAGGTATAGAATTATGTATCAATTTAAGGTTATCAATTGGGGTTATGGGTATTTGATTACGGTCATTTATTTCCATATTAAGGATATTGATTATGACTAGATTATAAAAGTAAAGATTTAGGTTTAGGGTTCAAATTACATTTTGACATTTAGGGTTTAGAGTTTAAGGTTTAGGATTGCAAGTCCATGGTATGAAGTGTAAATTATAGGGTTTAGGGTTTTGGACTAGACAATTCTAGAATTAGATTTATGGATTTGGGTTTAGGGTTTAGGTTCAAGGGTTTAGTTTTTAGGGTTTAAGGTCTTACAGTTTATTGTTTAGGTTTAATGATTTAAAGATTAGGATTCAGGGTTTTAGAGTTTAGTGTTTGGGGTTTAGGATTAGCGTTTAGATTAGCATCGAGATTACCACTGAATCAAAATGTCCTTTCTACAAGATTGTTTATCGTATCAAAATTGAATTGTGCCTTGGTATTGATTTAAGAAAATTCATTACATATCACCTAAAGATAAGATTTAAGAAGTCACTACACCAATAGTTTTTTACTGTAATGGCACGAATAGTGTACTTACCGTAGTACACTAATTGCAAACAAGTTGACAAATAGTGTACTAATAGTATACTAACAAGTGTACTTTCTCAAAAGATTATTTGATCAAAATTTACTTTATCAAAGATTACTTTATCGGAGCACACTTTATGGAAATTTAATTTGTTTAAAACTTACTTTTTCAAGAGATTTATTTTTCAAGTTTTACTTCTTAAAAAGTTTACTTTTTCAAATTTGACTTTTTCAAACATTTACTTTTTCAAAAGTATACTTTTTCAAAACCTCACTTTTTCAAAACTTTACTTTTTTCCAAGATTTCTTTTCAAAAGTTCACTTTTTCAAAAGTGAACTTTTTCAAATCTTTACTTTTTCAAATGTTTACATTTGGAATAGCTTATTTTCAAAAAAGTTTACCTTTGCAAAAGGTAAGTTGTCTTTTTTCCCCGAATTGATGTTTTTTCCTAGTTCTTGTTTTTTTCAAAAATGTTGTTTTTTCCTATTTGTTTTTTCCTAATTGTTGTTTTTGCAAAAATGTTGTTTTTTCCTATTTGTTGTTTTCCCAAATTGTTGTTTTTTCCTAATTGTTGTTTTTTCCCAATTGTTGTTTTCTCCAATTTTTTCTTTGGGGGTTTTAGTTTTTCTCTTCTTCACCTTTTTGTACACATAATTCTCTTCTACTTTCAATACACTAAACGTGCACGAGTAAAAAAGTTAATATTCCAATATTTACAAAAGTTCACAAATAGTGTAGTAGTTGGCATTTAGTGTTATGATTTGTCACTACACTAATTGCGTAGTTGACAGGTAGTGTATGGGTTCGTATTTAGTGTCCACTACACTAAATGAAACTTCTCTGTACTTCATCTCATTTGTTATGAATCAATATTTATCCCTTGAGTTGACTTTGCAAGATGATCTTGTCTCGTGCGATATTGATTCACTTGCTATTATTAATTTATGTGTTTTATAATTCAAATCATCTTTGACCCTAAAGGCCCAAGAGTTCCCTCAAAGGATTCTAAGAATTTTTGGAAGTTCCTATAGAGTTAATTTATAAGTTTTTTGGTGTCGGCTCTAATAGGGCATCCGTATCCTTTGATCGCAACATTATACAATTGTTGCCATTATGGACATAAGTTTGAGTGCCTTCAAAAAGTTATGATCGCAATGTTTTTTAATGTCATTCAAACATATTGCAAGTTGATGTGTAACTTTGCGCACTTGCAAAAGTTTGGTTCCATCACTCTTCCCTTTATTGCAAACGGTACTACCTTACATATGCATTCTTTCACACAAAATTCATGCGTTACATATTATACATAAGTATTTTCTACTATCTTTTCTCCCACATGAATAAGGGTCAAAGATCACATGCATATGTAAATACATTTGTTTAAAAAACTAAAGTTCATTATCTTGTACAACTATACTCGTATCAATATTTTCCATTGAAAACCACTACACTAAATATCACTTTTAGTATAGTGGACACTAAAAGCGAACCCGTACACTAATTGTGAACTGGGCAATTAGTGTAGTGACAAATCATAACACTAAATGCCAACTACTACACTATTTGTGAATTCCACTTAAGATTGCAGTACAAATTTTTTCACTAGTGCACATTTAGTGTATCAAGATAGAAGAAGATTATGTGTACATTTTGAGTATAAGAAGCGACAAAGATTTAAATACATTTAGAAAAAAAACAACATTTGGATGAAATAGAATTTAGAATGGAATGAACACCAAAAATTGATTTGGAAAATAATAGATTGAGAGAAGAACCTAGATATGGAAGAAAAGTGGAATTGCAAAAATAGGAAACATCTGAAAATAGAAGATTGGAAAATATTGAAAATGGAAATAATTAAAGAAATAAACATTTGAATAAATATACATTTGAAAAGGAGACATTTGAAATATGTTCATTTCAAAAAATAAACAATAGAAACACAAAACTTTTTAGAAGTATATGATTGAAAAATGGAGCTTTTGAAATATGACCACATTGAAAAAGTAAACTTTTTCAAAAGTACTCTTTTAAAAAAGTGCTTAAAAAATAAAGTACTACAAAAGTAAAAGAATTAGAAAGAAAACATTTGAGATGGAAGATAGTTGAAAAAAAAAATATTTGAAAAAAATAAGGATTTGAAAAAGTAAGGGATTAAAAAATAAGGGTTAGGAAAAGTAAGGGGTTGAAAAAATAAGGGTTCGAAAAAGTAAAGGTTACAAAAAGGAAGAAGTACAAAAGTAAGGGATTGATAAAGTAAGAATTTGAAAAAGTAAGGATTTGAAAAAGCAAGGGATTGAAAAAGTAAGTGTTAGAAAAAGTAAGTGGGTGAAAAAGTAAGGGGTTGAAAAAGTAAGGGTTAGAATAAGTAAGTGGATGAAAAAGTAAGGGGTTCAAAAACAAACGACCAGAAATAATTTTGTTGCTAAGAAATCCCCCACTGGAAATTTAATCAAGGTGTAATTTCTCAAAAACTCCAAAAAGTAGGGTCTCCCCGACTAATTTCAACCCCTAAACGTAGCAATTTTTGGAATGGATGGAGGCCCAAATCATGTCCAAAGTACACAAGAATTGGCTCACTTATTATTTGGCTATGTTTGAAGAGGATCTTACGGTTACTTTTTGAATATTTTTCTCCCATTGAGCTCTACATGGAATTTAATTTTGAGGGATTTCTGACTGTATTTCAGCGTTTCGACCCCCCCAAGGACGTTTAGGGGTTAAGACAATTAAAAGAATAAAAAACTATCAAATTCTTCAATAATTATCGACATGTTCTTTGTATCAATATTGTTCCCCATTGTAATATCTTGTCTTAGCGAGGGACCCTATGTGGGTATCATCTAGGTTTTGGCTTCATTAAGTATATAGTGAAAATTGTTATATATAGAGATAAATAATGATATGATATAAGTTTATAAATATTGGTAGAGTCAATTGATAGAAATTAAATACTTGGAGGTTCATCAGGCTAATATCATTCATTCAAAGATATTCAATGTTAAGTTTATTTTCTTAAGCGAATTTATACTTAGTGATCAAGCTTCTATCATATTTTTTAAATATTTTAATGTATTTTCAAAATTATATTTTTAGATATTCAATGATTAATTTAGAAAAAATATTCAACTAACAAAATGGAAATTATTAATGACTCTTTGGATTTAAAAGATGACCTTTAAAAAGAAGTGTACAACAAGTTTAACTTTATTTATATTTTCATTTATCAATAGTACAATCAAATGTGTTGAAATAAAATAAAAATCATGATATAGATAATTCAAATAATGGAAATGATTTGTTGAATTTGACCAAAACAATGTAGTGTGGTTGCTTTTGTACATAATTCAATTAAAATGGATGAAAGTATAAACTTTTTGTCTAGGTGATTATCCATGTAATGTTAAGGTGCTACCCCTATAATGCATAGGTGATACCCATGTAATACTTAGGTGAAATCCACTATGTCCAAATCATTGGGACAAAGGAAAATAATTCTTTTGACTTAGAGGTGTTGAAGCGACCACTAGGTACGGTAATGATAATCAATGATTATAAATTCTTGATCAATTGCACATTTTTTCCTTTTAGAAATCTATAGTTAAATTTCAAATAAATTTGGAGTCCTATTGTCCAACCGTAGGAATTTGATATATCGTAGGAATAAACAATGATCATTTGAGGTAGCTTTGATATGATTGAAGAACCTTCAATATCAAAATCAATGACTTATTGCATCATACTACTAAAATCATAATCCTCGCAGTGAACCACGCAGCGATCAATCGCGCAGTCAACCGTGCAGTGAACTATAGGAGCGATATAGTCAACCGCGCAGCTAATTGCGCACCCAACCGCATAGTGAATCATGTTACTTTTTTTAAAATATAGTTTGTAATATATAAAAATACATTAAAATAATTGGACTCATGGCTTGCAAAGCATTAGCTTGAGTTTTTGGGTGTGACAAATTTGCATTTGTGTGTTGCAATTTGTGCTCTTGATTTCAAATTTGACGTTCAAATTTTTTTTTTGGTTAAGCACTAAAAGATTGAATTGTAAATGATGAGTTGTAAACTTGGAGTAAAAAAGTTGTGAAGATGGAGTTGTGATCTTGGAGGTTGGCATACAAAGTTGGAGTTGCAAAATTGCATATTCGAGTTGTAGAGATTGAAATTACAAATTTTTTATTTGTAATTGCAAGATTTGAGATTGTAATTGCAAATTGAGTTTGTGGATGTGTGAAATTGAGATTGTAATTAAAAGTTGAATTTGTGGGTGTGTGAAATTTGCATTCGTGTGTTGCAATTTGTGCTTATCCAAAATAAATTTGAAACTCTTGATTACAAATTTGACGTTCATAACATTTTTGAAATTCCATGTTAAAATGCAAAAAATCTAAAACCTAATTTATTTTTTTCTATTCTATTCTATTACATTATTAAAACTCGTGCATAGGTTTCAAAGACATATTTATATTTTACGTAGATTGTTGTTACCTTTTTTTAAAATATATTTTGTGATATAAAAACTACATTAAAATGGTTGAACTAACGCGTTGCAAAGCAAGCGCCAACTGCTAGTATGTATTTGAAAATACAATCTCATTAATGAAGTTTCGTTTCACAACAGATTAGGATTCTCAATCCATGAAAGATATTTGATAGTTTTCAAAATTAGATTTTTAATTTGAAGCCCCCTCATCCAATCACTAGATTCCAATCTACTTAGATATTTATTTAAACTCACTATTTTATCCATGATATTGCCATTAGGCCAAAATCTATGCATGTCTTTTAAATAATATTAATTGTTTTGAACATATAAAAACTTTGGAATTATATTTTTGGTTTTTATATATGTGCTATCACAAAAAGAAGAAGATTAAATATTGCAACTCAATTGTTTAATCATAAATCTTCCAAAAACAAGAAATTAAAAAAAAAATATTGTATAATCCCAGTGTCTTTGATTTGCGTTCACTATAGGAAGTTTTTGAGTATGATATATACAAGCCTATAGAGTAGGTGCAAAATGTATATAACACTAAAGGACCAGAGTCTCCTTCAGGGGGATTTCTGATTTTGGGCAGGTTCCTAAAACTCGAAAAAAAATCTTTCTTCTCTAAATTTTTTATTCTAGATTGCCTCTCATAAGAGCTTCGTAGACATATTTTTATTTTATTTTTTGGATTTGTGGTTTGAAAGTTAGTACCACTTAAAGCCAAAAGTGGGAACACCGGGCACCTCCAAATTTTTTGACAAAAGTTTCTATTGACATTGAGATTTTTCACACATATAAATAATATTTCCTTTTTCGGAGATTTTCAATAAAAAATCTTGTCTTTAGTGTAAAAAGGCATTTTATTCCAAGTCAAACATTTTCACACATTGTCGGGCAACGGAGGAAAAAAACTTCATCTTTTCTACATAAGACCTAGAGATCTTCAAATTTTTCACTTTTTATTTTTTCAACAACAATATGTGGTGAAAACCTTCTTATTGACCGTTTGGATTATCATTTGAATACATACGTAGTTCACAAAAAAATAAAACGTGAAATGGCAATCATTGAACCTCCACTCCTTGCACACTTGTTTTGAATATGCTACACCCCTTTTCTACCTCTAAAAATTGGTGTGTTGGGAAATAACATCATGCTTAAGACAATGGTAAAAGATTTAGACCTTGTACAATGCAAAAATATGATACAAAGTGAAGTCAAAGTCTGCTGATCTACTCAACGCAAGGAAGAAAATGAACCATCGTTTTGACTTTAAACACTAAAATCTATCAATCTGTACGGTGGATTGCAACCAAAAGTTTAAGGCATGTTTATATGGAAGTCTATTTTAAAATCTTACGGTTGAAAATCCAAAATTCACTTTAAAATGTGATTTTCATGTCTCTTTTTGGCAGTGGCAGTTTTGGACCGGTTTTAGAGCGAAAGTGGTCGTGGTCCTTTAGGGGTTAATACATATATTCATTTAAAACGTAGAGGTTGGAGACCCTCTCTATTGATACAGTTGAAAATCAATTAAATGATTGTTGTTTAGCTTTTCATGAGGTTCTACAAAGACTTGACTTGTAGTGGAAATAGGCATGAAAGAATCGAACTAAGTTGGGATGGAGTGAAAGGAAGTGGTCCTTAATTCTATTTCCTATGGGTGTGGTCTTATTTCCATTGACCTCACTCAACCCCAACGCCGTCGATCATACAATGCCCGTCGTTGTACTGAAAAGGTAGATACTACTCGTTCTAGGCGTGGTGACGGCTTTGAATAGTCATTGACTCTGAGAGCCAGTCGCCGAGGTGTGGCCAAAACCCAAAACCGCAGGGCTAGACACATAAGAATTCATTAGAAAAAGAACCTTGAAGACATGCACATTCGATTTTGGTTCCTTTGGAGGAAAAACATCCCAAAATCCCATAAACCAAACGGAAAATTCTAAATGAATGGAATAAGCGGGCCCCACTTTTTCATTTGTAGACTACCTAGACTTGAAAAGCTATGGTTTTGGGTGCATGATGGGTTTAGGTGTCGACCACAGAAAGTCTACCAGCTGGCTCATCTCCACAACATGGATGAAAATAAAATTGGGTAGAATTGTTTCCTCCCTCCATATATGCACATTGCTTAACCCTATAAGGCCGATGAGCTTTTTTAGCCTCGAAGAATCTACGAGTGTTCTAAATCATGCAGAATAACATCAACACCACAAGGTACATAACATCAGAACCCCCACTCATGGAAATCATTGTCGCTAGTCTACGCTTGCACCAATATTCGCGGAGATTGTCGGAATAGATGCCCATCTTCTTCCACCTCATTTTCATAGTTCAAGTCTTTAGAAGTTGCTAATGAGATTATGGAAAGAGGACCCGAAATAGGCCATAACTTGTCGGTTATGAACGGGTGAGGGAACAATGGGAATCATGAGAACAGAGAAGGAAGCGATGCGAATAGCGAAGTAGACTGCCTCCATATCAACCGGGTATCAACCGGGTATTATAATATCAGAATAGTATCTTGTCTAAAATAAGAAGAGGACAACGGATGTGTACACTAGTCTTGTACATATCAGCCGAGAAGTGTGCATTGTAAACCACCAAAGATTCTTTGTGCTCTCAAACGCAAGGAAATCATTGCACTATATAGTGTCCTCTTCATGACTAACACCTAATCGGGAGATACCCGTTTAATACCCTGATCACACCCAGGATGCGCTTATGATACTCGGTTGATACTAGGGAGGTGTTAGTGACAAGAAAACAATGTTGTAAACCTGGGAAGGCTGGCTGTACAAACATGGACATGTTGTGTCTATCGAGATTCGATCACATGCAGCTTTCACTGGTTCTGTAAGTGTCGGTGACTGCACGAGTATCACCCAGGTATCTCAAGGTCTCAGACTAGTATCAATTGTGTAGACCTAGATATCAGCCGAGAGGACTCATTTTGGCAACAAATAATCATCGCTACTCTGGTGTTGATACTTGATAATTACCTCTGCCACCTTTTGCTGGAAAATGAAAGGAACAAATTTGGGAATAGGCGAGGGAACAGTGCAAACGGCGTAGGACAAGAGGCCGGAGGGAGACGAAGGGAGTCCCTTTTCATCTTCTTGCGTGCGACGCCAAAGCGCAGGCGCACCACCACATAGCCACAGATCCATCGCCGCACGCCATCAGGAGGTAAGCCTGCGCCGAGAGGCCTGTGAGTTTGAAGTTTGAGGTTTCGTGGGATCGCTGGTTTTGTGGTTTAGGTTGATCGCTGGTTTAGGGTTGATCGCTGGTTTCGTGGAATCGCTGGTTTAGGCTGCTCTAGGTTAAGTGTGTTTCGGTTGTTGGAAGCAATATGGCAAAAGGAGGCCGTGTTGGATTGAACAGAGAAGAAAGGAAGGGTGCCTTAACCAGGAAGTCTTAGTCTCGAAAAGTGCCCTACGTCACGGTTTGAAAGCGCGGTCACTTCTTGTCGGCAAACGCGTCTGTGGCGTGAGCGCTAGCATATTGAGCATCCATGAACTTTCTATTTATCTCCTGCGCCTCGCACTCTCTTGCTCACGGACGTGAAATCTCTCTCTCGATGTGCTTAATTATTCCAGGGAACGCTCTTGACACTAATTAACACTTAATTAAACTAGTTGCGAACAACTGTCGAGGTGCGGTTGCTGATCGTTTCTTTGCGGGGCGCAATCGTAGGATTGCAAGCACTTCGGGAAAGCTGAATTCCGACCTCCTTGGTAGCACCGTCGCAGTTTCCCCTCTCGGCTACCGCAACACGGAGTGAGAATGTGGACTTTCATGTCATGATTTGTTGTCGAGAGTCATGTGCGTGACTGTGACTTACGAAGTGGGGTACAAATGATTCACAGATTCAAACTGAGCGCAGGAGCAAGGAAAGAAACGTGGCCGGTACGTGTCGAGAGGCGCGAGGATTGCTTGCAGCTTCTCTCGAGATCGACGACATCGACCAGTCTACATTTCGACAGACCGACAACAATCGCCACCGGATGTTATAACACCGATTGTGCAGACACCGATACCAGGTAAGCATTTGCCTACATACAGACAACAAATTTTTCTGTCATGCCGGAGGTGCACACCTTGTACTCATGTGTTGATGCTACATGAAAGTCAATTTTATTGTGGAAAACTAAAATTCACAAGAGAAATTCTCAGCAGCTCAGCTGATGTGTACTAGCTTGCTGTGTAACGTTGCATTCTTTTAGATTACCAAACAGTTTGACAGTGCACAATGAATACTTCATGTCCTATGTTATTCAACTTCTCAAACTTGTTTGAGCTACGGAAGAAAACACTTGTGATCATTTGCATGCGTTTCTTACTACAGCCATCAATTTGTACTAGGCCTGCCTTTTATTGTCACCATGTTTGTCTCATGAAACTACTTCAACTCATGTTGTTAGTCAAGATTCTGCGTTAACCCCTAAAGTCGAAATCGACCAGAATGTGGTCGCACTGTTTTCGTATTATCGTCAATATGTTTTATTTTTCAGGTGGTCGAATGCCGACTGGTGGTTGACCCACGCACACACGAGTCACGAGGTTTTGGCTTTGTGACTATGGACAATGCTGATGATGCTGATCGCTGTGTGAAGTACCTCAACCGGTCCACTCTTGAGGGACGCATTATAACTGTTGAGAAGGTCCGTTTCTGTGTCGTGAATGCCCTGAACTCAGTGTCGTCCCACCCTTTTGAAACTTGTCGAGTCAAAGCGTCAGCTATTGAATGCTTCTGAGATATGGGGTTAGCCACTCTTGTCACGGATGGCTGGCTCTCAGTTACTAAATTTAGATCGTACAAAGTTACAATTTTAGAAGATTGTAGAGTTTTCCCATACCTTTAAAATGACACCATTCATGCTTCAAAATTCCTCATACTTTAGGAGATATTCACGGTCAAAGTTTGAAAACACTGTTAGGGCATGCTGAAATCTGCCCAAAACTGCGGTATATGCTCATTTATTCTCAAAATCTGCCCAAAATCAATTAGATCGCAGTAACTCCAAAAATTCACCAAAAATTGAGATTTTACTTTTTTTCGAATTTTGTTTTTCGTACATGTAAAAGAGGTAGTAAAGCATGATCTCACCGTCTGGATTTTCAATCCGATAATTTTTTACATGCCTTTTTAATTGTTGAAAATGGGCATTTGTATTTGTATTTCAGCATACCTCCATGTGAAAAATTAAGCATTTCTTTAGGTTTTACAGGTCCTATGAGGGTAAAAATTATACGGAAATATTCCTTACTCACATAGGAACAAGAATTTGAAGAGCCTCATGTCAAATTTCCTTTCAAAATTGGTTTTTTTGGCCCCCCAAACATTAGTTTTCCATTCTACAAGGAAAAAATCTTTTTTTTCAACTTTGAACATTACGATCTCACAAATGGAGAGGAATTTGAATCTAAGATTCGGTATGCATGTACATGTACAAGTTAGGTACTAGATCTTACGGTTACATACTCGAAAATTTGTCAAAAGTTAAAAATATTCACCTTGCATTGAAAGAGGGCAGTTTTGAGGGTCTTTGGCAGTTTTGAGGGCTTTCGACTTTAGGGGTTAAGTGTACGAAAGTCTCTGCAGTACTCAGCAGTACGAAAGTTGTGTCAGTCAAGATTCTGCGTTGGTTTCACCTTCATTATTTTCAGCTCTTCATGTCCAGTTTTGAACCCTGTTGTTATGTAAATGACGAGTTGTATTGCCTGGTATTTGCTTGATCTGGCATGCTCCCACTGTTTGTGAATGTTAACTGTAGAGACTTAATGTTAACTGTAGAGACTTAGGGTACACTAATTTTAGGTTTTCATATGGTCTTTGTTCTCATGCTAACAGAGATGGATGCCAGTTTGCACTGGGATTAACAGATGGATGCCAGTTTGCACTGGCGTATGGAAAGGGGTGAACGAATGGGCACTCGTATAATCCTGAAGGTCCATATCTGTTAATTCCTCCATCTACTGCTTTTATTCGAGATAGTACTGATTAGGGTATCTTCCGTAGAGTTGCTGGAGAAAGTTCAGTATTGAAGCCTTGGAGGGGAGGATGAAGGCTTCTTTCTTTGGTTGCAAGACAACGCTCATCCGCGCGCAGGCAGTATACGAGTTCACCTTGGGATGAAATCCTTGTGATGTTGTAATTTTTTGTAAGTTGGGAGTTGGTAGGTTTTCAAGTTGTAGAGTTTTGGCGACTCATCTTAGTTTTGAGTTTCAAATAGTGATTGGATTACGATTCAAAGAGGGGACATTTTGTCACTGAAGCAGCTCCTTTGTGTGACATACCTCAAGCCATTTGTTTGAAGATTCAAGAGGCTCTAAAGAATGGAAACCAGGTAGGTAGACTCCTACGGAACTTGCAATTTGAATGAATTTTGTAATTTCTCATTCATATAATTAGTGCATATTCAGCTCGAGTTGAGCTGAATATGCACAATTGGTTGATCACGAGGTGCATATTCAGCTCGGGTAGAGCTGAATGTGCACGTGTAGTTTTGAATGATGTGCATATTCAGCTCGGGTAGAGCTGAATGTGTACGTTTAGTTTTGAATGATGTGCATATTCAGCTCGATTCGAGCTGAATGTGCAACATATGATGAGCTTTGTGTGCACATTCAGCTCGGGTAGAGCTGAATGTGCAGTGTATGATGAGCTTTGAGTGCACATTCAGCTCGACTCGAGCTGAATATGCACCTCCGGCTCATTAGTATGTACGCAAATGATTTATCATAATGTGCACATTCAGCTAGAGTTGAGCTGAATGTGCATCTTAATTTCAGCTATGTGTGCATATTCAGCTCGACTCGAGCTAAATATACAGTCTCATGAGCTTTCTGTGCTCATTCAGCTCGACTCGAGCTGAATATGCACGTTCATTTCATTAGTTCCTGGGCGTTATATTAATATTGATCAGCACATTCAACTCGACTAGAGCTGAATGTGCACGGTAAAATAGGCTTTGTGTGCATATTTAGCTCAAGTCAGGCTAAATAGGCAATAGAAATGGTAAAATACTTCACACATGCAAGTGGTAATACAATGCTTAAAACTTTTTGACGAAACCACACCTGTGCAATTAAACGTTGTATTGCATATTCAGCTCGACTCGAGCTGAATATGCATACTTGAGAAAAAACTATAATGCATTAAGTACGCATAGTCAAATCTGACTTCACTTATGGACTCCACTGCAGAAATCCAATGAACGACGAAGAGGTCTTGGAGCAATACTATAAACCCACAAGTATTGTGATCGAGTCCGACGACGGAGAGGAGCACGAGTTACTCAACTGTTACGAGCTTCGAGATCCAGAGAGGCATGAGGCGTGGGGGTTCGAACATATCGGTCACTCTAATAGCATGGTGTTGACTCACAAATTTCAAGGCATGGATATGTTCTTGCACGTTTCACCGAATGAGAAGATAATCGAGTTTGACCACCACAAGAAGTTCCTCGTAGTTAAAAGTGAGACGACAACTGAAAGCAGACTTCAATACACGGTTCTCATCGACTGCATGACTCAAGTCTTCAGCCTTGATCCATTTCTCGACAGTATTGAGAACTCAATGTTTGAGTCGATAAAGAAGGACATCCTCAAACAACAGGACGAAGATTACTGGAAGAGCAACACTGGTGGGCCTCTTCGCGCTAAAGCTTTGTCATCAAAGTTGACAAGTCTCCTCCATGCAATGGCGATGAAGGTTCTTCGAAACTCGCAGACCTCATCCGAGATGACTCCGGTGAAGGTCTCTCGTAGGACCGAGAGTGGCAACGTTAGCCAAGGCGGTAACACTGGACAGAGGACTGCAGCGGCTCGAATTGGCAAGGTTAATCCGAGGAAGTCGTTGTCTACAGACCCAACGCCACCGAAGAGGCAACGTCGATCACTTGCTCCGGAGGCTCCAACTCGAAGAGCACTAAAATCTAGTGCAAGAAACCAAGAAGTTGGTAAGCCAGACGTTGAGGCCAGCATCGTCTCTGCGATCACCGATCTGCCCCACGAGTTGCGTCCTGGAGAAGCCATTGATTACGGGAATGCATCCGAGGTGTACAAAAAGTTTTGGACAGATTGATAGGACTGCTTCCTCTACGACCCCGACATGAAGAAGGAGCTGGACGTGCGGCAGTTATCACCAGCTCCAGAGGACTGGACAATTTGGGCCTTTGAGAAGAAGGGCATGGATGTGATAATGAATTACCTCATCCACATGCCCGATAAGTCCATCAAGCAGACGCTTTGCGTAATGCCGATAACAAACGAGAAGCCTGATGGAGACTGGGAAGACATTCGAAAGGGGAAGTTCTACATCATAAATGGCCAACATAGCGTGGCGGCAAGCTTAGCGATGATGGCGGATGAATCTATTGACGAGACCACAGTGAGGCACTTTCGAGTGTGGAAGTGCTTTGTCGTATGGTCCGATGACAAAGAGAAGCTGCGTAAGATCTCGGCATTCTACAACCGAGTCAATCACTTGTCCATCTTCAAGCCAACGTGGTCGACCAACATCCTATCTGCACGGTCGACATGGACCAATCTAGGTCGCCCAACACCACCATAGAAGAAGAATACGCCGGGTGGCCGTGGAGCTCCAAGAGCCAACAACAAGGCATATAAGGTTAGCAATCCTGATTGAGATTGCATATTCAGCTCGACTCGAGCTGAATATGCAAACCTTTGCGAATGCATATTCAGCTCGAGTCAAGCTGAATATGCACACCTATGTCAACAATTGTTCACTTTTACTAACACTATCGTTTTGCCTCTTGTAGGAGTTCATTGAGGCCATTCAACGTCGGTTTGCCTACATTGACGTTGCAAAGAACCAGCAGTACGCTAGCAAATCTAGTCAGGTTCCTCATCTGGCTCTCTCAAATGAGGTCAAGATTATCACGTCGCCTGATTCTACTTTCAATCTCTGGCGAGATGTGATGGCCGCAAGTGCTCAAGGCGACTTGATTGACGTTGACACCAACCCCCTTTGTAAATTCAAAGACAACCTGAAGTCGACGACAACGAAGGATGGTGGTCTGAATCGAGAGTTCTTTAAGTGGCTCAATGGCCTCACTGATGCAGATCATGTGAAGTTGTTGAACCACATTTTGAACCGCAGCGGACCAAAACGTTGACTCCAGTACCCAAAGGTGGTCATCAAGACACCAACCAACGTATTGGATAGTAACTACACGGCTTTGGAATGGATCGAGCGGCGCAAGAGGAAGAACGTCGTCCGTAGGGAGTTGCAGAAACTAAAGCCTAGTCTTGCATTTTTTTGATCCAAACAAAAATTTTGTTTCCGGAAACTGGAAGCGTTTTAAGCGTGAATATCACGTCTCATCCGCAACCATGAGGGTGCTTGTCGATCCACCTGGTGAGGCATTCTTCACTGAGGCGCGACAGCTTTGGAGCAAGAACAAGTCTGCGGAGGAGCTATCGCCGTACGCGAAAGCTTGGTTTAAGTTGTTCTTGGACAAACGCCAACACTTTGAAGAAGCGTCCGGGTCCGCATACATCCGGAAGTACAACATCATCAATGATGCGTTGGGTGTGTGGCCCGAAAACACATGGGATCCCCGCGGCGAAAAGCCTCGGCTTGGATTGATCGATTTCAGATCAGCTCCCGGGCAAGATTTGAAGCCATCATCAACGGTGGCTAACCCATTCTTCAAGGACTTCATGGAGGCATTGCGGGCTGGAGGCAGCCCTGGACTGACAGACCCAGATGTCTGGCTATGGATTTGTGGGACCAAGACAGAGGAGAGGCAAGTCTTCTCCATAACCGAGAAGTCCCCATTTGTGGACGAATACGTGTCATATAGTTCCGCATACATTCCTGGTAAGTATGAGCGGCTCGATGATCTGCCGTTAGGCAACAGGTTGTCGAAAGATTCTGTGGAACTTCTTTGGCTAGTCCGTAAGCCATTATCTCGCCCTAACTTAGTTACAAAGGAGTATGTCTATCCGCTTCATGTTGCAAACACCAAGGCCCGCAAGTACAACGAGTTGGAGTATCGTGTAAACACTACTGAGTTCACGATGGAGTTCTACTTTCAAGTACTCAAAGAATGGTGCAAACCCGGGGACTTAGTCTTCTCTGCCTTTGGAGGCTCAAAGTTTCTTATTGCATCTATGGTAAGAATTTCTGCCGAGCTCTCCTGTTTGCATATTCAGCTTGACTCGAGCTGAATATACAAGTGCTTCTCGATCATCAGTTCTGAGTTGCATATTCAGCTCGAGTCGAGCTGAATATGCAAGTAGTATAGTTTCATGGAATGCAATTATATGTCGCTTGAGTTAGTTTGATTGATTGCCAATGTCTCTGGTGTGCCTTGCAGATCGAATCTCTAGGGTGTGCCTGCATCTGCGAGACTTCTGAGAGTGATCGGTACGAAAGCAAGGCCAAGTTGGCTTTGTCTCTATGCAAAGCGGATTTCGTTGCCGATGGTTATCCAGTTGACGAGACAAAATATCCTGTTAAGCCCCCTCGTGGTAAGGGTAAGGGAAAGAGACGAGTTGATGACGATGATGATAATGAGGAAGATGATGATGAGCAACCTACTGTGGATGTTACGAGGTCAGATGTTGCGGTAGCTGAGCCATCGGACCCCGCTTCTGTTCGCGTTAATGAAGGCGCAGATACTGGTGCATTTTGTGCGAATGATTATGAGGATCTTGCTCTTCGTCGGTCCAGTGTGATTGCAGGTGGTGCTGGTCCATCCAACAATCGGTCGCAAAGTAGGGCTGATTCCTCAGATGGAAATACTGAGGATGACGTTGAAGTGATGGCTTCTGCACCATCGCCCCCGCACAAGCGCCAACGAACTCCTGTGACGGTTAACTCGCCCGTGCTATCGACGTCCCCTCCCACTACACAAGCCGATATGGCATTGAAGGTCAAGATGCTCTTAAAGAAGGTCGAGGAGCAAGAGAGGCTCAACCAAGAGTTGTCAAGACGGCAGGAAGAGCGCCAAGATGAGCTCCTTGCAGCGCAGAGAGCCGACATGGAGCGGACACACAAGCGATGATCACTTCTATGTTTGCAAGGTTTGAACAGATGTTGCCACCGCAGTCCAAGCCGATAGAGCACATTTTAGATGCAACTCCTGAGACGGCTGAAGGACCATCGTCTCAAGGCCCTCTTGTTATAGAGACGGTCCCCTCGTTTGGAGTGGCGTCTGTCCAACAGTCTTTGCTGACATCGGATCCAAAGACGTCTTCTCCTCTTTCACCGCCACAAGCGATAGCCTATGTTGGAGGCGAGCGCATGGTTTCCGCCGATCCCAGTGTTTAGTCAATCAATGTCTTTCCCGTGGAAGAGACAGAAGTTGCTAATGAAGTCAGCACGCCGAGCAACAATCAAGCATCTCCAAAACACTCTTCAGGTGGAATTCTCGATGAGAACTAGTATATCGAGTATTCTTGTTGTTGTTAATTTTGTTTCTCCAGTAATTTTCGTACATTAACTTCTGTTGTCCTCTTTTAAGACTACACTTAAGTTGAATTAAATGTACTGCAGATAAGTAGTAGTATATTTCTCTCTGTTTTGTTACGTTCAGTCCTTCTCCTAAAGTCATTGTTACTTCTATTGCATATTCAGCTCGACTCGAGCTGAATATGCATTACTTTCTGTATATCTTGTTGTTCTCCCTCTGTGTGCATCATGTTGAAATTCAAGTTGTCTTCTCCCTTGTGTGCATCCAATTGTTGCGTACTCATACACTTGCACAATCAGTTAGAGTCGAGCTGAATGGTGATCATGTTTAGTATCAAGTGTCGTTGCATTTTTGGGGCATGTTTTTCATAACCTATAATCAAATTTGCTGAATTTCAGATGCCCTAAGCCTCGAAGTCGATTTCATAAAAGATGATGCTGGCTCTTCTCAAAATCCTCCTATGGTTGGTGCAAAGCCCATTGATGCTACTATGGCCATCAACTCACAGGTATAACTTTAATCTCACCACTTCATGGCCAAAAAGATTGTGCTGTCTTTTGCAGTGCTTCCTTCTTCGTATTTTATTATGTGCTCTATTGTTATATGATGTTTAATGTTTAGTAACATGTACCTCCACTCTTTCCCATCTGAATTCCAGGTGGTCGATCCTCTGGAGAGCGTTCATAGCGTCGTAGTCCGTGTTCCTCGTTCAACCCCTAGAGTGGTCAAATCATGGTTAAACATTGTGTTTGACTTGAACGGTATATTGTGTGTGTGCGAGGAATTCCGCTTGAGGTCTGCTACGCAAGCCTTCAATGCATGTTCTCTACCACACTCGGTAAAAGTTCCAGCCAAGGTTGGCCCAAAGCTAGTGTATGTTCGTCCAGGCTGCAAGGCATTTTTGGACGCTGTTTCCAAGTTTGCATCGATATCGGTCTGGAGTTCAATGAAATTTGGTCGTTCGACAATTTGCTCGGATCCATATAGCTTAGAGTACATGGAATTAACGCACGCGATTATGATATCTGACGGGCTCGCAAATTAGAAGTTCTCTGGTATCAATTATAAATGTGTTGATGTGTTATACTATACATATCTTGTAAGTCAAGTGGCAGTTGCCAGTTCTTTGATATTTAATTGTAATTTTTCGTTTGTTATTGTTGGATTTGTAAGTATTTGTTTTCTCTTTGCTTCCATGTTTGAAAAAGAGCCGTTAATCATTTTCTCATGTAAACTGTTGTATTGCCACCGTGGATTCTGTTTTGAAGTCAGAAGATTGTGGATATCGAATTCCACGTAAACATAATGATTTGTACTCCCGTGGAGTAGTTGATTATTCGATGGACTCTTCGATGGCTCTAGTTGAAGAAGATGAAGTCAACAGCCCCCCACCTAAATTTTGCATTCGAAAGGTTGCCTCCCGTTCTATTCTTCAACCTCATCAAATTTTGGGGTCCTCCGGTGTTGATGGGATTTGTAGGAAAGGTGACCAAGTGCTTGTTCGCGGACGTGAGGAATCATTGTCTCTTTCCCCGCGTAGCATGGTATTCCCCCCCTCCCCTTCTCTGTATTTGTCCGAGTTCTTTTTTGGCAATGTGCACATTCAGCTCGAATAGAGCTAAATATGCACAAGTTGCATTTTAACTCTCTTTGTCCCTACGTCATTGGATCACGCACTTCAAACACTTGCTGGTGTAATTCAACCACCTACGACGGTGCCATCAGAGAAAATGCCCACAATTCCTACTACGTGTCGGCCTCTTGCAACAGTCGGAAATGATGAGAACAAGCTCCAATCTCTAAGTGGGAAAACGCAGTCTAATATTGAGGTTGGTCTTATTTTTTGTTATTGTTTAGTATGTGTTGTATCTTCTCCTCTTAATCATCACTGTTTTGATTTTGCATGTTTTACAAACATCTAAATTGGACATAATTATTTGAATGGATTCCACGTCATGGTGTTTGTGTTTTTTTGACATGTATGGCTACATATTTAGCTTGGTTTTAGCTGATTTTGTGGTCTCTTTTGCTAGGTGCTTCAACCAACTATAGAGCGTCAAAGTGCTTCCCCAAAGCATGGTTTAAACCAAAACTCAAAGCGTCACTCTCGCCGTCGCCACTCACTTCCTGTGCCTATTGTTACTTGGAATCAACGAATGCAACGCCCACGACTGCAAGAACATATACGTGCTAGTCAAATGCCATATACCGGTTACAGCCGCAAAGATGAACTTCAAAGGGGTCGAGATGAGCTGAGGAAATCTAATTCGGGTGACGTGGAGAAAAACAAGTAGATTTATGATCTGAGTGGTACAAGTGCACATTCAGCTTGGCTATACCAGAATGTGCATTGACTAGGAATTAATGTGTATGTTTTTAGTCGTAGTAGAAGCCTTTTTCTACATGGAAAGGATGATGCATGTTTTGAATATGGATTACTTCTATCATATTATAAATATAGTCTGCAATTAAAGATATTATTTCATTTGATTCTCCAATTTGGGTACTGTTTGCCGATACATCTTCACATTATCTTACAAAAATGATGTTGTACTTCTATTCTACGGTAAAATATTTGGATTATTCAAGAGCGTGTACCTCCTAAATCCCTGGAAATCTCCCAATGTAATGAATATGGTGTTTACAACTATTCCTAATCTTAGGCTAATTTGATCTACAAGAAATCCGGAGGATCTTATCCCTAAAAATCCGGAAAAAGAGAATCTCAGATCCTATTTTCCCGGGTCCGGATTCCGGACATCCGAAAAATACGCAGAAGTCCGGAAATTTCCAAAAAGGTCTTAGCTTCTGGATTAAGTAGCCGGGTGCAACTCTAAGCACCATTGTTAATTGCTATCTTATCTCGATCACAAAGCTATTCCTACTTCTAAATCTAAGCCTATCTAAGGGGGTGAATCAACGCTCTTGAATTGGGGACTGGTATGCCTCGTGGAAGCCTCTGCCTTGGACTTGCCGGCCCTCCTCCACTGGGGTGTAGTAGCTGCCGGAATCTCTTGTGATCCGGCTCCGGAAGTTGGCACCGGTGGTGCTGCCGGTGGAGTTGGATCCGTGGTGGTATCCACCACAATGGTCTCCGGAGCTTCAGAGAAGCCCTGGAACTGGGGTCCGGGACTGGGAGGATCCGTCGCTAACCGCCTAGCAAGCGGGGGAGTTGATTTCTGGCGGCTTGACGAAGGAGGAGTAGGTGCAGGCTGGATGGGAGAAGGGGTTTCGTCCGGACTCACCTCCGGTAGTAAATCCGTCCAGTGCTTTCCGGTACCAGCGTTCGGATTACCGGGAGGGCTGTAGCTCATGCGTGCAGTAGGCTTCGGCTCAGTCATGATCCCCTTCTGCTTTTCGGTAGCCTCCGGATGCACGCTCAATAGTACGACTTCATCCGGGGATGTACGAATTTGGACCGGAAGTATGAGATCCTCCGGTGCTTAAGTGCTCCGGTTCTCCGGTCCTTCCGTGGTCATGTTGGCCACCAGTTCCTGTATTCCGCTCCATGTCTTCTCCATCTTCTTGCCGTGGTCGTGCAGAAATCGTATAATCTGGACCCTATTCAGCTTGTCCTCCTTCTCGAGCTGACCTGTGAAGAGAAGACTCTAGTTGATAGTGTCAATCGGAAATGCAAGTGTTGCACGTACCTCTGTCAAGGCGTGGGCGGAAGCGTTTGCTCGATCTTCGGCTTCCTTCAACTTCTTCCGGGATTCTGTCAACGCCGTAAATGTCTCGTGGCACTTGGCAGCGAACTGATCTCGACACCGGATGATAGCAGCCTGCTGATCCTCCAAGGCTCGAAGTCGGAGCGTGTTCTTCTGCAGCTCATGGATTGTTGTCGGTATTTCTACGAACTTCTCCACCTCCAGCTCCTGCCCAATGCCGTCAAGAATCTGACTGTATCGTGCCTCGGATTGGCACTCGATGGCCGCACGCCAACCCACATGTTGGATGAGTTCTAGCAGGTCGGGCCCGTCGAGTCCGACGAGTTTCGGTGGCTCTGCCGGAGGAATGTAACCTTCACGTGGAGCTTGTCTAGGGTCTCCCTGAGGTTGACCACCTATGGGCTGAATTGACGAAGAGGGCCCCGGCGTTGACTCCCTCTGTACGGATCGGCTCCTCTTCCGGTGTTGGGGAACAGCCTTGGGTACTGAAACTTCAACGTCCTCGATACCTTCGTTGTCGGACACTGGCTCCGGAACGCCATAGTTTTGGATGTTCAACAGCAACTCGTACGCGTCTTGCTTGTCCAGGGTAAGCACGTCGTGTTGTGCGTAGAGATGGGTGAGGTACAAGGAAAGTGGGGTGCCGGACCTCTTCGACTTCTGGAGCCCTCTCACCATCCGATTTATCATCTCGTTCATAGGCGAGGCCCAATCTACACTGAACTTTTCCCTCATCGACCCTAGAATGGTGGTGGCCCATTTAGACACCACACCGAAGGTGGAAGATGGGATTCAGGAACCTTACCACAATCTGCGCGTCTTGATGCTGGAAGTCATCGGTGTTGTAGCCTTCCTTGGGGTCGGCTTGCTTTGTGAACTCGTCTCCGAGGATGTCGTCGTTCCGCTTTGCCGTCTTCGCGGTTCCGCTGCCGAAGGAGTAGGTACGTTGCCATTCTGATACACCCCAAGTTTCGGGGTGAGCTTGAATGGGGCCGTCGTACTGGTTGTCCGGTGCACCGAGTAGCTCCACCACAAGTTTCGCTTCCTTCGCGCCCCACGCAACGTCAAGCAGCCCACGGCAGCCCATGTTGGTGAGGTAATGTTCGAGGACGGCCTTCTCCTCCGGGTCTGTCGGTATGATCGAAACCATCCGTTGTACCGCCGGCTGGGTCGTCGTACCTCGAGTAGCCCGGGCAGTTTCTCTTTCCGCCATTTCTACAAAAATCCCTCACAATCTCTCTGGTACCACCTGCACGCACTGACCTCACCAAACATCCTCACTATCGGAAACACTTCCGTTCTAACGAAATCATGAAGGTAAGAAGCAAGGGAGAAAGAAAGAGAGCGAGCCAAGAAGTGTGTAAAGCCAAAATTAGCTTCTTGCTCTTATACTTTCGGCGGTGTACGGATGGCCGTTACGGTCATGATGGCGGTTTCCGATTCCGATTCCGGGTGTCTTCCGGCTCCAGACCGTTTCCGATTCCGGGTGTCTTCCGGCTCCGGTTTCTTCCGGTTCCGGAGACTTCCGGAAGGTTCCTTCTGGTTTCAGATATTTCCGGAAGGTTCCGGTGGTGAGGACTTCTTCCGGGCCCGGTCCTCTTGGATTTGTAGCATTCCATAAGAGCTTTTAAGAATCTTGTGTACCCCTTATTTGTCTTATTTGCTATTTCCCTTTGCTATGGTTTAAACCTACCTTTCTAACATCCTAATATTTATTTTTTAATTTTTTTTGCCGGATTTTTAGGTTAACTTCCGGAACCTTGTGGGAACGGATTTCCACAAATGCCTGGTCCTCTTTCCTGATTCTCATTCTGAAATCATTCTCACGTGGAATCTAGGCACACCGAGGGCAGGTTAGATTTGGGAAAGGCTCTAGTGACACAGAAATCCGACTACACTATCTATGCCGAAATGCCCCACTCACCTCAACTACATTATTATCAACTTGAATTACAGCAGATAGGTGTGGCTCAGGGTACCATTTCAAACCGGAATGAGGGTCATGAAGTAAAGAGGTTATGGCATATAAGTTGCCCCCAAAGTTACACTTGGACCATCGAAACCATAGCACATAATCTCAAATATAATTTTTTTGTCTTGGGTTTGGTGCATACCTTCTACATAACTGAAGTACCCCGCATCAACCAAGTGTGGAGATCACCTTGATTTGAGTGAGAGCTGGTGGTGCTGGACTTGCTCGACCGCCCTGGTCGTCCACTTCTGGCTGGCTGCTTCATGAGCATCTTTGCGTCCTCTACGGACTTCTCATGTTTTGGACCAGGTACATGGTTTTGTAAGTTCACTTTGAGGTTCATCTTGAATGGGCACAAGAGCATCAGATCTCTACAGTATTGTCACTTTACCTTGAACTAGCAGCATCTGGTATCTTCTGCTTCTAGATTTCCGAGGACTGTGAAGTGCTTGTGCCCATCTGGAAGGGAGACATTCACTGATTGGACAATCTCAACTCCCTCGGCAATCAGCCTCTTGTGATCCTCTGGCGTTAAGGTAATTGCTCTACCATTTTTGGACTCAGATTACGGATGGTCCTCAAAGTTGACATTTGTAGCTGCACAAAAATTCCTCACGTGGGCTGCACTCACAATGTGCGAATGGCGGAAATTGTTGAACAAGTTATCGATCTGTGCCTTTGTGTGATCCTTGCTACTACCTCCGCAGTCTTTCTTGCACTCCCCGCACCACAACTTGACAACTCTGTTTCCATTTAGATCGAAGGTCTTCAACTACCAATCATGGTCGGACATGGCCACCTTCTTCAGCTCTAATCGAAGTTATTTGGCTCGCTCCAAGTACCTATCCATCACCTCGTTCGGTAGGAGAACTGATTTGCAAGGCATGTCGTCCACATCGTTGGAGCTTGCACCGCCGCTCACCATTGTAGATCCAAGCACTGGAATTGTTGGATCCACTATTGGCACTTCAGTGTGCACAACGTCGTCTACAATAGACAAAACCTCCACGGTGGCTGGAAAGGGAGATTCTTTTTGCACTCGACGTCGCTTGCATGAATTGCTATCATCTTCAACAAACCAAATGACATACACCTCGGGGCATATACCGTTCACTCCAATTTCGCTCCAATTTCTTTTTGATGCACCGCTTGTCTTCACCATCCCATAATTGGAATGGCCACTCCAAAATGTTGTTGCTTTCCAATGTAATCCGAAGTGCCTCCAACATCAAAGCACCTGCAATGTCGACTTTGCCAAAATACTCCGGATCAGTGCCCTCTTCTTCCAACGTCCACAACGTAATCCTATTCGCAATAGTACCAGCCATGTCTAAACCCTAACAGAAGAACCGTGAACGCTCTTATAATATGGGAGGAACAATTGCACCAAATTTTTTAAGGTTACAGAGTTGATAAATAGTGTTCACCCTAAGCAATGTGCACAAGAGTGGAAGCCTGTAGAGCCTAAATCCTAAAAACAATTTTTTTCAGAAAATTAAGTGTAAAAAGGGTTGTAGTCTTGTAGATATATGAAAAATTAAATAATTAATGATTAAGTTTACATTAAGTACATAATTAATTGAAAAGTACCTCTTCATATCTAAGATAGAAGGATTAATGGGAAAAGGGTTGAACTCGCACCCTTTGGGAAGGATGTACCTTTTCATATCTAGATATGAATAGATGTGAGGATTTAGTGGAATTAATCTCAATGGTTAATTATAGGCAGAACCATTTTTCCAAGAGATGTGCCTCTTGGATTTGAGTAGAATGACTAGCTTGAATTTTTAGCATTCTTGGCCATTACCATAGACATTCCTTGGAGGAAGATTGGAGTGAGCCCTAGCTTAGGTGAAAAAGCTAGTAATTGAAGAAATCTCTTATGTTGTAAGAGTATTATGTTATGTGTGGAATTATTAATATATAAATATTATTGAATTTGCATGTGTAGAGTCTTATGTGTGACTTGAGTCATATGTATAATTACAATAATATTTGAACTTCTTTGAATAAATTTGATATTGTGTTTTGTGAATGCAAATATATGCATGAGGTATTAATTGTGAATAAATTCCTATGCATAAATGCATTAATTATTTTATTTAGATCTTCATTGTAAAAATTAGGATACTATCCTAATTAATTATGTGACATGAAATTGTGTGTGTTGATGAATTAAATTTAATGTATTGCATATGAGTGAAATATGAATACTTAATATTAAAACTTCAAGAGATAAAGTTAGGGAAGATCCTAACTATGTCAAAGTGACATTGTGAATATTAATGTAATAATTCTAAGTGTATGTAAGGCATTTAGAAATTAATTTGGAGTAAGAAACTTAATGCATTAATGTGAGGAATGCATAAGTAATTGATGTAAGACTTAAGTTCAAGTATGGAAACTTAAGTATTAAGACATAAGACGGGAGTCTTGTGCATGTGTAAATAAGAAAACTTAAGTCTAGAGTGAGAAAGGACTTAAGTATTAATGACAGGACTTAAGTCTGAGTGAAAGAACTTAAGTCTACAGTGGAACAGGATTTAAGTTTAAGTGATAAAATTTAAGTCTAGAGTGATAGGACTTAAGTCCAGAGTGAAAAAGAACTTAAGTATAAATGTTAAGACTTAAGTCTGAGTGTTAGGACTTAAGTCTACAGTGAGGGAAGACTTAAGTCTGAATGATAAAACTTAAGTCTGAGTTACAGAACTTAAGTCATGCAAGTGTAAGAATGAAGATACTTTTTTTGCATTTAAGTGTTAAGGACTAATAGACAGGTTAGACTTAAGTCCGGACTTAGAATATAAATATTTAAAGGCTTAATCTAACTTGTATGTTGTTCGAGTCTAACACTTGTGATAAGTACGTGAGTACGTGAACCGTGGAATGTACGTGAAAAGTGGAGCGAATTGCACGAGGTAAGTTCGTGAATTCTAAATGAAATTAATTAAGGAATCAACCATGAGTGCAATGGATAGTATCCAAGAGCCGAAGATGGCAAAAGTATAGGAAACTAACAAACGTGCATATTCATAGTTAACTCAAGAGCAAGGCTCTTTAGAGGAGCAAGGCTCTACCTAAGCACTTAAATCCTTGGGATTAATACCTTAAGAGTGGAATATTAAGTTTGATGTGTTTTAAGGCTTAATTCCCTAAAAACGAGTGCATAAACTTAAGTAATTCAATAGAAAGATAACTTTTTGACCTACAATTAAAGACAAACTACTTAACGGTTGACGCTAGACCATCCAGGGAAGAATTTAGAATCAAGGGTAGACTTGTGTGAGTCTTGGGTGTTTTGCGAAGGTGAATTTTCACGATTACAAAGCTAATAACACTTATCCCATCCAACTATTCTCTAATGTGGAAGGAACCAGTTGCCAAGCAAAACTAAGAATATCCCCCACAACCCCTGCCACAACCACAACTTCAACAAATCCTAACTCAAAACGCTCAACCGATGATATGCACCACTCTATCAAACAATCAGACATGAAGTTGCATTCTTTCTCCTTGGATAATATCAAAGCATTCACAACATCACTAAAGCGCCCTCAATTGCAGCTGCAGTAGCTTGTGGATTGCATTCGTTGAAGCCAAGAACAATTATCCTAAACCGCAAAGAAGAAAACAACATGGTAAACTGAAGGAAAAAGTGCGCGCCGCCCGAGGTGTAACCCTAGGCTCACTGAGAAAGAAAGCCCTGACGGACGCAATCCACAAGCTCAAACTTCATCCATTGCAGCCATTCATCCATAACCACCATTCATCCATAACCAGGACACCAAATACTAGGAGAATTTAATAGCTTTGGATGCTTGTCACAAGTCCAGTTGGTGCCATTTAATGCATGGTCTTTTTTTCCTTTTTATCCATGCTATTGTAGAAAAAAATATTAGCAAAATCTGAAAAATTTCTTCTATCCTTCATTTTTTATCAAACTAAAAATCCATTCTATTGATGCAATTTTTTTCTAAAACTTTTCTAAAAGTTAGATGCAAGGAAATTATAATACCCCTTCATTTGATTGCACGTTGCCAATAAAAAGAAATGGAGTGCTCCCCCTGGGGATTTTGCCTAGGAATTAAGGATTCTACTTAGGAATTATCAGGTTTCAGGATAAGATTTCCAAGACTTTAGGATTGAATTTTCCGGATTTCTTGCGGATAAGGTCAGGGTTGTCTACATGGACGGACAGGGGCCTAAAGACAGCGGACAGACGGACAAGACGGACAACACTTTTTGGCAGACAGTTGCGTGTAAAAAAAAATTACAAACCCTAAATCAAATTTTCAACTTACCCCCTAGTAAAATACGTGTGCACGATACGTCAGACGGCTTTCCACGTCACATCAAGGGGCGGGCGCGTACCTTCGGACCGCGCGCAGCATTTGAGGTCGGCCGCGTACCAATCTGGACCAGGCGCGTTCATGTAGGGCCGGACGCGTACGATTTAAGGTCGGGCGCGTGCATAAAGGGCCGGGCGCGTACCCTAAAGGCCTCGCGCGTGCATTTCAGAGCCGGAAGCGTACGCGTCAGGGCCGGACGCATTGCACTTAGGGCTGGACGTGTACCGTCAAGGTCGGGCGCGTACCGTTAGGAGCCGGACGCGCAGCGTCACGGGCCTGGCGCGTACCATTGTGGGTCGCGCGTGCACCTGCCTATCGGGCGCGCGCGGTTAGGGGCCGGGCGCGTGCGATCAGACACTGCGTCTGCCCCTCAAAAGGGCTGAGGTTTAGAGAATTTGAAAGAATTCAATTGTATCAGGGTGCTCTAACATTAAAATTATTTATTTCAATGTGGTGCTTTCATGAATGGGCACTCTCAATACCAAGTACATATTTTAAAACCGCGGTACTATTGTACCATGCTATCACCACACCACTAAAGTCACTCTTTACTTGTAGTACCCTCGTGTCCGTCATCTTTTAATCATCTGAGTTTGAGGATTTTTCATTGTGTCTCCGCTTCCGTTTTGATCGGCGAACATTTTGGGGAAGAGAAAACCCGCAAAGCACCACCGTATTGTCGCTAGGTACCTCATCGCAATCCTCATCGTCTGCATCATTGCCCGATGATGAGAAGTTCTCTGCTGCATTTTCCAAGACTGGTGCCACGTACTCCTCAATTTCCGAAGCCAAGTTTCGTAGTTGTAGCTCGGCTCTAGTAGTTGATGCGGCGTTCACAAGTCGTTTTACTCGGATATTCTTCCTTTTGTCTGTTACTCCATCCATGTTTTTGGAGCGGTTGCCTTTGGCCCCAATGACTCTCTCTGAGGTTCTACTTCGCCAAGGTCCCGTGAAGAAAGGGAGAGTACCATTGTTCTCGCCCCTCCGTGTCCCTAAATGGCTGCTCATAGTAGAGGACCCAACCCTCGCGGAGGGAAGTTGTGGGGTTAGTATCGCACGCTCTACACCACCATTTGGGCCGAGTGCGCTACGGTGGACGGGTGGCCGAACTATTGTTGAAGAGTTCTTTTTCTTTACACGTAATAGAGTTCTTCCGATCGATGCGGTACTTTGAGCACGTGGCCGCCAAAACAAATCTTGGAGTGGAATGTCTTCCTCTGAGTCCGGTTCTATTGCTTGAGGCAAAACCGCATTGCTTCTCACAACTTCAATGGACCCCGTGGTGGCCATTGGCTCATGGGATTCATTATCGTTTCCACCACTGCTCACTTCGTTTCCATCGTGAAGAAATGTATCGTTTGCTGCAATGCCAATGCCATGACCGTCGAGTTCAGGGCCATCGCCACTAGAAGGGCCTGAGGCGCTAGAGCCGTTTGAGTTGGAAGACTGATTCTCCGAGATGTTGTCATCTCCACCAAGATTGCCCCCCAATGCCGACCCATCGTCCTCTGCCCTAGCTTCTTGGGCACGGTCTTCACCCGATAATTCTACTACAATATGGACTGCCGCTACGTCGACATCATCAACCACAAAAGGATCCACTGGGTCATCGTGGACGTTGTGAAAATGGTCATGTAGTGCATCTCCACCGTGCTCGTTGTTTGCAGAGTTGTCCCTAGGTAGGCTATGATCAGACATGGGATTGTTGTCATCGGCAAGGTCTTCCCAATCACCGCCCATCCAGTTGTAACCCTCATCATCCGACTCCAAGCCCTCGTCCTCTGTGTTTGAAGGAAGTCCCCCATCTGGATCAGACTCCTCCGAATGCACATTCTCCTCATACCATCGAATCGGGTCTGGTCGAGCACGTTCTCGGAGCAATCGACTATTCGTGTAGATGTAAACCAAATCTTCCGCTTTCTGCACTCCCAAGCGATTTCGGCTCTTACTATGCACGAACGAATACATGCTCCAATTACGCTCACATGACGAGGCCGAGCAGGTTTGTGCTAGTATACGCTTCGCAATGATAGGCAATGATTGCCCGCCCACGCCGTTCCACCATTGATGAGGCAACAGGTTGTTGTTTTCAATTTCCCCAGCTTCCTCCGGTGAATATGGGCCTCACAATTCTTCATACTCCGTGATTTCCAGCATTACTGCCGAAAAAGACACTCCGAGTGGACCACAAAGCGTCATAACAACCTTGTTTAGGGCCCTTTTGGCCTCACCATTGTTTTGAATTTGCAAGTTATTTGCTAGATAAGGATTCAATAAAGCCCCTGCAGAATGGAGATCTGTTGTCATCATCTCCCAACGCCGTAGGAATGATCCTTCAAGGCGAGTTGCAATTCCGTCAAGCATGTTGAATGGCGCATTGCGCAGCTTGAACACGTGCTCTTTTAGCTTGTTCATGGTCACCCAAGCAATTCCCATTGCCGGAGTGTCACCATCAAAAGTCCACAGTGCCTTTAGTACTGGTGCCACTACAAATTCAAAGTTACTGCACCGATGCCAGAAAGTCTCGTCTAGAACGGTGGCTCGCACCTGCGATGCCTTTGCATGGGCACGGTGCCCGTTTTGCCTATCGAAAAGAGAGGATACGTAGGATATTTATGTTGGGTCTATCACAACCATCTCCAGGGCATTCTTCACTTCCAACAGACGATGGATCATTATGTAATTGCATGCAAACCTTGTTGCTGTTGGCCACAACAGAGACAATTTTGACGAAAATTGACGAAAAAGGGCCATGGGCACATGGTGGTTCCGGGTATACAATGCAATCTGTTTCGCCTTCTGGACGAGGTCTGCAAACATGCCTTCCTTCCCCCAGTCCTCGAGGAGGAGGTCCAAAATATGTACACAACACCCTTGAGTATATATGTGTGGGTACTCATCGTTGACCTTCTTCATTGCCCCCAACATGTTTGAAGCATTATCGGTGCACACTTGGACCACATTCAATGGTCCAACCCTACGGATAAAACTTTTCAATTGGTCCCCTATAAATGCCGTAGATTTATTCATACCCGTGGTGTCTATAGATCCCAAGAAGATATCACCCATTGGACATACAAGCATGATATTTATGAGAGGGCGACGTGTAACATTGTCCTACCCGTCTAAGCATATTGTTGCCCCATACTTGGCAATATCTACGCCGGTCTTCTTGTCCACAAGGTCTTTCACCTTTTTTTTTAGAGGCTCAATGTATGTCGTCCTCATGGCATTGTACGATGGCGGTGTATAATCGAAACCCGCCTTTGACGTTGCGAGGGTGGCCTTAATGAAGACCGGATGTCTAACCACGTTGAATGCAACGTTTGCTTCATAAAAAAAATGTGCCCATAATTCGTCCAACTCTTTTCGTTTTTCTATTTGGTAAGCCTCTAGAAAGCTCCGTTGTCGTACAAATCTTGGTGTTGATGATGCTGCTTGGCTTAGAGGATTTGTGGACTGCGTGTTCTCCTTATTTCGAGTTTCCAAGAAACTGCCTTGTTGGATGGATTGGCTAGAACAAGGTTGAGTGGAACATGTTGCTGATGCGCTAGGAAGGCCAACAATCTCCGCCTTAGTCATCCTAGTAGGAATAATATTCCCGCATCTTTTAAATCGGGCCTTAACAACTGTTGGGGCCTTAGTGCACGAAGTCTTTGTCCATTGTGGATACCCATAGTGTGACATGCACCTCCCACGTTTGTATGCGAACGTGTAATTGCACCAAACACATGTCACTTGATCCTTCTTGTTAAATGTGTACCATGGGGACCATTCCTTCGTTTGAGCCCTTTGTTGAGACGACATCACAATAAAATTGGCGCGCAATGTTGTGCCAAAGAGAATCCGCCAAGAGTAATAGGAAATTGTGTGTGCATAGAAAATGTTGACCCAAAGGTCACTCACAAACTTGTAGATTCATGCAAGGAGCCCAATAAGGAGTTCCAGGACACAAAGCCAAGGATGTGAGGTGAGTCAAGCACATCGCATATGGTTCTTATATAGTGCTGGAGTAGGAGCATCTAGGGCCGGGCGCGCACAAGGGGGCCCGGGCGCATACTCTATGTGGCATGGCGCGCACGCTGTGGGCCGGGCTTGCACAATGTTGGGGCGTGCGCACTAATTCGACGGTATATTGAAACATTGCAACACTTAACATTTTGATATGTAAAACATCTCATAAAAATCCACTAAATATACATGATGCCACTCAATTTACAAGGTTTTATTAAATATACAAAATATCGCTAAATATTAAATGGCAGTTACAAAATTGTAGAAAGCTCTTGTTCCAAAACAATTCGACATTGCTCTATGTACATTTCTCGCACTGTTGTAGTTCTAGAATCCCTAAAAGCCAGTAAAAATTGAAAGAAGAGTGTCTTTCTCCAGAACTCGTGCCTTCAAGTCTTGAATTTCTTCAAGATATTTCGCAACTTAATTATCCTTCTCATCCAGTTCTTCTCCTAGATCCTCAATTACGTTCAAGCTTTCACATAGTCGCTTCTTTACTCAAAGATAATCGTCACGACTCACCCAGTCACCTCCCGTAGACTTTTTTTAATTATCCACGCCCTCTTCATGTACCGCATCCATCTTCGTGGCATCTCCGTCTTGTTATGAAACCGACGGTTTAGGGTTCGACGCTGATATGATGGACAATTCTTGTTGCCTACACATAGACTGATGACATCCAGTATCCGAGTCGGATGATGAAGATGCGGACCACTCGATTGTTTGATTCGAAGGTTCAACTTCCATGGTTTTTCCGAGACCTTCTCCTGGAAACTTCCGCACAAACGGTATTGTTAATCCAATGACTGGCGCCAGCTTGGAGTGTGTTTGGATTTCCATTGTCCTCCAATCAACCGGTACGCCAAGTACCACCTCCGCGTAAACCATCCGTAAAATTTAAATATTTACCGAGTTGCGGCTCAATTTCGCCTCGTCGTAAATGTACTGGTACGCTTGGATACAATGCTCCTTGAAGAACTCATTGGTGCAGTACCCCAAGTTGGCCTTGTTTGTACGTCGCATTAGAGAATATGGCGAGTATGGCCAGAGGTGCCCCAAATGACACCATCCAATGTATTTTGCACATTGTGCAAATGTCCATGGAGTTGGAACTGACTCTCAACCATGCCTACATCTTCTCATCCATCAACACGTGAAGGCGTTTCTTCTGCTTTGATCGTGCGTGACAAAAATCACGTTGTCGCTTTCCGTGGGGATTGCTAGTGGTAGATGGTTGTCCAGAATCCATGGTGACGAGGTGGAGGAATACGAAGGTGGCGAAATACAAAGGTGTCAATAGACACCGAAAAAAACTTTCCAAAAGTGCCATGCAAGCAGCCGCCACGTGGCAGTTGCAGGCCGAAGCGCTAGGAAGTGGGGTCCGTAACTTTGAAATCTCATATTTATAGTAAATTAGTGACCTATGGCGGGCGCATACGACCAAGAGGCGCGCGTACGCTGGAGGGTTGCGCGCGTACGCGAGAGGGGTGTGCCTTGAATTTGTGCCTTGAACTTGACATACAATACTTCTACTTACTTATAACCTAGTGCTTTGAATTTATACTTACTTATACAATACTTATACTTTCACATACAATACTTAATACTTATACTTACTTATACAATAATGATACTTACTTAGGCACACAATACTTATGCTTACTTAATGATTTTTTGGGGAGAGTTAGTACCTTCAATTAGCATGCTCAATGATTTGTTCCGCAAACTTATACTCATATTAAGATATAATATGGATAATTTGTATGGTAGAATGCCATCTCTTATCAATTGGAAGGCCGTTGCAATTAGTTACATATAATTCAACCAAGAATAATAATGTTGCATTAATATTGGGGATTTTGTTACCTCCCAAATCATTTATTATGCAAGAAAGTAACATGATTTTTATTGTTTAGTCTTATGATTGACATGTTCCAGACAAAAATTTAAGTTTTATTCTTCAACACATGATATAAATTCCACTACAAAAAAATTCTCGATGATAATATAGACTATTGTAGTCGGTTATCAAATACTAGACAAAAGTGAATTTAATTTATTGACTGGGGTGCATGAAGTTGTCTTCTCATGGAAGATCATAACACATTCATCAAATATATAATTTAAACGTATACAAGACTGTATAGAACATTCACTTTATTACATCTAGCCAAATTATAAAACATGCTGATCCATACAAACTTGATCAACTTCAGAGATAAACAATATTGTTTTGAACTAAAGCCATTTACAAATGAAGTGCAATTTACAAAATTCACAAGGTCTATGATTTCAAAATGCTACAAAATTGCCCGTTTATCATTCATGGCACTACTTCCATTGCTCTCAAATTCTACGACTTTAAAGTAAACACCAACTTCACGTATTCCTGGATTTGATTGTCTTTTTCATGGAGTACAGCGTGTAATTTTAGAAGTTCTTCTTTGTTGCGGTTGGCTTCTTCTACCAGATTCTTGTTTTCTTGTAAACTCTGCTGATATTTAGCAAGAAGTTGAAGATGAGCCTCTCATCCAATTGGAACATCATCAGAAGACTCTAGGTTTTCATTGATGTTCTCATATGCAACCGCGTCCATCTCAGTTTGATCTTCTTCCTTGCGGAAATCTTCTCCAATTGTCGGTGTTTCTTGGAGGGCAGAATCTAGTCAATGGCATTTAATAAAGCCCTCAATCTCCTTGCGAATAGATGGGTCGCATCCAGTGTCCGAGTCATCACTGGAAGTGTCTGACCACACGACTTCCTCGTTTGGAACTTCAACCTCCTTCGCCTTTTTTCCTAGAGCTTCGCCCGGAAACTTGCGCTCTATTAGTAGTAACGCCGTGGATACTGGTGTCATCTTGGAGTTTGGTTGTATTTCCATCGTCCTCCAATCGACTACTACTCCGAGTATAATCTCAGCATACACCATACGTAAAATGGATAGATTCACCTCGTTCCGGTGAACCTTTGCCGTGTTGTAGATGTGCTGGTATGCTTGGATGCACCGTTCTTTAAATACTTCATTGGTGCAGTAATTTAAATTATCCTTGTCGTATTTCCGAAGTTGCGAATACCGCGAATGCGGCCACATTCGTCCCAAATGACACCAGGCAATGTACTTTGCACACTGTGTAATTGTCTACGGACTTGGAACATCTCCCCAGCCTCGAAATGCCTTCAACTCACCATCGATGAATATGTGAATGCGTTTCTTCTGCTTGTGGTTGCGTATTCGTCCCGCATCACGTTGTCGTTTCTTCATTTTCTTCTCGGAAGCCCGAATCTCAGAAGGCCCACTTGAGTCCATGCTTGAAACTAGTGTAAAGGGGCACCGGGAGTAAAAGAGTGTCAATAGAATTCGGGACTCACTTCTCAATAGTGTTTAGCAAGCAGCCGCCACGTGGCAGTTGCACGCCAAAGTGCCTGGGAAGTGGGCCCATCGTGCCACGATTCCCAAACTTATAGCAAGGCGCGCATGCCCCCTGTAGGCCGCGCGCGTACGAGATGGAACGGTCTCGCGCGTACCAATCCTGGTCTCGGGAGGAGGAACAGAATGGCCGGGCGCGTACGCTTCACGGTTGGGCGCGTGCGCTGTAAGGCCCGGCGCGCGCGAATGGGGGCCGGGCGCGTGCCTTTTGAGGCCGGGCGCGAGCGCGAATGGGGGCCGGTGTGAGCCGCAAAAACGGCTCACGGTGATGAATGGACCTCACGTCGGGTCCATTAAGGCTAATGAGTGGTGAAAATGGGTTATCCCATGGACTAGCTCGTGGTTTTTTGATCAAAATGACCAAGTGGCCTTTCCCCTCACTAAAAGAGGAGCCATTTATGGGCAATCGCGGAATTTATGTAGTTAGCCAAAAAGGAAGAAAAAAAAAGGGAATAAACCAGAAAAGAAAAGCAAAGAGAGAAGGGAAAAAAGACAAAAGAAAATTAGAAAAGAATTAAAATGAGTAGTGGTGGAGAAGAATTTACCTCCTATTGAGTTGTAGACCGTATTCGGTCACGATGAAGAAATCACGAAACCAAAAAAATGGGAGAAGAAGAAGGAGGATGGTGAGGAGAAAAGGAAAAAGAATGGGGCGTTAAAAGCCCTTAAAAAAATAGTCAAAAGGGTCCAAAAAGAAGTGGAAAAAAACCCTCACCAATCACTAAGTAAATTAGGAATTCCCCAAGCAAGGGAAATTCAAGCTAGGTAGAGTTAGATTTTTTTTGCATCCTTGAATTTAGCTTAATAGCTCACTTATTGAGATCATGCACACACATGTGGCATGGAGTCAAAGTTTAGATTTAGATATTCCTTGGTTAGTGGGACACCCACTTGTGTTAAATGCAAGGGTGGCTAGTGATTTATTAGCTTTTTAGTTACTAGTTGTTTAGTGTGACCATTAATGTGCCCACCCAAAATGGCGGCTGTGAACGACGAAGGGAACGACCTTGGGAACAAAGAAGAGAGCAAGGGCCTTGGGATCACCCCTTTAGAGGGCGTTCATTCGAAGTGTGGGAGGTAAGAGTTAGAGAGGTGTGTGGTAGGAGCTAGAAAACCGAGAGAGGTGTGTGGAAGTGAGAGAGAGGTAGGGTTCCAGATTTCCCCCTCTTGTGGGCTGGAATGTGATTCAAGCGTTACGAAAATTGGAGAGTGGATAGATTAGAACGTTGGCTTTCCAACAAGCTCAAGAATGTGCGGATCGAAGCTGTGACAACGAAGATACGGGCGGCGGAGCGAGGACGACCAGCTGGAGGATCGGTGGCGGATCTCATACGGCCTCAGGTTATCCCTTGTCAGTAGCGGAGTTCTTGTCCAATCAAGCTAAGATTTAAGGACTAGATAGATTAGAGCGTTGGCTTTCCAACAAGATCAAGAACGTACAGATCGGAGCTGTGACGACGAAGATACGAGCTGCGGAGCGAGGACGACCAGTTGGAGGAGCGGCGTCGGATCTCACTTGGCCTCCTCAGATTTTCCCTTGTCAGTCGCAGAGTTCTTGTCCAATCAAGCTAAGATTTTAGGACTAGATAGATTAGAGCGTTGGCTTTTCAACAAGATCAAGAATGTACGGATTGAAGCTGTGACGACGAAGATACGGGCGGCGGAGTGAGGACGACCAGCTGGAGGATCGGTGGCGGATGTCATACGGCCTCAGGTTTTCCCCCGTTAGTAGCGGAGTTCTTGTCCAATCAAGCTAAGATTTTAGGACTAGATAGATTGGAGCGTTGGCTTTTCAACAAGATCAAGAACATATGGATCGAAATTGTGACAACGAAGATACGGGCGGCGGAGCGAGGACGACCAGCTGGAGGATCGGTGGCGGATCTCATATGGCCTCAGGTTTTCCCTTGTCAGTAGCGGAGTTCTTGTCCAATTGACCTAAGATTTTAGGACTAGATAGATTAGAGCGTTGGCTTTTCAACAAGATCAAGAATGTACGGATCGGAGCTGTGACGACGAAGATACGAGCTGCGGAGTGAAGAGCACCAAGATGAGGAGGACGACCACAGCACAAGAACGACCACGAACACGGCAGAGGGTGAATTGAGCTAGATCAGGGAGCCTTCTTCCTCTCCCAATTGATTCATTATCTTCTTGATTGCATGTGGAGAAGGAACCCTAAATTTTCTAGTTTCAAAAAATCACGCGGAAGCGCTGCCAAATTTTCACTAGGATTAGGGTTTGCTATCAACTCAACCAAACAATCGGTTTAATCTACAATAGTAAGTGAAGGCAGCTGGAGGCTCATGCATGGTATAGTGTTTGAGTAGGGCCACTTGTGTGAATGCATGTGGTATACACGTGAATTGTGGTGCACGATTTTGAATAAACATGTATGTTAAGTGTGCACTGCTGGTCGTTGGCTGTGAGTCCCGGATTGAGTCAACCGGTTAATTGAAGGCTGCCATCGTGTTAAGCAAGAAAAACTAATAAGAATACAAAAAACAAACGTAAAAAACGGAGTCATAATCACGAAGATAATGAAGAATTAAACTTTTAACATAAAAAGAGGAGCCTGTCTGCTGGTTGCTGCTGTCAGGGTCGCACTTGGGCCTGGAATTGGTGGTTAAGGTGCTAATCAAGTTCACAAGGCAAAATTGAACCTAATGGAGCTTTAAAACATTGGAAACGGAGCTGTGAGGCGGAATTTACGCTTGTCTAAAGGTTGGATTCAACCTAAGGCTGAATTCAGCCATCACATCACTAATTATTAATGAACCCTCTTAAGTGACCACGCCTTGGGTCATCATGCTTGTATGAATGGTTAAGTATGTTTGCACAAGGGGCTGCATCCCATATGTAGGATCTTGTGTTCAAGATAAGCCACCCCATTAGGGGGCGGTTTATTTGGCTCACATTTTGGTGCGTCCGCCGGGAGGAGGCGTGTTCATGGTTTGATTGTGCTAATTGTTCTTTCATTGGATGTAAGGTACAAACGCAATTAGCCTTATGGCATATGGAGCAGCATAGGGCAACTTGTGGTAAGTGCCCAATTTACTCATGAATGGTTAAGTTATTGTTGGATGGTGAATGACTTGTGAATGTTTGAAAGTATGGTGAGTGTATGGATGCCAAGTTGTGTTTAAAGGTGGGGGTCTAGAAGGGAGTGTGGAGTTCCCGACCCTCCAACCACAAAACACCTTGTGTTGGGGGGAT
The DNA here is from genome assembly GCA_963971425.1 of Bryoerythrophyllum caledonicum. Lineage (NCBI taxonomy): Eukaryota > Viridiplantae > Streptophyta > Bryopsida > Pottiales > Pottiaceae > Bryoerythrophyllum > Bryoerythrophyllum caledonicum. The sequence goes on from OZ020524.1 coordinate 128,788, forward strand.
CCCCTTCTAGGCTTGTGGCTTGAGTTGAGCAAGGGGCCTAGGGGTGAAAGGTTGAGGCCCTCTCACGGAAATCCACGAGGATTTCCAGTGAGCCCCTAGGTCGAAGGGGAAGGGTGCAAGTGCCCGGGTATGGGACAAGGGCGCCCCTTCCTTCCCTCGTGCTTGACTAACCACCAAGGTAAGAACAACTTGGTGTAACTGGAATGGTTGAATCAAAAGTTGCAAGTTAACACTATGTATGTGTGAATGAGCCACTTGGAAGGGAGTTGGAGTCGTGGACGCATCCAAGACGTAGGGGTGCTGTTTGGAAGGAGCGCTGCGTACGGTATGTGCACTACACCTTCTTTGTAGGACCACGAGTAGTAAATAGGACCAACTTGGATGTGGTGACCACACTAGGGTTAGAAAACCCTGATTTCCCACTTGAGCCGTGTGGAACACTTGCCTTAGAACCGCTAGGTTTGGCCAACCACAAAATTGCATGCAACAAATCTTGTGCTAACAAGTGGATTGGGTGGAGTTGCTTCAAGGTAAGTTATCCCCCTCTATAACATTGTATGTGACTTATTGGTTGGCCTTAGCATCGATAGAGTGCGATTAGGTCCACGGTCGACTTCAACTAATGGTGACAGGGTGGCTGGAGATGCATCGAGGTATGTCTTCTTCACAGTGATAACATTGTATACACACCTTGTTGCATGCCGTCCCGTGATTGAGTCGTTTTCTTCCTAGTGGGTAATGCCTAGTTCAAGGTGGTAAAAGGTGGAAGGGGGGATACCAAAGATACCGAGGAACCCCACCTTTTATCAAATTGAGGTCTGGGTCAGCCCCACAGTAAGGATCTGTACCGTGTGGCGTCAGTTGGGGGACAGCTTTCCAACGGGGTGATGCTCGTGGAGACATCCCTCAATTCGGTTAGCTTTTTGTCGTTTGCCCTTGGAGGGTAGTCCTTAATAGGATTCTTCGGCGGCTTCATCGAGCTAAAACTCCACCACTAAAAATTGGGTCTTGGTCTTGGGTCAGTCCATCCTCGTGATAGAATCGGGAGTAGGAGTGTTGGAAACATCCACTCACCGATCGAATTAGGCCGTGCTTCGTGTAGTTTCACCCACGACCCTTAAACCTTGGATGGAAAATCTTTCGGGGGAACATGACCATCATCAACACACAACAAGATCTTACTCTTAGACTTTAGAGTAGATGTCCCGTGCCACAAGGTCCCAAAAACCTTCCCTCACACCACCGTGGGAACCGGCGAGTGAAAGGACTAGGTGTAGGGAACTCACTGAGGACACGGCGGAAGTATTCTTGGAGGTTCAGCTAGAGGCTATCCCAGCTCCTCCCCTTCTTTTTCCCCCATCTTTCCTTATTCCTGCATTTGATCCAGTGAACACCACCAACACGACTAGTCCACGAGGCAACACCTCAGCCCCTACCATGGCCTCTGGAGGGCCACCCCCGGTTCGGCCTCTCATCAACCCCTTGGTTCAGCCAAGGGGTTTACCAATTGTAGTACCCGAGGGCTTACAGGCGGCGCCTATGCCACCCAATTTGCCCACGTTTAGAGGAACTAGGGATGAAGACCCCTCCGCACATGTGGAACGGTTTCTAGAGCTCCTCACTACTTGTCTCATCACCAACACCGGGTATTTCCTAGTGTGGTTCTCGTGTACCTTAAAGGATGCTGTTTACGAGTGGTATAGGAACCACCCCCCCAACACCTTCCAGGACTGGGATAGCCTCATGAGGGCCTTTTTGGAGCACTTTAGACCCGAAGTAGGTCAAAGTAATGCCCTCACAGTCCTAGCCGCGCTACGCCAAGGTCCAGGGGAGGATATCACGACATACATTAGGAGATTCGACCTGGTGGTTACAAGGTTCGTGGGAAACCTCCTCACCAATGACACCTTAACCCAGTTCTTTATCCAAGGGTTCAACAATGAGGGAACCATTAGGGAGATTTTGAAGGTCCGCCCCGCATCGTTAGATGAGGCCAAGGCACAAGCTAGGCTAATAGAGCAGGTGGATCGAGACCAAGAGCGCATGTGGAGGAAGGAGGATCACCATATTCCTAGTTTCATACCTATCCATGCCAAGGGTAAGAGACCAGTCTTAGAACGTAACCAAGGATCCACAGGCGCACAAGTTCCAACGTGGAACTACTACGCCCCACCCTTGAACGTTAGGCCACCAGTAGCCCTTCCTGAGCTCACCTATCATGAAGAGCGGGGCACATGGAAGGAGGAAATGAAGAACGAAATCCTTCAAGGCCAACAGGGCTTCCAGGATCAATTAGCTCAACAAATCAAGGCCATGCAAGACCAAATGGCCTTGTTGATTAAGAACCAAGTCCCTAACCCCACGCCTCCACCCATAGAATCCGGTAGACATGCTTCGGGCTTATGGTGCACTCAATGTGGTCAACCCGGCCACACAAGCCCTTTTTGTACCACTCCGGTGGCAGCACCCCAGCACCAAGCTTCTCAACCTCCGTATGTGCCTCCCCATAGGAACCAACCACCGACAGTAACTAGCTACGTGCCTCAAGGCTATGCATCTCCAAGCCAAGGTTATGGGGGACCTCCGAGACCACGGTATGAAATCCATCAACCGTGTGGCAAGAGACACGCACCAGGGCAATGTTGGGTCGAAAGTGGGGTGGTATGCGGTAACTGCGGGGGTAATCACCCTACCCAAGTATGTCGTAGACCGGACAAGGTAATTCCCATGCCCTTCCCACCAGGGAACTATCCTCAACAAGCCCAAGATCATTTGAGAGGTGCGCGTAACCCCACCTCCGATAATACCCTTAGGCCTCCTAGTCTCTACTACGACTACAACAATCATCGCCAAAATCAGACTCCTCCAATGGGGGTGAATACCAAGGCCGGGTACATCCCTATTAACCAAGGGCAGAACCACGGGGGCCAACAAAACCAAGGGCAGCACCACGGGGGCCAACAAAACCTAGGGCAGAACCACGGGGGCCAACAAAACCTAGGGCAGAACCACGGGGGCCAACAAAACCAAGGCCCACAAGATGTGCGCTATGCCACCATGTCAAGTGAGATCGTGTCCACCCACAGCCCCTCCCTCACTGAGCTAAATGTAGTTTTCCACGAGGTGAGCACAACCAAGGAAGTAAAAACTTGTGAGTTACCGGCATTGGCAGTCCAGACTCGGTCTAGCCGACGGGAGCCTAGGTACTCAAGCCCCCCTCCACTTATACCAGAGGAAGGTGAGACCTCAGAAGAGGATTCACCTCACTTCTCTGACCTAAACGATACCACCAAGGAGGCGGTAGAAGGCACTAAACGAGCCAACTTCGAGTCCCCCCGTAGGATACCTAGGTCTCGAACACCCTTGTCCACCCTCCAAGAGCCATGGGAAGGTCCACCAATCCCTAGTCCCGAGGTAAACACGTTCCCGCGTGTCGAGAAGCAAGGGGGAGAGGGGCCTTACGATTTATGGGCGGACTTGAGTCGCCTCAAAGCGGACATCACCATAGCCCAACTATTAGAGGTGTCACCACCCATGAGGAAGTCCCTTAGGTCGGGTACCCCGGTGAAGCGAAGGCCTAGGGCAAGGGTCAGGCTGGCGGCTTGGGTTAAATCCGCACACCCCAATATCGAGGTCAAGGCGGTACAAATCGAGGTTTCGATTGTGGACAAGATCGTACCTAATGTACTAGTAGACGGTGGTAGTGGGTTGAACATCATGCCCCTCTCAACCATGGAGAAACTAGGCCTTGACATCACAGAACCTTCACCGTACATCATCAACATGGCTAATCAAAGCTCGGAGGCCCCGTTAGGCCAAATTAGTGGTTGTAAAGTGACCACGGGGGGGGTAGAGTATTTCCTCACCTTCCAAGTCATCCGAATGCACTCCAACAAGGAGGCATACCCCTTGCTACTAGGTAGGCCTTGGTTGCGGATTGCCAATGCCACGGTAGAATGGGGGGGGCCAAAATCAAACATCACCTATGGTCCACCGGAGAACCCTACTACAGTCCATATCCAACCAAGTAGGCTAGGAATATGCCGTGGTTGCATGGGCTCGTCGGAGGATGAATCACAAGAGGTACTATCAAACGAGCCTCCCAAACGGGTGAGGTTTGCGCCCCACAAGGCGGTGGATCGAGCCCAACCCTCGAAGGCCCACGTAATGCCATTTAAAAGCATGGGACCGGGCCTTTATGAGTGGCTTCCCACCAGGGAATTTGTAGACTGGTTGAGGGAGCACCCTACCTCGAGCGCGGATGAAGCCATGTCCGTACATTTCATGGAGAGTGAGCTCATTGGAAGGGAAACCGGGTTGGAACTTAGCCTAGTTCCCCTCCTCGATGACCTACAACCCTCGGCGGTGTTTGGAATGGATATGGAAGGCACGCAAGGGGACGAATTCGAGGTTTTGGGAGACGAAGGCCCTCTCAACCCATCTCTCCACTTCCGCAGGACATCCACCGGTATCCTAGCTAGTGGTTCGGGGGCAACATACCCCCAAGTTCCGAATGACTGGTACAAGGGACCTACCCAACAACCACACGTTCATCATGATGATTGGAAGTTGATGGTGGTTTCTCATGAGCAGGATGAGGTCCGTAGTATTAAGGTGGGCGTTGGGTTGACCGAGGAGGAGATGGTGAAATACAAAGCACTAGTGGTCGAGTTTGGGGACATTTTTGCGTGGTCGTACAAAGACCTCAAGGGCATTCCCCCGGCGGTAACACAACATCACATCCCCCTTCTCCCAGGCACTACTCCCATTAGACAAAAGGAGCGGCGTATGAATCCTAACCTACAGCTCATTGTCAAGGCCGAATTGGAGAAGCTCCTCCAAGTGGGGTTCATTAAACCCGTAGAGATATCCGATTGGGTATCCCCCATGGTGTTGGTTAAAAAGAAAAACGGGAAGCTACGGGTGTGCATTGACTATAGGAAACTCAACCATCACACCCAAAAAGACCACTTCCCCTTGCCATTTATCAACACCATCTTGGAGGAGGTAGGTGGTCATGATCTTTATACGTTTATGGATGGCTACTCGGGCTACAATCAAATCTCCATTGCCCCAGAGGACTATCACAAGACCACCCCTCATCACCCTCAAACCAATGGGCACACCGAACGGGTCAACCAAACCCTCGTAAACATCTTGAGGAAAACGGTCACCGATTCCAAGAGGGATTGGGACACGAAACTCCTCGCCGCGTTATGGGCTTACCGAACCACGTTCAAAGTGACCACCCATGCTACTCCCTTCTCATTGGTGTATGGCATTGAAGCCATTTTACCCATCGAGTTCGAGATCCCCTCTCTGCGAGTGGCCGTGACCGAACGATGGTCCATGGCCACGTCCTTAGCCGATCGGTTAGAACAATTGGAGGAGCTCGACGAGATGCGCCGGTGGAGCGCCCAAAACATGGAAGCCATCCAACGAACGAGGAAGATTGCCTTCGACAAACGGAACAAGGTCCGGTCATTGAAACCGGGAATGCTAGTCCTCCTTCAAGACGCGAGGAGATTGGATTTTCCAGGGAAGTTCGATGCTTTGTGGTTGGGACCCTATCTCGTGAAGGAGGTCTTCCCCAACAACTCCGTTCAACTTCAAACCCTAAACGGCGAGGATTTCCCTATGCGAACATCGGGCAACCGATGCAAAGAGTACAAGGTGTGATTTGTTCACGACCTTCACAAGCGGACCTCCACATTTTGGTACTGCCATGGGTCATTCGAACACAAAAAAGGTAGATATTGACCGTGTGCCCATGAACAAGAGTGGGTTCTCTGCCTCTTCGAGTTGTCCCAGATGGCCGCCATGTGTGAGCCGCAAAAACGGCTCACGGTGATGAATGGACCTCACGTCGGGTCCATTAAGGCTAATGAGTGGTGAAAATGGGTTATCCCATGGACTAGCTCGTGGTTTTTTGATTAAAATGGCCAAGTGGCCTTTCCCCTCACTAAAAGAGGAGCCATTTATGGGCAATCGCGGAATTTATGTGGTTAGCCAAAAAGGAAGAAAAAAAAAGGGAATAATCCAGAAAAGAAAAGCAAAGAGAGAAGGGAAAAAAGACAAAAGAAAATTAGAAAAGAATTAAAATGAGTAGTGGTGGAGAAGAATTTACCTCCTATCGAGTTGTAGACCGTATTCGGTCACGATGAAGAAATCACGAAACCAAAAAAATGGGAGAAGAAGAAGGAGGATGGTGAGGAGAAAAGGAAAAAGAATGGGGCGTTAAAAGCCCTTAAAAAAATAGTCAATAGGGTCCAAAAAGAAGTGGAAAAAAACCCTCACCAATCACTAAGTAAATTAGGAATTCCCCAAGCAAGGGAAATTCAAGCTAGGTAGAGTTAGATTTTTTTTGCATCCTTGAATTTAGCTTAATAGCTCACTTATTGAGATCATGCACACACATGTGGCATGGAGTCAAAGTTTAGATTTAGATATTCCTTGGTTAGTGGGACACCCACTTGTGTTAAATGCAAGGGTGGCTAGTGATTTATTAGCTTTTTAGTTACTAGTTGTTTAGTGTGACCATTAATGTGCCCACCCAAAATGGCGGCTGTGAACGACGAAGGGAACGACCTTGGGAACAAAGAAGAGAGCAAGGGCCTTAGGGTCACCCCTTTGGAGGGCGCTCATTTGAAGTGTGGAATGTAGGAGTTAGAGAGGTGTGTGGTAGGAGCTAGAAAACCGAGAGAGGTGTGTGGAAGTGAGAGAGAGGTAGGGTTCCAGATTTCCCCCTCTTGTGGGCTGGAATGTGATTCAATCGTTACGAAAATTGGAGAGTAGATAGATTAGAGCGTTGGCTTTCCAACAAGATCAAGAACGTACGGATTGAAGCTGTGACGACGAAGATACGGGCGGCGGAGTGAGGACGACCAGCTGGAGGATCGGTGGCGGATCTCATATGGCCTCAGGTTTTCCCTTGTCAGTAGCGGAGTTCTTGTCCAATCAAGCTAAGATTTAAGGACTAGATAGATTAGAGCGTTGGCTTTTCAACAAGATCAAGAATGTACGGATCGGAGCTGTGACGACGAAGATACAAGCTGTGGAGTGAAGAGCACCAAGATGTGGAGGACGACCACAGCACAAGAACGACCACGAACACGGCAGAGGGTGAATTGAGCTAGATCAGGGAGCCTTCTTCCTCTCCCAATTGATTCATTATCTTCTTGATTGCATGTGGAGAAGGAACCCTAAATTTTCTAGTTTCAAAAAATCACGCGGAAGCGCTGCCAAATTTTCACTAGGATTAGGGTTTGCTATCAACTCAACCAAACAATCGGTTTAATCTACAATAGTAAGTGAAGGCAGCTGGAGGCTCATGCATGGTATAGTGTTTGAGTAGGGCCACTTGTGTGAATGCATGTGGTATACACGTGAATTGTGGTGCACGATTTTGAATAAACATGTATGTTAAGTGTGCACTGCTGGTCGTTGGCTGTGAGTCCCGGATTGAGTCAACCGGTTAATTGAAGGCTGCCATCGTGTTAAGCAAGAAAAACTAATAAGAATACAAAAAACAAACGTAAAAAACGGAGTCATAATCACGAAGATAATGAAGAATTAAACTTTTAACATAAAAAGAGGAGCCTGTCTGCTGGTTGCTGCTGTCAGGGTCGCACTTGGGCCTGGAATTGGTGGTTAAGGTGCTAATCAAGTTCACAAGGCAAAATTGAACCTAATGGAGCTTTAAAACATTGGAAACGGAGCTGTGAGGCGGAATTTACGCTTGTCTAAAGGTTGGATTCAACCTAAGGCTGAATTCAGCCATCACATCACTAATTATTAATGAACCCTCTTAAGTGACCACGCCTTGGGTCATCATGCTTGTATGAATGGTTAAGTATGTTTGCACAAGGGGCTGCATCCCATATGTAGGATCTTGTGTTCAAGATAAGCCACCCCATTAGGGGGCGGTTTATTTGGCTCACAGCCGGGCGCGTGCCTTTTGAGGCCGGGCACGCGCGAATGGGGTTGGGCGCGTGCGCTATGGGGCCGGGCGCACGCGAACAGGGACCATGGAAAGTTCCTATCTTACAAATTGAATTATCTTAAATGTTACAAACTAATTTCAATTTTTCAAAGGAGATGCAAGAAATGGGTCAATGCTTTGAAGATGTCCTTATATTTGTATTGCACATGCAAATTTTGCAACATACAAAATGGTTACAAATGCTACGCTTTCATCTTGCATTCTATTTGCATATACTCCACTTCATCAGGCATCGGCTCCACTTGGTTCACCACTTCTTGAGGCCCCATCATCGAGCAATTTACGAGCCGCTCGCGTCCTCCGGTGAGGCCCATCCGCGTTTACCAGAGCACGTAACAATTCGGAGTTCCGAAGTGCTTTGAGAGTCTTCATAGTCGCCGGACTATGTTCCTCAAGAAGGAAATCAATAGCTTCCTCCTTCCAAGTTTCCTTCCAATGCGATTCTTCCCATTGCAACGCATTGCGAAGGTCAAGATCAGTGGCCTCTCCCAATTCAGACACCACAGGTCCCTAGTGATTCCATAGTTTCCCATCTGGACGTCGCCCGAATTGAAATAGCTTCCGCCTAGCATCCTAATATCTGCCCATGACTTGGTAGAAGAAGTTTCGTTTACCAACATCGTCCGCGGTGGTTCTCGATATGAGCTTCTTGGCCACTCGTACAATTTCTTCATGGTCATTTTTCCAACCAAATTGCGTGCTTACAATGGACCTATGTAGTTGGTGACACTGCGCACGCCAATTCCACACCAAATCTTCTCCCAACTTTAGAGCATAGGCATCCCCAGGCGCATTCTCCGGGTTCAGCTCCCAACTAGGTGGCATGTAGGCGGTGAGGCCAAACACTTCATACAAGCGCTTATGAAATGGTGCTCTACACTTTGCGCAAAACCTACGTGTCAAGATACCACCTAGCAGACACATCGGATGGTATAAACATCGACACGTGCCAAGAGCATATGCTCCTTTTGGCCCGAAAGGATTTAAACAAACCGGGCAAGCATCTTCATTTTGCGTGAAGCTTGCTAGTGTTGGCCATAATTTGCGTGGTGCCACGTTTCCGCTTAGTTGAAGGGCATTAGAAGACATAGCCTCTGCGTGGTCCCACTGCAACTTTGCCCAGTCAATAGATTTACCATCTGGCAACAGAGGCAATTCAGTTGGAAACATCTCGTCGATGTGAGCCCAAGATGTGAGTCCAAAGTCATGGCGCGTATTATTCGTCAAATATTCGTTGTCAATCTTCTGGACCTCTATTGCCATTTGCCTCGCATGGTCAACATTCAAAATGCATGCCACCTTCCATCGATAGTACTGCTCGCCCACCGATCTAATCCTTTTTCGAAGGATGTCGTTTGCAGTACGAAGCTGAACAAGTTCCGTGCTCGGATTGGCTGGGGAAAATGACAGAGAATCCTCGGTGCCGATGGAATCTACGAATGGTTGCGCTGCTACAGTCGGCGGCGGTAGAAAAACCAACGGACGACTAGCGAAGCGGTGACGCGGTGGTCTTGTCGGGGTCTCTAGCAAGCAGCTAGTAATGTTGCCAATAACATTGGCGATCATTGTCTCGTCCACACCTCGAGCAACTTCGCCAATATCAGCCTGGCTGGCAACACGTTCTCGACGCAACTTTTCTATTTCGGCTGCTTGCTTGGTGATAATATAACCCTTTTCACTGGATTGCAACTTGAGGTCTTCAATCTCTTCCTGGAGACGTTCAATCATCTCATCCTTCAAGCTCATGGGGTGCAGTAACTCCTGATGAGCATCGACGGTCGTACTTCTAGACCCTGATGCTACATGCCTGGTGTTGGAAGTGGTGACTACGACAACCATCATTGGCATTTCATCCACAACATGGATGGGTTCTTCATCTCCAACACCCTCAAGGCTCGCGGCAGATTCATCATCGCCAACAAGATTTACGATTGGTAAATCTACCTGGCAACCTCCTTGATCCAGTAGACGTCATGTTTGATGGAGCTTCACTCGTTGGCGCTTTTTTCGTGACGCTGTAAAGCCTAAATCCTAAAATTAGTTTTTTTCAGAAAATTTAATATAAAAAGGGTTGTAGATATATGGAAAATTAAATAATTAATGATTAAGTTTACATTAAATAGTTAATTAATCAAAAAGTGTCTCTTCATATCTAAGAGATATAAGATAGTGGGAAAAGGGGTGAACTCACACCCTTTGGAAAAGGTGTGCCTTTTCATAAGTAGATATGAATGGGTGTGAGGTTCAAGTGAAGTTAGTTTTAACGGTTAGTTGTTGGAAAAACCGTTTTCCCAAGAGGTGTGCCTCTTGGCTTTGGGTAGAATGAATGGCTTGAATTTTTAGCATTCTTGGCCATTTCCATAAACATTCCTTGGAGGAAGATTGGAGTGAGCCCTAGCTTAGGTGAAAAAAGCTAGCAATTGAAGAAATCTCTTATGTTGTAAGAGTATTATGTTGTGTGTGAAATTATTAATACATAATTATTATTGAATTTGCATATGTAAAGTCTTGTGTGTGATTTAAATAATATGTATAAATTGCAATAATATTAAGTGCTTCATAAAATAAATTTGACATTGTGTTTGTAAATGCAATTATATGCATGAGGTATTAATTTTGAATAAATTCCTATGCATAAATGCATTAATTATTTTATTTAGATCTTCATTGTAAAAATTAGGAAACTATCCTAATTAATTATGTGACATGAAATTGTGAGTGTGTTAATGAATTAAATATAATGTATTACATATGAGTGAAATATGAATACTTAAATATTGAAACTTCAAGAGATAAAGTTAGGGAAGATCCTAACTATGTCAAAGTGACATTGTGAATATTAATGTAATAAATCTAAGTGTATGTAAGGCATTTAGAAATTCATTTGAAGTAAGAAATTTAATGTATTTATGTGAGAAATGCATAAGTAATTAATGTTAGACTTAAGTTTGAGTATGGAAACTTAAGTTTTAAGTCATAAGATGGGAGTCTTATGTATGTGTAAATAAGTAAACTTAAGTCTAAAGTGGAATAGAACTTAAGTTTAAGTGATAAAACTTAAGTCTAAAGTGATAGGACTTAAGTTTGAGTTAGAAAGAACTTAAGTATAAACGATAGGACTTAAGTCTAAGTGTTAGAACTTAAGTCTACAATGAGAGAAAACTTAAGTTTGGATGATAGAACTTAAGTTTGAGTTAGAAAACTTAAGTCATACAAGTATAAGAGTGAAGATACTCTTTTGGCATTCAAGTGTTAAGGACTAATAGATAGTTAGACTTAAGTCGGGACTTAGAGTAGGATTATTTAGGAACTTAATCTAACTTGTTTGTTGTTTGAACTTAATACTTGTGATGAATGCTTGAGCGGATTGGACGCACGTGAAAAGTAAAGCAAATTGTATGAAGTAAATTTGTAAATTTAAATGGAATTAATTAAGGAACAAACAATAAGTGCAATGGATAGGATCCATGAGCCGAAGATGGCAAATATTAAGAAACTAACCAACAAGCACATTCATAGTTAATTCAAGAGCAAGGCTCTTTAGAGGAGCAAGGCTCTACCTAAGCATATAAATCCTTGGGATTAATACCTTAAGAGTGAAATGCTAAGTGTGAGGCATTTTAAGGCTTAATTCCCTAAAAACAAATGCATAAACTTAAGTAATCCACTAAAAGAGAACTTTTGACCTACAATTAAAGACAAACTACTTAACGGTTGACGCTAGACCATCCCGGGACGAAGAACTTGGATCAAGAATGATTCTCGGGTGTTTTTGGAGAGTGGAATTTTTGGGCTACATTTTTTTGGCGACCCTGTTGTGGATGGTACCGCTAAGAGTTAAGTAATTTTTTATTAAAGAAAGTTGTCATTTTTTGAGTTGAATACTTAAGTATTACTGTGAATTAAAGTAAAGAAATGAGCGAGAAGGTTCATCATAAAAAATACAAAAATTAAAGATTTGATTTAAAGTGAATTGGACATTCCTAGTGTGAGATTCCATGGGAGACAAGGTTAGAGAACATGTCTTTCTCATGGGAAATTAATGAAGAAAGTCTAAGTGATTTCTTCAAAGGACCATATTTATTTAGCGCTCTATATCGTGTTTATAGAGGTGCGTATTATGGTCAAGGTTTTCAATTTTATGGAGCGCACCCAAAAATTGATAAAAACTTCAAGGAAAGATTTGAACAAGTACCAATAGAAATTAAGCAAATCATTCTAAGTAAAGTATGGAACAAAGGCGAAGGATTTAATGAAGTAATTGTCAAGAAAAAGACATTATATTTAAAATACCAATTACAATTTATTTTTGCTCAGTACGGTAGATTAAAACTTCAATCCCAACCCTTAATTTCTAAAGGTATTGGAGCTTGGAACAGATATAAGTTCGATAAAGAAACTTTTATTTTTATTTATAGTAAACTTAATTTCCAAACTAAGGTGTTTTTTCCAGATTTCTTGTCCAAAGACCTAGAACTTCCCGTAACTATAGCTTTTGATTTATTATGTCTTTAATCAATGAGTCTTGAGAACGAGACAACTAAGGACTTAAGAACTAGGTTGAAAAGATTGTTGATAATTTACGAAAAAATAAAATATAATGAATTAAAATTATTTAACCTTTTGGGGAAGGAGATAGAAAGAATTAGGGAAAATAATAAAAATTCAAAAAAGAAAATTGATATCATTAATGGTCTTTTACAAAAGTTTAAATATCCGAGGGAGTTAATTATTGAACCTTTACCATTAATGATAAAAGTGGAAAACTTTACCTTAACATCTTGGTATAATTACCAAATTCTTTATGGATCAACCAGGGGAGAGTCCTCTGAGTAAAAGATCTAGATTAATAAAACGCATAATATCCAAAGTTCAACGTTATAAAACTCTTGCACCTAATGATCGGAAAGAGTTAAAAATACTTGAGGACGGGATAGACGGATTACTGGGCGAGTTAAATCAATGGATAACTGCTGAGGAGATGGGAGAATTGTTGACTATATTAAGTTATCCTAGGCATATCCATGAAGATGTTAAAGAAATGAATTTGACGGAAGAAGCTATTTACCTTTGTTAAAATTAAGAATAAAAATTAAAAAGTTAAGAATAACTCAATAAATGAGTAGCCAACAATTGAAATACTTAATTATTCCATAGAGGAAATAATTAAAGAATAGTGATCTTAAGTATTTTAAAATTCATAAGAACTTAAATTGGAAAAATTAGGTTGTTAGAAGCATAATACTTAAGAAAAAGTTAAGTTGAAGAACAACAATGAGTTGATGAGAACAAAAAGAAAGCACCAATAGATATTCTAGTAAAGATAAAGCGGTTTTATTATTAAAAATAAAATAATAAAATAATAAAATAATAAAATAAAAATTAAGATAAAAACTCTATGGGGATTACTAATGTCAGGAAAAGATAAAGAGAAAAGAGAAAAACAAAAAGTTGAGAGAGCTCAACGTTATAAGAAAAGGGCAGAGAAGAAACAACCCTCTGTAGTATTGGGAGTACACAATCCTACCTTTAACACTGTTACAACTCCTTCTCCATTCAAATTAGATGATGAATTAGAAAAAGCCTTAGCAAAGGCATTGGGACAAATTAAGAGGGAGAAAACATACAAAACACTGCCCGATCCTCCAAATTCTCCTCAGTCAGAATCAAAGAAGCCACAGTTTACCCAAGAAGAGTTAGTACTCGCAGCATTTAAAAATCCTAGAAAGGAATATGTAGGAAAAAGAAAAGATAAAAAATATACCACTCACTCTTGTTGTTCTAATAGCCCAAAAGAAGATTGGGAGACCCAAAGCGAGAAAGCTTGGTCTAATTTCTTAGAAAAGGAAGGATCCTCAGAGGAGGAAGAAGTAGATGAAAAACTTCTTAATAAAGATATACTTAACGTTCACGATCAACAACTTGATGAGTTAGAACAATTGTTTAGAACCCCCATACCAAACTCCTTAACAATTGATCGTACCTACGAAGTAGGTAACTCCTCAAACCAAACAGATTTTGAGACTCCCTATCCAAGTCTTTTTGCCCAAAGATTTGAGTCAAAATTAGAAACACCAATATTTACTCACAGTGAAGCAAAAGAATCCATTGACCACTTTCTTAATGCCAGATCATTGGAAAACGAGGAAGAAAAACATGAGTTTCGTAAGCAAGTGTTAGAAGCATTTAGCCAAATCCTTAGACCTACTACCTTAAACTTTGACATACAAGAAGAGATTGACCAATCTAGTGTGGAGGAAGAAGAGGTTAAGTATAATCTTATAAACGAGGAAGAGTTTGAAGTAAGTGGGCAAAGTGAGCCTAAAGGAGTTGAAAGTAAACTTAATAGTGTTGAAGAAGAAGAAGAACACTCAGAACCACCATTACGAGTAGAGAGTCCAGCTGGACATTCCTCACGTACTTCTGGGAGGACTTCTCCTTCTGACACCTCTTCTGTTAATTCTACCTCTAGCAGGTCCTCATTATCCTCACCACCTTCAACCCCTCCTACTCCTGACGACCCTTTAGTTGATCCCGTTGCTATGGCGCATCATAGGATGTTTAATATAGCTCCATTTCCCATATTCTACGGAGATTTAGGAGAAGATCCAGATTCCTACTTGAAAAGATTCCAAGTAGTAGCAATAGCTAGCAATCTAGCAGTTGATAAGTATATCATTAGTTTTCCTGGTAATCTACTAGGGGAAGCTCAGAGGTGGTATGCAGCCTTAAATCCTCGACCCGTAGACTGGGATACTCTAAAAGATGCATTTTTGGCCAAGTTTAGACCCCAGTCTTACCATAATACCTTGCAAGATCAATTACAAAGTTTTCAGATGTATCCCACTGAATCTATAGCGGGTTACTATACTAGACTTAAGAATTTGTTACACAGATGGAGGGATAATGAGATGCCCGAGTCATGGATTACAAATACATTCACCAAAGGATTATTAGATCCTTTGTGTATCTATCAAGTTAAACTTTCTAATCCTGCAAACTTAACTGCAGCATATGAGGCTGCCAGAAATTGGGAAGTTGCTATGGAGAGATCTAACATGTTGTACCAAAATAGGAGAATTACACAACCAGATCCTCAATATATGCATATACCTTACCCAATTGGAATGGATAGAAGTGGAAGAGACTACTATCCTAAATCATTAACCCAACAACCTCAATTAATGTTACCAGGACCAATCTCAGAATGTGAAAAATAGTTAGCTTTAATGCCTGCTAACAATGAAGAAACTGAAATCTAAGCTTTTCAAAAACAATTCAGGGAATCGCCAGTTCAACTTAATGAGGGAAAGAACAAGAGACCTAAGGCTACAAACCAAAGAACTAATATTTGGTGTAGTAACTGTAAAGGGCATGGACACTTAAGTACAGAGTGTAGATATCCTATTGGAGGAATCCCTAAACTTAAGTGTGCTTATTGTGGTGCAAAAGGCCATGACATAACTACTTGTAGAAATATAAAGGAAGTTAAGGCCTTGGTGCAAGAACAACCTGCACAGAGTAATAATAATAATAAAAAAGTCCCTTATAGGATTTCTTCTAAACAACCTTTTACCAAACCCGGTGACAATAGACGTCCCAGTAGGACCAATGAATACAGTCAACATGCGGTTTGGAAAGGACCATCTAATCAAGATAGGAATAAGGGAGTTGTATGTTTTAGGTGTGGAGAGTCGGGTCATTACTCAAGGGAATGTCCAAATCCACGTCAGCAAGTGGGATATAACCCAGTCTGTGGAAGATGTGGACAACCAAGTCATGTTTCTACTTACTGTACTGCTGTCATCACAGAATTTCCTAATGTAAGAAAGCAAGTTCAAATTCAAGAGGTAGAATCCTCTAATGCTAGAGATGTAAATTATGTGGCTGTTGATACACCCCAAGATGTTTTTATTACCAGATCACAAGCTAGAAAAGCTAAAGAACAAGAGCCGATTGGTAATTCAGAAAGTGATTACAGTAAAGTTAAACTTAACCGTGTGCTTAGTAGACAATTGCCCACTATACTTAAGAAACCTGAACCACCTAAACCCAATCCAGAAACAATAGACATAACAAATAGTGATTCCCAGACCATCATTAGGCCGAAGCCTATACAACCGAAAGATGTAACTCCACCTAAAGATAAACCAAGTATTCCAACAAAGCCGTTGGAACAACCTATTTTTAATAGACCTTCAAAGACCATTGTTAAAGAACCATCATTGACATTGAAAAAAAGAAAACATAATAGAATTATGAGATTAGCTGTTGGGATGAATCCTTATGACATCCTTACAGATTTGGATAGATTGGAACCTCAGATTTCCTTAAGACAGTTACTTGCTTTGTCACCATCTTGTAAGAATGAATTAATATCCTCTTTAATAAGGAAAAGAGCCAAAATAATTGAGGATACCAATGTTAAGAAAGCTAAACCAAAAACAAACAAAGAGACAAGCAAACTTCAACCTGAGATTGTAAGTGTCCATGATATCTCTTTTGATCCAGGAGCAC
This sequence comes from Bryoerythrophyllum caledonicum, assembly GCA_963971425.1. Classification (NCBI taxonomy): domain Eukaryota; kingdom Viridiplantae; phylum Streptophyta; class Bryopsida; order Pottiales; family Pottiaceae; genus Bryoerythrophyllum; species Bryoerythrophyllum caledonicum. The sequence goes on from OZ020524.1 coordinate 145,307, forward strand.
CCACAGTTGATGTCATTATAGATGGAACTTTAGTTGATGGAGTTCAAATTGATAGTGGGAGTAGTGTTAAGCTTATGAATGTTAACACTATGGAAGAGTTAGGTATAACTAACATAGTACCTACTCCTATTATCTTAAGAATGGCAGACCAAAGCCGAGTGAGACCATTAGGTAAATTGTTGCAATTAAATACCATAATTGGTGGGATTGACTATAAAGTTCATTATATTGTTTTTAAAGTAACTGAGTCTATATCGACTTACCCTATTCTCCTTGGCAGACCTTGGTTATCCTTAGCCAAAGCTAAAGATGACTGGAGTAAAGGGACGTTAACAATAGGGGAGGGTAAAAGTAAAATAGTGCTACCTATGTTTCCAGTGGAGTACCACGGAGAAACTCAGAATGAAGATTCAGATTGGACCACAGAGGCAGACTCTGAATCTGAACCGGGTGACACTAACAAAGTCCAAGATATGGCTATTGTCGTAGTACGTATTGGCAACTATTCACATCTTAACACAAAGATACCCTTAAGGTAATCGTTCCCACAGAGAATCACCGAGAACTACAACGACTATCAACTCATCTATATGTACACCAGGTTACCTATATCACAATAATTACATCAAAAGAAGGAAAATGGTTAGATTACAATGCCGGAGCGTTTATCTATAGCCACCATCCCGCTCTCCGTACGAGTGCTACCCTTCGGGTAGGGACCTACCTCGTCAGAAGGTAGGGACCTTCGGGTAGGGGCCTACCTCGTCGGAAGGTAGGGACCTTTGGGTACGGACTTACCTCGTTGGAAGGTAGGGACCTTCGGGTAAGGACCTACCTCGTCGGAAGGTAGGGACCTTCGGGTAAGGACCTACCTCGACTTAGTCCCGGTTAAGGGAAGGGGGGGTTATCTTTACAGCTATATAGACTATAGACATCCGGGGTACACGAGTACCCGGATACAGATTATATCACCACGGATGGTAGTCCGTGGGCTCGCAGAGATTTTAGTGTTCGACACAAGTAACAGCTACTCTACCTCCCATTCTCTCCTTCTAATTCTACTCACTCACTTGGATGGTTATGGTGTTAGTGAGATCCCCCGAAGGGGTGTTAGACCCGTGTTTCCGAGGCTGCGAGCGGCGTAATGTAAGTGAGCAAGGGGCCTACCCGCCCACTATTCGTCCTCCTCCCAGTCTCCCTCCATCTCCGATGCAGCTGGAAGTGGGATGTTTCAGGGAATGACATGAGTCTTCACAACCGACACCAACCGGTACGCCGGAAGGTCACTCAAGACTCACTTATGACCCTCATACATCCGTCACTCTCCCCTCGTCCTTCCCTAGACACGTACAATCTCACCTGTTATTCCCATCCACCCAACTAATCTACTTGATGGAAAAAGGAAACGACTATAACAGTTAGAGTTGGAGTCACGCCCCTACTAGCTATCTTCTCACCTCACCTGTTATTCCCACCCACCCGGACTAATCTACTTTGATGGAACAAGGAAACAGTGATTAGATAGTTAGTATAGACTCGAGGAGTGGACTACTTGAAATGGCACTTGTGGGACTCCGTTTCCACATGTTGCCGGAAGTTAACTTTAAATCCGGTTAAAACAAAAAAATTAGTTAAGTAGTTATGATAGTTTCCACTAGAATTCATCCTATAGTTGTCAGGAAAGAATAATGATGGATGGATCAGGTTGCGAACCCTAATTAAGCCAAAATCTGTTAAAATCGGAGCCGGAGGAGTTACCGGTTTTCCGGGGTGGACAGTTATTCGGAACCGTCAGCCGGAAATGTCGCCATCAACTGTCATCATGACTCCGTACTAACTGCCAGACTACTTAAGGCTGGGATTCGGGGGGAGAACTCTTTTCTTCTCCATTCCTTCGTCGCGTGCAGGGTATTCGTCTTCAGGCTTTCTTCCTCTCCCTCTTTCACTTCCTCGCTCCCGGTTCCAAAACTCTGGCCGTTAGGGTTTGAAGCTTAGACGGTTAGAACGGACGTGCGTCCGTTAGGGAGTGCTTTTGTGAGGATGGTGCGTGCAGGGACTACCTTGAGAGGCGGTGAGGATTTAGGAGGCCCTCATGAAGACTGTACCGATGGCTAAGAAGAAGAGGACGGATAGAGACGGGCGCGGCAAAAGAGACGAAGAGCCGGCCGCGGGACTTCCCCCTTTGGCCCGAGTCCTTCCGGACATCCCCGAAGACCTGGACGAATTTAACCTCCTGAAGTCGAGCCTGAAGACTATGGGGTGCGAGGGTTTGCTCGAAGTCCCCTGGGGTATGCGGGAGGAGATCTACGTCCAGGAGCTTATCGGCGCTCCGGACAAGAAGTACCAGGGGTTACTGAGAGCCCATCCGAAAAACTGGAGAGTTCCGGAATGGTCCCAGGCGTACGACTTCCGGGGCGGACGCACCAAAGTGGTGGAACGGCGAGACGAATTCCTGGTGGACGAATTTGCGAGTCCGGCTGACCCAAAGGACGGCTACAACATGCAGGACCTTCGGCATCTGGACGCCCAGCTCGTGCTAGGGTTTTTAAACCCTATTTTCCATCCGGAAAAGCCGAAGCGGGTGGTGGCGAAGTGGGCCTGCACCTTCCTCGGGGCACTTCGGAAGAAGATAGTAGTGGATTGGGGAACGCTTATGACGGACATGATCAACCGTCTAGTAGCCAACCTTCAGAGGGTGAAGAAGACGGCAACATCCTTGGCCTCCTATGTGGTGCACCTCTATGCGCACCACCAGCAACTCACTATGGCGGAGGTCCGGAAGTACGATATCGTCCTCAACTTCCAGAAGTACGGAGGGGACGAGTCTGAAGAGGAAGAATCCGGAGAGGGGGAGCCAGCGCCGGAAGCAGCCACCACCAGCACTCCGGAGGGCCGGAAGGTCCCAAAGAGACCTCGGGGCAAGGAACCTGCGACGGAGAGTCCGGGCATCCAAAGCTCCTCAGCATCCTCCGGAGAAGACGAGTCTGGACCCTCAGAAGGGACCAGCCGGAAGAGGAGAAAGGTGGACCGGGACGACTCCAAGGGCCAGCTCAAGCTCATGGATGAGCTCACCCGCGACATTGGCTGGAAGGTTGGGCTCCTCAAGGAGACCAACTACATCATCACCAGCAGCGTGGAGCAAATCTTCCGGAGTCTTGGCGTCGAACGGCTGGAGGACGCCATTAACCGGGTGGAGGAACTCCGGAGCCGGGAGGTGGGCACGAAGGCGCTGCACACTCAGATCGCCTCTCTATACAAGGCAAGTAACGAGATGGAGAGGAAGATGAAGCAGTACCTAGCGGAGGCGGCTGTGGCGGTGACGGCCCGGAAAGTGGCCGAGGAGAAGGCCAACGCTTCCACAGCGGCTGTACTGGAAGTCCGGGCCTTCTTGGACCTACCTGTCGACGTGGTCAACCGAAGCCGGCTCTTCACCGAGTTGGTGGAGAAGAAGGAGAAGGTCACCCGGGCCAACATCATCCGGTTCCTCCTTGACCAGGCTGACAAGATGGGAAGGACCTGGGAGCAGATGAAGGTGCTAGTCGACAACATTGTCGTCGAATTTCCGGAAGAACCTGCAGCGCCTGGACCGGAAGGCACGCCGACCACAACTCGAACAACAGCCACTCCGGAACCACCACCCAAGACCACCCCAGCGCCGGGAACCTCCGCGAACCCGGAGTTCCTGTATACTCCGCCACGGACACCGGCGGAGGGGATCGTGCCCCCTAACCCGAGTACCAGCGAGATCCTGAAGACACTTCCGGATCTCCTGTCGCCACCCACTATGCGGCTTCCAGATCCTCCGACACAGGGCGGCCTTCCAGCTCCTCCAAGGTCAGTGTCACGAAGGTTAGCATCCGGAGCCAGGAGTCCGTCCGGAAGCTACAGGGACTTGGTCCAAGAGACCGGGTCAGTTTCCGCGGCAGGCACCCCAGCACCTCCGCTTCCGGAAGGATCTCCGGCCTAGCCCCCTCTACCCCCGGACGCCCGGTCTCCAGGGGTGGCTGTTCCCTCACCAACCGGCCCAGCCAACAGGAAGACCAACCTTTCGCCGGCGGCTTCAAAAAAGGCAAAGGGTAAGGCGCGCGTTTCGGTGGAGAGTTCCCCCTCCCGCCGGAGTGGGAGAAATTGGGGTCCCGGTGCTCCTATTTAGGGTAAAAATAGGTTGTAAGTTTCTTCCTGTTAACCACTTTTTCTCAAGGTAAGAATCCGGATCAGCAGCGACTAACGATGGGGCCCCAAGTGCACCCGGCTGCTACCGGAATCAATAGCCAGGTTTTGTTAGAGAAGGAAGTCCGGAGTCCAGGAACTGTTCCGAGATTTTAGGATCTGAGATCCGATCTGGGACTTTTCCGGATTTCTCGGATCTTTTAGATAAGATCTAGCGGATTTTCCATAGTCATAGGTAGAAGGAAATCTGAATTTAGAGAATTCAGAGAGTATTTAGTAGGAGGTTTTGGGAAAAACCTTCGTCTTGTTCATCTCACTCGGAAATATACGTTACCATTTCTCTCACCAGATTTGCTACCTTGTGTTTTTGTGGGACGTATGAATTCTGTGAGTGACGGATCCTTTCTGGAAGGTGTGGTTGTGTGAGGAATTTTCCGGACTAGAGTAACTCACTTGTTTTGCCGGAGGGGGAAGTTATCGAGGGTAGTGTCAGGAGATCGCCCGGGAGAGCTGGAGAGAACTATTGCAGAGGTGTTCCTGGTAGTTCCCAGGGTCCGGAAGTAGCCAGGAGGGGAAGAGATGAACTGCAGAGGTATTCCTGATAATCTCTAGTTTGCGCGGGAAACCGTGCTAAACTGATCTCCGGTCAATACCGGAGTTCTCCCTTAAGAGAGGAAGAAAAAGCTTGATACCTGTACCCGGATAAAATAACCATAGCGAACCGGGAGTCTCTGATCCGGAAAGTTACAGTCATACCCCCCGGAATGCCGTTGTAGCCGGGTTAGTCTCTGTGTGACCGCATCCAGAAGGCCTTCCGGATGTCGTCAGAGTCGAAGTCCGGCAACAACAGTCAAATTACCAGTTAGCATAGTAGGAAGAGTGTTGTTTGGTCACTCTAAGAATCCGGACAGTGGGTACCTAGCCACTTTAAGTCACAGGGTAGTGGCAAACCCAACCACTTACACAAAACCGGGTCAGTGGACTTCGGCCACTCGTTTAAAAACTCCAGGAGACTCTCTGAGGAGGAACAGAGACTAATCAAACCACCCTCCTGATTTCCGGAAACTCAACTCCGGGAACCATTGTATAGCATCCGGATCCAGACCGATCCGGACCTAATATAAGTGATAGAGAATTATAGTTAATTCGTAATTGTATTATTCGGGCAAGATTAGTAATCTGGGGTATTGGAAGAAGACATTTAGGTCTCTGTGGGAACGAAACCGGAGCGGTTACTCTGGGAAGCTCTTAGTGACGATTAGGAGCATTCCGGAGGAATACTGTCTCTACGAACTGCAACAACACTCACAGTCATGTATGCAATCCGAGCTCTCCAACCATCGAAGGTCTTCTCAGAGCGTAGGTTTAGAATTCAACTGAAAGCAAATACACACATCAAGCAGTGAAGAGAGGTGCCAAGAGACTCCTCACTTATACTGCCAAGAACACACACAAACGCCAAAAGCATAAGATGCCTTCTAACTAAAAACGACGGCATTAATTACCCTTGGCGGCCACCGTCCTACCTACTCAACGTACCAAGTCAAAAGGCATCTAAACACAAATTCCAAGGCAAACCAAGTCAAATCCAAGTTCAAATCGGGGCCTAATCCGCTAATGAATAGTGACCTACGGAACAAGATTCCAGGCCTACTTCCGAACCAACTCCTCAAGTCTTCTCTTCTCTGGCTCCGAACCCGCTCAACTCGCACCTCTCGTCTCGCACCTCTGCTCAGCTGGCTTGGTTCTCTTGTCTCGAAATTTCTGTCTCGTGTTCCGGTCTCGTGTCTCGGTCTTGCGTCTCGTGTCTCAGGTTCGCGTCTCGGACTTCTGTCTTGGGCTTCCGTATCGCGTCTCCGTCTTGCGTCTCGCGCCTCTGTCTTGCGTCTCGCGTCTCGGGTTCGCGTCTCGGTCTCACGTCTTGGTCTTGGGTTCGCGTCTCGAGTTCGCGTCTCGGACTCGGGTTCGCGTCTCGGGTTTGCATCTCAGACTTCTGTCTCGGGCTTCCGTATCGCGTCTCCGTCTTGCGTCTCGCGCCTCTGTCTTGCGTCTTGCGTCTCGGGTTCGCATCTCGGTCTCACGTCTTGGTCTCGGGTTTGCGTCTCGGACTTCTGTATCGCATCTCTGTCTTGCGTCTCGCGTCTTGGGTTCGCGTCTCGGGTTCGCGTCTCGGGTTCGGGTTCGCGTCTCGGGTTCGGGTTCGCGTCTCGGTCTCACGTCTTGGTCTCGGGTTCCCGTCTCGGGTTCGCGTCTCGGACTCGGGTTCGCGTCTCGGGTTTGCGTCTCGGTCTCACGTCTTGGTCTCGGGTTCGCGTCTCGGACTTCTGTCTCGGGCTTCCGTATCGTGTCTCCGTCTTGCGTCTCGCGCCTCTGTCTTGCGTCTCGCGTCTCGGGTTCGCATCTCGGTCTCACGTCTTGGTCTCGGGTTTGCGTCTCGGGTTCGCGTCTCAGACTTCTGTATCGCGTCTCTGTCCTGCGTCTCGCGTCTCGGGTTCGCGTCTCAGGTTCGCGTCTCGGACTCGGGTTCGCGTCTCGGTCTCACGTCTTGGTCTCGGGTTCGCGTCTTGGGTTCGCGTCTCGGACTCGGGTTCGCGTCTCGGGTTCGCATCTCGGTCTCACGTCTTGGTCTCGGGTTCGCGTCTCGGGTTCGCGTCTTGGGTTCGCGTCTCGGACTCGGGTTCGCGTCTCGGACTCGGGTTCGCGTCTCGGGTTCGCGTCTCGGTCTCACGTCTTGGTCTCGGATTCGCGTCTTGGGTTCGCGTCTCGGACTTCTGTCTCGGGCTTCCGTATCGAGTCTCCGTCTTGCGTCTCGCGCCTCTGTCTTGCGTCTCGCGTCTCGGGTTCGCATCTCGGTCTCACGTCTTGGTCTCGGGTTTGCGTCTCGGATTCCCGTCTCGGGCTTACGTATCGCGTCTCTGTCTTGCGTCTCGCGCCTCTAGCAACCCCTCTTTCCTCCGTAGACTTCCGGCTCGCACGTTCCTTCTCTGGACTTTACTCATGGTCCGTCCTCGAAGATGTTGGCCTACTACCTGGTTCGTTGACTTGTACCCATGGACTTGGCCCTTAAACTCGAATCCTTAGGCTTCGATCCTTGAGCTTGGGCTCGGGTCGGTATGGGTTGGGTTAAGGTGCGGGCTCGGGTCAGTATTTATCCCCCTTAACATTTTGTAAGCACTCTCTATTTTCCTTATCCTAATACTATCTAAGGATTAACACTTAGATTCGCCCTAATCTTTCCACCAACTATTTTCTGTATTTTAACCTCTTCTATATAACTAACTTAATTTTTTTTTTAAATTCATGGTACGACACCTACTATTAAAAGATTAGGCCCTAGAGAATACTTTGTTCTTCCTAGTCAGGTAGATGACTCAGATGCAGCCATAGAGGCATGGCAAAATGCCCCAATATATAATGTGATAATTGAAAAAGAGTCAGATAAGGAACTTCCTTATATAAGTGATTCAGAAGAATTACTGGGTGAAAAAAGGACACCTATTGTCAGACCCTTAATAAAAAACACTATAGAAATAACCTTAGGAACTAAAGAAGATCTGTGAGCCAAATAAACCGCCCCTAATGGGTGGCTTATCTTGAACACAAGACCCTACATATGGGATGCAGCCCCTTGTGCAAACATACTTTAACCATTCATACAAGCATGATGACCCAAGGCGTGGTCACTTAAGTGGGTTCGTTAATAATTAGTGATGTGATGGCTGAATTCAGCCTTAGGTTGAATCCAACCTTTAGACAAGCGTAAATTCCGCCTCAAAGCTTTGTTTCCAATGTTTTAAAGCTCCATTAGGTTCAATTTTGCCTTGTGAATTCGATTAGCACCTTAACCACCACTTCCAGGCCCAAGTGCGACCCTAACAGCAGCAACCAGCAGACAGGCTCCTCTTTTTATGTTAAAAGTTTAATTCTTCATTATCTTCGTGATTATGACTCCGTTTTTTACGTTTGTTTTCTGCATTCTTATTAGTTTTTCTTGCTTAACACGATGACAGCCTTCAATTGATCATTTGACTCGACCCAGGACCTCCCAGCCAGCGACCAGCAGTGCACCTTCAACATATGACTTTATTCAAGATCATGCACCACATTCCTACGCATGTATCACATTCATTCACACAAGAATCCACCCCAGCCTTACTAAGAGTGAGCCTCTTGCTGTGTTCACTTACTAATGGCGCTCTAATCGGTTATTTAGTTGAATATATAGCAAACCCTAATTCTACCGAAAAATTGGCAGCGCTTCCGCGTGGTTTTTGTATTTAGAAAATTAGGGTTCAAGTCATACACATGGAATTGAAGAGGTTCGAGGGAGAAAAGAAAAGGGGCTCCCTGATTTAATTCGGTTCACCCTCCATCCTTAGCCTTCGACTTGCTTTGTCAACTCGTGATCTTGCTCCTCTTGTTCAGCTCGTGATCTTGCTCCTCTTGTTCAGCTCGTGATCTTGCTCCTCTTGTTGGTGCTCTTCACTCCGCAGCCCGTATCATCGTCGTCACAGCTTCGATCCGCACGTTCTTGAGCTTGTTGGAAAGCCAACGTTTTAATCTATGTACTCCAAAAATCTTAGCTCGATTGGACAAGAACTCCACTACTGACAAGGGAAAACCTGAGGCCATATGAGATCCGCCACCGATCCTCCAGCTGGTCGTCCTCACTCCGCCGCCCGTATCTTCGTCGTCACAGCTCCGATCCGCACTTTCTTGAGCTTGTTGGAAAGCCAACGTTCTAATCTATCTGCTCTCCTATTTTCGCAACAATTGAATCAAATTCCAACCCACAAGAGGGGTAAATCTGAACCCTACCTCTCTCTCTCTTCCACACACCTCTCTCGGTTTCCTAGCTCCTACCACACACCTCTCTAACTCCTACCTCCCACACTTCGAATGAGCGCCCTCCAAGGGGGTAACCCCAAGGCCCCTTCTCCCTTCTTTATTTCCAAGGTCGTTCCCTTCGTCGTTCACAGCAGCCATTTTGGGTGGGCACATTAATGGTCACACTAAACAACTAGTAACTAAAAGCTAATAAATCACTAGCCACCCTTGCATTTAACACAAGTGGGTGTCCCACTAACCAAGGAATATCTAAATCTAAACTTTGACTCCATGCCACATGTGTGTGCATGATCTCAATAAGTGAGCTATTAGCTAATTTTCAAAGGTGCAAAAATCTAATTTAACCTACCTAAATTGAATTTCCCTTGCTTGGGGTAATTCCTAATTTACTTAGTGATTGATGAGGATTCTTTTCCACTTCTTTTTGGACCCTTTTGACTATTTTTTTTAAGGGCTTTTAACGCCCCATTCTTTTTTCTTTTCTCCTAACCATCCTCCTTCTTCTTCTCCCATTTTTTTGGTTTCGTGATTTCTTCATCGTGACCGAATATGGTCTACAACTCGATAGGGGGTAAATTCTTCTCCACCACTACTCATTTTAATTCTTTTCTAATTTTCTTTTGTCTTTTTTCCCTTCTCTCTTTGCTTTTCTTTTCTGGTTTATTCTCTTTTTTTTTCTTCATTTTTGGCTAACTACATAAATTCCGCGATTACCCATAAATGGCTCCTCTTTTAGTGAGGGGAAAGGCCACTTGGCCATTTTAATCAAAAAACCACAAGCTAGTCCATGGGATAACCCATTTTCACCACTCATTAGCCTTAATGGACCCCACGTGAGGTCCTTTCATCACCGTGAGCCGTTTTTGCGGCTCACACATGGCGGCCATCTGGGACAACTCGAAGAGGCAGAGAACCCACTCTTGTTCATGGGCACACGGTCAAATTCTACTTTTTTTTGTGTTCGAATAACCCATGGCAGTACCAAAATGTGGAGGTCCACTTGTGAAGGTCGTGAACAAATCACACGTTGTACTCTTTGCATCGGTTGCCCGATGTTCGCGTGGGGAAATCCTCGCCGTTTAGGGTTTGAAGTTGAACGGAGTTGTTGGGGAAGACCTCCTTTACGAGATAGGGTCCCAACCACAAAGCATCGAACTTCCCTGGAAAATCCAATCTCCTCGCGTCTTGAAGGAGGACTAGCATTCTCGGTCTCAATGACCGGACCTTGTTCCGTTTGTCGAAGGCAATCTTCCTCCTTCGTTGGATGGCTTCCATGTTTTGGGCGCTCCACCGGCGCATCTCGTCGAGCTCCTCCAATTGTTCTAACCGATCGGCTAAGGACGTGGCCATGGACCATCGTTCGGTCACGGCCACTCGCAGAGAGGGGATCTCGAACTCGATGGGTAAAATGGCTTCAATGCCATACACCAATGAGAAGGGAGTGGCATGGGTGGTCACTTTGAACGTGGTTCGATAAGCCCATAACGCGGCGGGGAGTTTCGTGTCCCAATCCCTCTTGGAATCGGTGACCGTTTTCCTCAAGATGTTTACGAGGGTTTGGTTGACCCGTTCGGTGTGCCCATTGGTTTGAGGGTGATAAGGGGTGGTCTTGTGATAGTCCTCTGGGGCAATGGAGATTTGATTGTAGCCCGAGTAGCCATCCATAAACGTATAAAGATCCTGGCCACCTACCTCCTCCAAGATGGTGTTGATAAATGGCAACGGGAAGTGGTCTTTTTGAGTGTGATGGTTGAGTTTCCTATAGTCAATGCACACCCGTAGCTTCCCGTTTTTCTTTTTAACCAACACCATGGGGGATACCCAATCGGATATCTCTACGGGTTTAATGAACCCCACTTGGAGGAGCTTCTCCAATTCGGCCTTGACAATGAGCTGTAGGTTAGGATTCATACGCCGCTCCTTTTGTCTAATGGGAGTAGTGCCTGGGAGAAGGGGGATGTGATGTTGTGTTACCGCCGGGGGAATGCCCTTGAGGTCTTTGTACGACCACGCAAAAATGTCCCCAAACTCGACCACTAGTGCTTTGTATTTCACCATCTCCTCCTCGGTCAACCCAACGCCCACCTTAATACTACGGACCTCATCCTGCTCATGAGAAACCACCATCAACTTCCAATCATCATGATGAACGTGTGGTTGTTGGGTAGGTCCCTTGTACCAATCATTCGGAACTTGGGGGTATGTTGCCCCCAAACCACTAGCTAGGATACCGGTGGATGTCCTGCGGAAGTGAAGAGATGGATTGAGAGGGCCTTCGTCTCCTGTGAGCCGCAAAAACGGCTCACGGTGATGAATGGACCTCACGTCGGGTCCATTAAGGCTAATGAGTGGTGAAAATGGGTTATCCCATGGACTAGCTCGTGGTTTTTTGATTAAAATGGCCAAGTGGCCTTTCCCCTCACTAAAAGAGGAGCCATTTATGGGCAATCGCGGAATTTATGTAGTTAGCCAAAAATGAAGAAAAAATTAAAAGGGAATAAACCAGAAAAGAAAAGCAAAGAGAGAAGAGAAAAAAGACAAAAGAAAATTAGAAAAGAATTAAAATGAGTAGTGGTGGAGAAGAATTTACCTCCTATCGAGTTGTAGACCATATTTGGTCACGATGAAGAAATCACGAAACCAAAAAAATGGGAGAAGAAGAAGGAGGATGGTGAGGAGAAAAGAAAAAAGAATGGGGCGTTAAAAGCCCTTAAAAAAAATAGTCAAAAGGGTCCAAAAAGAAGTGGAAAAAAACCCTCACCAATCACTAAGTAAATTAGGAATTCCCCCAAGCAACGAGAATTCAAGCTAGGTAGAGTTAGATTTTTTTGCATCCTTGAATTTAGCATAATAGCTCACTTATTGAGATCATGCACACACATGTGGCATGGAGTCAAAGTTTAGATTTAGATATTCCTTGGTTAGTGAGACACCCACTTGTGTTGAATGCAAGGGTGGCTAGTGATTTATTAGCTATTTAGTTACTATTGTTTAGTGTGACCATTAAGGTGCCCACCCAAAATGGCGGCTGTGAACGACGAAGGGAACGATCTTGGGAACAAAGAACGGAGCAAGGGCCTTGGGGTTACCCCCTTGGAGGGCGCTCATTCGAAGTGTGGGAGGTAGGAGTTAGAGAGGTGTGTGGTAGGAGCTAGGAAACCGAGAGAGGTGTGTGGAAGAGAGAGAGAGGTAGGGGTTCAGATTTCCCCCTCCTGTGGGCTGGAATTTGATTCAATCGTTGCGAAAATAAGGGAGCAGATGGATTAGAACGTTGGCTTTCCAACAACCTCAAGAACGTGCAGATCGGAGCTGTGACGACGAAGATACGGACGGCGGAGTGAGGACGACCAGCTGGAGGATCGGTGGCGGATCTCGTTCGGCCTCACGTTTTCCCTCGTCAGTAGCGGAGTTCTTGTCCAATCGAGCTAAGAATTTTGGAGTAGATAGATTAGAACGTTGGCTTTTCAACAAGCTCAAGAACGTTTGGATCAGAGCTGTGACGACGAAGATACGGGCGGCGGAGTGAGGACGACCAGTTGGAGGATCGGTGGCGGATCTCATACGGCCTCAGGTTTTCCCTCGTCGGTAGCGGAGTTCTTGTCCAATCAAGCTAAGATTTTAGGAGTACATAGATTAGAACGTTGGCTTTTCAACAAGCTCAAGAACGTTTGGATTGGAGCTATGACGACGAAGATACGGGCGGCGGAGTGAGGACGACCAGTTGGAGGATCGGTGGCGGATCTCATACGGCCTCAGGTTTTACCTCGTCAGTAGCGGAGTTCTTGTCCAATCAAGCTAAGATTTTAGGAGTATATAGATTAGAACGTTGGCTTTCCAACAAGCTCAAGAACGTTTAGATCGGAGCTGTGACAACGAAGATACGGGCGGCGGAGTGAGGACGACCAGTTGGAGGATCGGTGGCAGATCTCATACGGCCTCAGGTTTTCCCTCGTCAGTAGCGGAGTTCTTGTCCAATCAAGCTAAGATTTTAGGAGTATATAGATTAGAACGTTGGCTTTCCAACAAGCTCAAGAACGTTTAGATCGGAGCTGTGACAACGAAGATACGGGCGGCGGAGTGAGGACGACCAGTTGGAGGATCGGTGGCGGATCTCATACGGCCTCAGGTTTTACCTCGTCAGTAGCGGAGTTCTTGTCCAATCAAGCTAAGATTTTAGGAGTATATAGATTAGAACGTTGGCTTTCCAACAAGCTCAAGAACGTTTAGATCGGAGCTGTGACAACGAAGATACGGGCGGCGGAGTGAGGACGACCAGTTGGAGGATCGGTGGCGGATCTCATACGGCCTCAGGTTTTCCCTCGTCAGTAGTGGAGTTCTTGTCCAATCGAGCTAAGATTTTAGGAGTACATAGATTAGAACGTTGGCTTTCCAACAAGCTCAAGAACGTGCGGATCGAAGCTGTGACGACGATGATACGGGCTGCGGAGTGAAGAGCACCAACAAGAGGAGCAAGATCACGAGCTGAACAAGAGGAGCAAGATCACGAGCTGAACAAGAGGAGCAAGATCACGAGTTGACAAAGCAAGTCGAAGGCTAAGGATGGAGGGTGAACCGAATTAAATCAGGGAGCCCCTTTTCTTTTCTCCCTCGAACCTCTTCAATTCCATGTGTATGACTTGAACCCTAATTTTCTAAATACAAAAACCACGCGGAAGCGCTGCCAATTTTTCGGTAGAATTAGGGTTTGCTATATATTCAACTAAATAACCGATTAGAGCGCCATTAGTAAGTGAACACAGCAAGAGGCTCACTCTTAGTAAGGCTGGGGTGGATTCTTGTGTGAATGAATGTGATACATGCGTAGGAATGTGGTGCATGATCTTGAATAAAGTCACATGTTGAAGGTGCACTGCTGGTCGCTGGCTGGGAGGTCCAGGGTCGAGTCAAATGATCAATTGAAGGCTGCCATCGTGTTAAGCAAGAAAAACTAATAAGAATGCAAAAAACAAACGTAAAAAACGGAGTCATAATCACGAAGATAATGAAGAATTAAACTTTTAACATAAATAGAGGAGCCTGTCTGCTGGTTGCTGCTGTTAGGGTCGCACTTGGGCCTGGAAGTGGTGGTTAAGGTGCTAATCAAGTTCACAAGGCAAAATTGAACCTAATGGAGCTTTAAAACATTGGAAACAAAGCTTTGAGGCGGAATTTACGCTTGTCTAAAGGTTGGATTCAACCTAAGGCTGAATTTAGCCATCACATCACTAATTATTAACGAACCCACTTAAGTGACCACGCCTTGGGTCATCATGCTTGTATGAATGGTTAAAGTATGTTTGCACAAGGGGCTGCATCCCATGTGTAGGGTCTTGTGTTCAAGATAAGCCACCCATTAGGGGCGGTTTATTTGGCTCACATTTTGGTGCGTCCGCCGGGAGGAGGCGTGTTCATGGTTTGATTGTGCTAATTGTTCTATCGTTGGATGTAAGGTACCAACGCAATTAGCCTTATGGCATATGGAGCAGCATAGGGCAACTTGAGGTAAGTGCCCAATTTACTCATGAATGGTTAAGTTATTGTTGGATGGTGAATGACTTGTGAATGTTTGAAAGTATGGTGAGTGCATGGATGCCAAGTTGTGTTTAAAGGTGGGGGTCTAGAAGGGAGTGTGGAGTTCCCGACCCTCCAACCACAAAACACCTTGTGTTGGAGGGATCCCCTTCTAGGCTTGTGGCTTGAGTTGAGCAAGGGGCCTAGGGGTGAAAGGTTGAGGCCCTCCCACGGAAATCCACGAGGATTTCCAGTGAGCCCCTAGGTCGAAGGGGAAGGGTGCAAGTGCCCGGGTATGGGACAAGGGCGCCCCTTCCTTCCCCCCGAGCTTGACTAACCACCAAGGTAAGAACAACTTGGTGTAACTGGAATGGTTGAATCAAAAGTTGCAAGTTAACACTATGTATGTGTGAATGAGCCACTTGGAGGGGAGTTGGAGTCGTGGACGCATCCAAGACGTAGGGGTGCTGTTTGGAAGGAGCGCTGCGTACGGTATTTGCACTACACCTTCTTTGTAGGACCACGAGTAGTAAATAGGACCAACTTGGATGTGGTGACCACACTAGGGTTAGAAAACCCTGATTTCCCACTTGAGCCGTGTGGAACACTTGCCTTAGAACCGCTAGGTTTGGCCAACCACGAAATTGCATGCAACAAATCTTGTGCTAACAAGTGGATTGGCTGGAGTTGCTTCAAGGTAAGTTATCCCCCTCTACAACATTGTATGTGACTTATTGGTTGGCCTTAGCATCGATAGAGTGCGATTAGGTCCACGGTCGACTTCAACTAATGGTGACAGGGTGGCTGGAGATGCATCGAGGTATGTCTTCTTCACAGTGATAACATTGTATACACACCTTGTTGCATGCCGTCCCGTGATGAGTCGTTTTCTTCCTAGTGGGTAATGCCTAGTTCAAGGTGGTAAAAGGTGGAAGGGGGGATACCAAAGATACCGAGGAACCCCACCTTTTATCAAATTGAGGTCTGGGTCAGCCCCACAGTAAGGATCTGTACCGTGTGGCGCCAGTTGGGGGACAGCTTTCCAACGGGGAGATGCTCGTGGAGACATCCCTCAATTCGGTTAGCTTTTTGTCGTTTGCCCTTGGAGGGTAGTCCTTAATAGGATTCTTCGGCGGCTTCATCGAGCTAAAACTCCACCACTAAAAATTGGGTCTTGGTCTTGGGTCAGTCCATCCTCGTGATAGAATCGGGAGTAGGAGTGTTGGAAACATCCACTCACCGATCGAATTAGGCCGTGCTTCGTGTAGTTTCACCCACGACCCTTAAACCTTGGATGGAAAATCTTTCGGGGGAACATGACCATCATCAACACACAACAAGATCTTACTCTTAGACTTTAGAGTAGATGTCCCGTGCCACAAGGTCCCAAAAACCTTCCCTCACACCACCGTGGGAACCGGCGAGTGAAAGGACTAGGTGTAGGGAACTCACTGAGGACACGGCGGAAGTATTCTTGGAGGTTCAGCTAGAGGCTATCCCAGCTCCTCCCCTTCTTTTTCCCCCATCTTTCCTTATTCCTGCATTTGATCCAGTGAACACCACCAACACGACTAGTCCACGAGGCAACACCTCAGCCCCTACCATGGCCTCTGGAGGGCCACCCCCGGTTCGGCCTCCCATCAACCCCTTGGTTCAGCCAAGGGGTTTACCAATTGTAGTACCCGAGGGCTTACAGGCGGCGCCTATGCCACCCAATTTGCCCACGTTTAGAGGAACTAGGGATGAAGACCCCTCCGCACATGTGGAACGGTTTCTAGAGCTCCTCACTACTTGTCTCATCACCAACACCCGGTATTTCCTAGTGTGGTTCTCGTGTACCTTAAAGGATGATGTTTACGAGTGGTATAGGAACCACCCCCCCAACACCTTCCAGGACTGGGATAGCCTCATGAGGGCCTTTTTGGAGCACTTTAGACCCGAAGTAGGTCAAAGTAATGCCCTCACAGCCCTAGCCGCGCTACGCCAAGGTCCAGGGGAGGATATCACGACATACATTAGGAGATTCGACCTGGTGGTTACAAGGTTCGTGGGAAACCTCCTCACCAATGACACCTTAACCCAGTTCTTTATCCAAGGGTTCAACAATGAGGGAACCATTAGGGAGATTTTGAAGGTCCGCCCCGCATCGTTAGATGAGGCCAAGGCACAAGCTAGGCTAATAGAGCAGGTGGATCGAGACCAAGAGCGCATGTGGAGGAAGGAGGATCACCATATTCCTAGTTTCATACCCATCCATGCCAAGGGTAAGAGACCAGTCTTAGAACGTAACCAAGGATCCACAGGCGCACAAGTTCCAACGTGGAACTACTACGCCCCACCCTTGAACGTTAGGCCACCAGTAGCCCTTCCTGAGCTCACCTATCATGAAGAGCGGGGCACATGGAAGGAGGAAATGAAGAACGAAATCCTTCAAGGCCAACAGGGCTTCCAGGATCAATTAGCTCAACAAATCAAGGCCATGCAAGACCAAATGGCCTTGTTGATTAAGAACCAAGTCCCTAACCCCACGCCTCCACCCATAGAATCCGGTAGACATGCTTCGGGCTTATGGTGCACTCAATGTGGTCAACCCGGCCACACAAGCCCTTTTTGTACCACTCCGGTGGCAGCACCCCAGCACCAAGCTTCTCAACCTCCGTATGTGCCTCCCCATAGGAACCAACCACCGACAGTAACTAGCTACGTGCCTCAAGGCTATGCATCTCCAAGCCAAGGTTATGGGGGACCTCCGAGACCACGGTATGAAATCCATCAACCGTGTGGCAAGAGACACGCACCAGGGCAATGTTGGGTCGAAAGTGGGGTGGTATGCGGTAACTGCGGGGGTAATCACCCTACCCAAGTATGTCGTAGACCGGACAAGGTAATTCCCATGCCCTTCCCACCAGGGAACTATCCTCAACAAGCCCAAGATCATTTGAGAGGTGCGCGTAACCCCACCTCCGATAATACCCTTAGGCCTCCTAGTCTCTACTACGACTACAACAATCATCGCCAAAATCAGACTCCTCCAATGGGGGTGAATACCAAGGCCGGGTACATCCCTATTAACCAAGGGCAGAACCACGGGGGCCAACAAAACCAAGGGCAGCACCACGGGGGCCAACAAAACCTAGGGCAGAACCACGGGGGCCAACAAAACCTAGGGCAGAACCACGGGGGCCAACAAAACCAAGGCCCACAAGATGTGCGCTATGCCACCATGTCAAGTGAGATCGTGTCCACCCACAGCCCCTCCCTCACTGAGCTAAATGTAGTTTTCCACGAGGTGAGCACAACCAAGGAAGTAAAAACTTGTGAGTTACCGGCATTGGCAGTCCAGACTCGGTCTAGCCGACGGGAGCCTAGGTACTCAAGCCCCCCTCCACTTATACCAGAGGAAGGTGAGACCTCAGAAGAGGATTCACCTCACTTCTCTGACCTAAACGATACCACCAAGGAGGCGGTAGAAGGCACTAAACGAGCCAACTTCGAGTCCCCCCGTAGGATACCTAGGTCTCGAACACCCTTGTCCACCCTCCAAGAGCCATGGGAAGGTCCACCAATCCCTAGTCCCGAGGTAAACACGTTCCCGCGTGTCGAGAAGCAAGGGGGAGAGGGGCCTTACGATTTATGGGCGGACTTGAGTCGCCTCAAAGCGGACATCACCATAGCCCAACTATTAGAGGTGTCACCACCCATGAGGAAGTCCCTTAGGTCGGGTACCCCGGTGAAGCGAAGGCCTAGGGCAAGGGTCAGGCTGGCGGCTTGGGTTAAATCCGCACACCCCAATATCGAGGTCAAGGCGGTACAAATCGAGGTTTCGATTGTGGACAAGATCGTACCTAATGTACTAGTAGACGGTGGTAGTGGGTTGAACATCATGCCCCTCTCAACCATGGAGAAACTAGGCCTTGACATCACAGAACCTTCACCGTACATCATCAACATGGCTAATCAAAGCTCGGAGGCCCCGTTAGGCCAAATTAGTGGTTGTAAAGTGACCACGGGGGGGGGTAGAGTATTTCCTCACCTTCCAAGTCATCCGAATGCACTCCAACAAGGAGGCATACCCCTTGCTACTAGGTAGGCCTTGGTTGCGGATTGCCAATGCCACGGTAGAATGGGGGGGGCCAAAATCAAACATCACCTATGGTCCACCGGAGAACCCTACTACAGTCCATATCCAACCAAGTAGGCTAGGAATATGCCGTGGTTGCATGGGCTCGTCGGAGGATGAATCACAAGAGGTACTATCAAACGAGCCTCCCAAACGGGTGAGGTTTGCGCCCCACAAGGCGGTGGATCGAGCCCAACCCTCGAAGGCCCACGTAATGCCATTTAAAAGCATGGGACCGGGCCTTTATGAGTGGCTTCCCACCAGGGAATTTGTAGACTGGTTGAGGGAGCACCCTACCTCGAGCGCGGATGAAGCCATGTCCGTACATTTCATGGAGAGTGAGCTCATTGGAAGGGAAACCGGGTTGGAACTTAGCCTAGTTCCCCTCCTCGATGACCTACAACCCTCGGCGGTGTTTGGAATGGATCTGGAAGGCACGCAAGGGGACGAATTCGAGGTTTTGGGAGACGAAGGCCCTCTCAACCCATCTCTCCACTTCCGCAGGACATCCACCGGTATCCTAGCTAGTGGTTCGGGGGCAACATACCCCCAAGTTCCGAATGACTGGTACAAGGGACCTACCCAACAACCACACGTTCATCATGATGATTGGAAGTTGATGGTGGTTTCTCATGAGCAGGATGAGGTCCGTAGTATTAAGGTGGGCGTTGGGTTGACCGAGGAGGAGATGGTGAAATACAAAGCACTAGTGGTCGAGTTTGGGGACATTTTTGCGTGGTCGTACAAAGACCTCAAGGGCATTCCCCCGGCGGTAACACAACATCACATCCCCCTTCTCCCAGGCACTACTCCCATTAGACAAAAGGAGCGGCGTATGAATCCTAACCTACAGCTCATTGTCAAGGCCGAATTGGAGAAGCTCCTCCAAGTGGGGTTCATTAAACCCGTAGAGATATCCGATTGGGTATCCCCCATGGTGTTGGTTAAAAAGAAAAACGGGAAGCTACGGGTGTGCATTGACTATAGGAAACTCAACCATCACACCCAAAAAGACCACTTCCCCTTGCCATTTATCAACACCATCTTGGAGGAGGTAGGTGGTCATGATCTTTATACGTTTATGGATGGCTACTCGGGCTACAATCAAATCTCCATTGCCCCAGAGGACTATCACAAGACCACCCCTCATCACCCTCAAACCAATGGGCACACCGAACGGGTCAACCAAACCCTCGTAAACATCTTGAGGAAAACGGTCACCGATTCCAAGAGGGATTGGGACACGAAACTCCTCGCCGCGTTATGGGCTTACCGAACCACGTTCAAAGTGACCACCCATGCTACTCCCTTCTCATTGGTGTATGGCATTGAAGCTATTTTACCCACCGAGTTTGAGATCCCCTCTCTGCGAGTGGCCGTGACCGAACGATGGTCCATGGCCACGTCCTTAGCCGATCGGTTAGAACGATTGGAGGAGCTCGATGAGATGCGCCGGTGGAGCGCCCAAAACATGGAAGCCATCCAACGAACGAGGAAGATTGCCTTCGACAAACGGAACAAGGTCCGGTCATTGAGACCGGGAATGCTAGTCCTCCTTCAAGACGCGAGGAGATTGGATTTTCCAGGGAAGTTCGATGCTTTGTGGTTGGGACCCTATCTCGTGAAGGAGGTCTTCCCCAACAACTTCGTTCAACTTCAAACCCTAAACGGTGAGGATTTCCCCACGCGAACATCGGGCAACCGATGCAAAGAGTACAAGGTGTGATTTGTTCACGACCTTCACAAGTGGACCTCCACATTTTGGTACTGCCATGGGTCATTCGAACACAAAAAAGGTAGATATTGACCGTGTGCCCATGAACAAGAGTGGGTTCTCTGCCTCTTCGAGTTGTCCCAGATGGCCGCCATGTGTGAGCCGCAAAAACGGCTCACGGTGATGAATGGACCTCACGTCGGGTCCATTAAGGCTAATGAGTGGTGAAAATGGGTTATCCCATGGACTAGCTCGTGGTTTTTTGATTAAAATGGCCAAGTGGCCTTTCCCCTCACTAAAAGAGGAGCCATTTATGGGCAATCGCGGAATTTATGTAGTTAGCCAAAAATGAAGAAAAAAAAAAGGGAATGAACCAGTAACTAAAAGCAAAGAGAGAAGGGAAAAAAGACAAAAGAAAATTAGAAAAGAATTAAAATGAGTAGTGGTGGAGAAGAATTTACCTCCTATCGAGTTGTAGACCGTATTTGGTCACGATGAAGAAATCACGAAACCAAAAAAATGGGAGAAGAAGAAGGAGGATGGTGAGGAGAAAAGAAAAAAGAATGGGGCGTTAAAAGCCCTTAAAAAACATAGTCAAAAGGGTCCAAAAAGAAGTGGAAAAAAAACCCTCACCAATCACTAAGTAAATTAGGAATTCCCCCAAGCAACGAGAATTCAAGCTAGGTAGAGTTAGATTTTTTTGCATCCTTGAATTTTGCTTAATAGCTCACTTATTGAGATCATGCACACACATGTGGCATGGAGTCAAAGTTTAGATTTAGATATTCCTTGGTTAGTGGGACACCCACTTGTGTTGAATGCAAGGGTGGCTAGTGATTTATTAGCTTTTTAGTTACTATTGTTTAGTGTGACCATTAAGGTGCCCACCCAAAATGGCGGCTGTGAACGACGAAGGGAATGATCTTGGGAACAAAGAAGGGAGCAAGGGCCTTGGGGTTACCTCCTTGGAGGGCGCTCATTCGAAGGGTGGGAGGTAGGAGTTAGAGAGGTGTGTGGTAGGAGCTAGGAAACCGAGAGAGGTGTGTGGAAGGAGAGAGAGAGGTAGGGGTTCTGATTTCCCCCTCCTGTGGGCTGGAATTTGATTCAATCGTTGCGAAAACAAGAAGCACATAGATTAGAATGTTGGCTTTCCAACAAGCTCAAGAACGTGCAGATCGGAGCTGTGACGACGAAGATACGGGCGGCGGAGTGAGGACGACCAGCTGAAGGATCGGTGGCGGATCTCATACGGCCTAAGGTTTTCCCTCGTCAGTAGCGGAGTTCTTGTCCAATCGAGCTAAGATTTTAGGAGTACATAGATTAGAACGTTGGCTTTCCAACAAGCTCAAGAACGTGCGGATCGGAGCTGTGATGACAAAGATACGGGCGGCGGAGTGAGGACAACGAGCTGAAGGATCGGTGGCGGATCTCATACGGCCTCAGGTATTCCCTCGTCAGTAGTGGAGTTCTTGTCCAATCAAGCTAAGATTTTAGGAGTACATAGATTAGAACGTTGGCTTTCCAACAAGCTCAAGAACGTGCGGATCGGAGCTGTGACGACAAAGATACGGGCTGCGGAGTGAAGAGCACCAACAAGAGGAGCAAGATCACGAGCTGAACTAGAGGAGCATGATCACGAGCTGAACAAGAGGAGCAAGATCACGAGCTGAACAAGAGGAGCAAGATCACGAGCTGAACAAGAGGAGCAAGATCACGAGTTGACAAAGCAAGTCGAAGGCTAAGGATGGAGGGTGAACCGAATTAAATCAGGGAGCCCCTTTTCTTTTCTCCCTCGAACCTCTTCAATTCCATGTGTATGACTTGAACCCTAATTTTCTAAATACAAAAACCACGCGGAAGCGCTGCCAATTTTTTGGTAGAATTAGGGTTTGCTATATATTCAACTAAATAACCGATTAGAGCGCCATTAGTAAGTGAACACAGGAAGAGGCTCACTCTTAGTAAGGCTGGGGTGGATTCTTGTGTGAATGAATGTGATACATGCGTAGGAATGTGGTGCATGATCTTGAATAAAGTCATATGTTGAAGGTGCACTGCTGGTCGCTGGCTGGGAGGTCCAGGGTCGAGTCAAATGATCAATTGAAGGCTGCCATCGTGTTAAGCAAGAAAAACTAACAAGAATGCAAAAAACAAACGTAAAAAACGGAGTCATAATCACGAAGATAATGAAGAATTAAACTTTTAACATAAAAAGAGGAGCCTGTCTGCTGGTTGCTGCTGTTAGGGTCGCACTTGGGCCTGGAAGTGGTGGTTAAGGTGCTAATCGAATTCACAAGGCAAAATTGAACCTAATGGAGCTTTAAAACATTGGAAACATAGCTTTGAGGCGGAATTTACGCTTGTTTAAAGGTTGGATTCAACCTAAGGCTGAATTCAGCCATCACATCACAAATTATTAACGAACCCACTTAAGTGACCACGCCTTGGGTCATCATGCTTGTATGAATGGTTAAAGTATGTTTGCACCAGGGGCTGCATCCCATATGTAGGGTCTTGTGTTGAAGATAAGCCACCCATTAGGGGCGGTTTATTTGGCTCACATTGCCCAAAACCTCCAATTCGTCCCCTTGCGTGCCCTCCACATCCATTCCAAACACCGCCGAGGGTTCTAGGTCATCGAGGAGGGGAACTAGGCTAAGTTCCAACCCGGTTTCCCTTCCAATGAGCTCACTTTCCATGAAATGCACGGACATGGCTTCATCCGCGCTCGAGGTAGGGTGCTCCCTCAACCAGTCTACAAATTCCCTGGTGGGAAGCCACTCATAAAGGCCCGGTCCCATGCTTTTAAATGGCATTACGTGGGCCTTCGAGGGTTGGGCTCGATCCACCGCCTTGTGGGGCGCAAACCTCACCCGTTTGGGAGGCTCGTTTGATAGTACCTCTTGTGATTCATCCTCCGACGAGCCCATGCAACCACGGCATATTCCTAGCCTACTTGGTTGGATATGGACTGTAGTAGGGTTCTCCGGTGGACCATAGGTGATGTTTGATTTTGGCCCCCCCCATTCTACCGTGGCATTGGCAATCCGCAACCAAGGCCTACCTAGTAGCAAGGGGTATGCCTCCTTGTTGGAGTGCATTCGGATGACTTGGAAGGTGAGGAAATACTCTACCCCCCCCCGTGGTCACTTTACAACCACTAATTTGGCCTAACGGGGCCTCCGAGCTTTGATTAGCCATGTTGATGATGTACGGTGAAGGTTCTGTGATGTCAAGGCCTAGTTTCTCCATGGTTGAGAGGGGCATGATGTTCAACCCACTACCACCGTCTACTAGTACATTAGGTACGATCTTGTCCACAATCGAAACCTCGATTTGTACCGCCTTGACCTCGATATTGGGGTGTGCGGATTTAACCCAAGCCGCCAGCCTGACCCTTGCCCTAGGCCTTCGCTTCACCGGGGTACCCGACCTAAGGGACTTCCTCATGGGTGGTGACACCTCTAATAGTTGGGCTATGGTGATGTCCGCTTTGAGGCAACTCAAGTCCGCCCATAAATCGTAAGGCCCCTCTCCCCCTTGCTTCTCGACACGCGGGAACGTGTTTACCTCGGGACTAGGGATTGGTAGACCTTCCCATGGCTCTTGGAGGGTGGACAAGGGTGTTCGAGACCTAGGTATCCCACGGGGGGACTCGAAGTTGGCTCGTTTAGTGCCTTCTACCGCCTCCTTGGTGGTATCGTTTAGGTCAGAGAAGTGAGGTGAATCCTCTTCTGAGGTCTCACCTTCCTCTGGTATAGGTGGAGGGGGGCTTGAGTACCTAGGCTCCCGTCGGCTAGACCGAGTCTGGACTGCCAATGCCGGTAACTCACAAGTTTTTGCTTCCTTGGTTGTGCTCACCTCGTGGAAAACTACATTGAGCTCAGTGAGGGAGGGGCTGTGGGTGGACACGATCTCACTTGACATGGTGGCATAGCGCACATCTTGTGGGCCTTGGTTTTGTTGGCCCCTGTGGTTCTGCCCTAGGTTTTGTTGGCCCCCGTGGTTCTGCCCTAGGTTTTGTTGGCCCCCGTGGTGCTGCCCTTGGTTTTGTTGGCCCCCGTGGTTCTGCCCTTGGTTAATAGGGATGTACCCGGCCTTGGTATTCACCCCCATTGGAGGAGTCTGATTTTGGCGATGATTGTTGTAGTCGTAGTAGAGACTAGGAGGCCTAAGGGTATTATCGGAGGTGGGGTTACGCGCACCTCTCAAATGATCTTGGGCTTGTTGAGGATAGTTCCCTGGTGGGAAGGGCATGGGAATTACCTTGTCCGGTCTACGACATACTTGGGTAGGGTGATTACCCCCGCAGTTACCGCATACCACCCCACTTTCGACCCAACATTGCCCTGGTGCGTGTCTCTTGCCACACGGTTGATGGATTTCATACCGTGGTCTCGGAGGTCCCCCATAACCTTGGCTTGGAGATGCATAGCCTTGAGGCACGTAGCTAGTTACTGTCGGTGGTTGGTTCCTATGGGGAGGCACATACGGAGGTTGAGAAGCTTGGTGCTGGGGTGCTGCCACCGGAGTGGTACAAAAAGGGCTTGTGTGGCCGGGTTGACCACATTGAGTGCACCATAAGCCCGAAGCATGTCTACCGGATTCTATGGGTGGAGGCGTGGGGTTAGGGACTTGGTTCTTAATCAACAAGGCCATTTGGTCTTGCATGGCCTTGATTTGTTGAGCTAATTGATCCTGGAAGCCCTGTTGGCCTTGAAGGATTTCGTTCTTCATTTCCTCCTTCCATGTGCCCCGCTCTTCATGATAGGTGAGCTCAGGAAGGGCTACTGGTGGCCTAACGTTCAAGGGTGGGGCGTAGTAGTTCCACGTTGGAACTTGTGCGCCTGTGGATCCTTGGTTACGTTCTAAGACTGGTCTCTTACCCTTGGCATGGATGGGTATGAAACTAGGAATATGGTGATCCTCCTTCCTCCACATGCGCTCTTGGTCTCGATCCACCTGCTCTATTAGCCTAGCTTGTGCCTTGGCCTCATCTAACGATGCGGGGCGGACCTTCAAAATCTCCCTAATGGTTCCCTCATTGTTGAACCCTTGGATAAAGAACTGGGTTAAGGTGTCATTGGTGAGGAGGTTTCCCACGAACCTTGTAACCACCAGGTCGAATCTCCTAATGTATGTCGTGATATCCTCCCCTGGACCTTGGCGTAGCGCGGCTAGGGCTGTGAGGGCATTACTTTGACCTACTTCGGGTCTAAAGTGCTCCAAAAAGGCCCTCATGAGGCTATCCCAGTCCTGGAAGGTGTTGGGGGGGTGGTTCCTATACCACTCGTAAACATCATCCTTTAAGGTACACGAGAACCACACTAGGAAATACCGGGTGTTGGTGATGAGACAAGTAGTGAGGAGCTCTAGAAACCGTTCCACATGTGCGGAGGGGTCTTCATCCCTAGTTCCTCTAAACGTGGGCAAATTGGGTGGCATAGGCGCCGCCTGTAAGCCCTTGGGTACTACAATTGGTAAACCCCTTGGCTGAACCAAGGGGTTGATGGGAGGCCGAACCGGGGGTGGCCCTCCAGAGGCCATGGTAGGGGCTGAGGTGTTGCCTCGTGGACTAGTCGTGTTGGTGGTGTTCACTGGATCAAATGCAGGAATAAGGAAAGATGGGGGAAAAAGAAGGGGAGGAGCTGGGATAGCCTCTAGCTGAACCTCCAAGAATACTTCCGCCGTGTCCTCAGTGAGTTCCCTACACCTAGTCCTTTCACTCGCCGGTTCCCACGGTGGTGTGAGGGAAGGTTTTTGGGACCTTGTGGCACGGGACATCTACTCTAAAGTCTAAGAGTAAGATCTTGTTGTGTGTTGATGATGGTCATGTTCCCCCGAAAGATTTTCCATCCAAGGTTTAAGGGTCGTGGGTGAAACTACACGAAGCACGGCCTAATTCGATCGGTGAGTGGATGTTTCCAACACTCCTACTCCCGATTCTATCACGAGGATGGACTGACCCAAGACCAAGACCCAATTTTTAGTGGTGGAGTTTTAGCTCGATGAAGCCGCCGAAGAATCCTATTAAGGACTACCCTCCAAGGGCAAACGACAAAAAGCTAACCGAATTGAGGGATGTCTCCACGAGCATCTCCCCGTTGGAAAGCTGTCCCCCAACTGGCGCCACACGGTACAGATCCTTACTGTGGGGCTGACCCAGACCTCAATTTGATAAAAGGTGGGGTTCCTCGGTATCTTTGGTATCCCCCCTTCCACCTTTTACCACCTTGAACTAGGCATTACCCACTAGGAAGAAAACGACTCATCACGGGACGGCATGCAACAAGGTGTGTATACAATGTTATCACTGTGAAGAAGACATACCTCGATGCATCTCCAGCCACCCTGTCACCATTAGTTGAAGTCGACCGTGGACCTAATCGCACTCTATCGATGCTAAGGCCAACCAATAAGTCACATACAATGTTGTAGAGGGGGATAACTTACCTTGAAGCAACTCCAGCCAATCCACTTGTTAGCACAAGATTTGTTGCATGCAATTTCGTGGTTGGCCAAACCTAGCGGTTCTAAGGCAAGTGTTCCACACGGCTCAAGTGGGAAATCAGGGTTTTCTAACCCTAGTGTGGTCACCACATCCAAGTTGGTCCTATTTACTACTCGTGGTCCTACAAAGAAGGTGTAGTGCAAATACCGTACGCAGCGCTCCTTCCAAACAGCACCCCTACGTCTTGGATGCGTCCACGACTCCAACTCCCCTCCAAGTGGCTCATTCACACATACATAGTGTTAACTTGCAACTTTTGATTCAACCATTCCAGTTACACCAAGTTGTTCTTACCTTGGTGGTTAGTCAAGCTCGGGGGGAAGGAAGGGGCGCCCTTGTCCCATACCCGGGCACTTGCACCCTTCCCCTTCGACCTAGGGGCTCACTGGAAATCCTCGTGGATTTCCGTGGGAGGGCCTCAACCTTTCACCCCTAGGCCCCTTGCTCAACTCAAGCCACAAGCCTAGAAGGGGATCCCTCCAACACAAGGTGTTTTGTGGTTGGAGGGTCGGGAACTCCACACTCCCTTCTAGACCCCCACCTTTAAACACAACTTGGCATCCATGCACTCACCATACTTTCAAACATTCACAAGTCATTCACCATCCAACAATAACTTAACCATTCATGAGTAAATTGGGCACTTACCTCAAGTTGCCCTATGCTGCTCCATATGCCATAAGGCTAATTGCGTTGGTACCTTACATCCAACGATAGAACAATTAGCACAATCAAACCATGAACACGCCTCCTCCCGGCGGACGCACCAAAATGTGAGCCAAATAAACCGCCCCTAATGGGTGGCTTATCTTGAACACAAGACCCTACACATGGGATGCAGCCCCTTGTGCAAACATACTTTAACCATTCATACAAGCATGATGACCCAAGGCGTGGTCACTTAAGTGGGTTCGTTAATAATTAGTGATGTGATGGCTAAATTCAGCCTTAGGTTGAATCCAACCTTTAGACAAGCGTAAATTCCGCCTCAAAGCTTTGTTTCCAATGTTTTAAAGCTCCATTAGGTTCAATTTTGCCTTGTGAACTTGATTAGCACCTTAACCACCACTTCCAGGCCCAAGTGCGACCCTAACAGCAGCAACCAGCAGACAGGCTCCTCTATTTATGTTAAAAGTTTAATTCTTCATTATCTTCGTGATTATGACTCCGTTTTTTACGTTTGTTTTTTGCATTCTTATTAGTTTTTCTTGCTTAACACGATGGCAGCCTTCAATTGATCATTTGACTCGACCCTGGACCTCCCAGCCAGCGACCAGCAGTGCACCTTCAACATGTGACTTTATTCAAGATCATGCACCACATTCCTACGCATGTATCACATTCATTCACACAAGAATCCACCCCGGCCTTACTAAGAGTGAGCCTCTTGCTGTGTTCACTTACTAATGGCGCTCTAATCGGTTATTTAGTTGAATATATAGCAAACCCTAATTCTACCGAAAAATTGGCAGCGCTTCCGCGTGGTTTTTGTATTTAGAAAATTAGGGTTCAAGTCATACACATGGAATTGAAGAGGTTCGAGGGAGAAAAGAAAAGGGGCTCCCTGATTTAATTCGGTTCACCCTCCATCCTTAGCCTTCGACTTGCTTTGTCAACTCGTGATCTTGCTCCTCTTGTTCAGCTCGTGATCTTGCTCCTCTTGTTGGTGCTCTTCACTCCGCAGCCCGTATCATCGTCGTCACAGCTTCGACCCGCACGTTCTTGAGCTTGTTGGAAAGCCAACGTTCTAATCTATGTACTCCTAAAATCTTAGCTTGATTGGACAAGAACTCCACTACTGACGAGGGAAAACCTGAGGCCGTATGAGATCCGCCACCGATCCTCCAACTGGTCGTCCTCACTCCGCCGCCCGTATCTTCGTTGTCACAGCTCCGATCTAAACGTTCTTGAGCTTGTTGGAAAGCCAACGTTCTAATCTATATACTCCTAAAATCTTAGCTTGATTGGACAAGAACTCCGCTACTGACGAGGTAAAACCTGAGGCCGTATGAGATCCGCCACCGATCCTCCAACTGGTCGTCCTCACTCCGCCGCCCGTATCTTCGTCGTCATAGCTCCGATCCAAACGTTCTTGAGCTTGTTGGAAAGCCAACGTTCTAATCTATATACTCCTAAAATCTTAGCTTGATTGAACAAGAACTCCGCTACTGACAAGGGAAAACCTGAGGCCGTATGAGATCCGCCACCGATCCTCCAACTGGTCGTCCTCACTCCGCCGCTCGTATCTTCGTCGTCACAGCTCCGATCCGCATTTTTTTGAGCTTGTTAGAAAGCCAACATTCTAATCTATCTACTCCTAAAATCTTAGCTCGATTGGACAGGAACTCCGCTACTGACGAGGGAAAACCTGAGGCCGTACGAGATCCGCCACCGATCCTTCAGCTGGTCGTCCTCACTATGCCGCCTGTATCTTCGTCGTCACAGCTCCGATCCGCACGTTCTTGAGCTTGTTGGAAAGCCAACGTTCTAATCTATCTACTCTCCTATTTTCGCAACGATTGAATCAAATTCCAGCCCACAGGAGGGGGAATCTGAACCCTACCTCTCTCTCTCTTCCACACACCTCTCTCGGTTTCCTAGCTCCTACCACACACCTCTCTAACTCCTACCTCCCACACTTCAAATGAGCGCCCTCCAAGGGGGTAACCCCAAGGCCCTTGCTCCCTTCTTTGTTCCCAAGGTCGTTCCCTTCGTCGTTCACAGCCGCCATTTTGGGTGGGCACATTAATGGTCACACTAAACAACTAGTAACTAAAAGCTAATAAATCACTAGCCACCCTTGCATTTAACACAAGTGGGTGTCCCACTAACCAAGGAATATCTAAATCTAAACTTTGACTCCATGCCACATGTGTGTGCATGATCTCAATAAGTGAGCTATTAGCTAATTTTCAAAGGTGCAAAAATCTAATTTAACCTACCTAAATTGAATTCCCCTTGCTTGGGGTAATTCCTAATTTACTTAGTGATTGATGAGGATTCTTTTCCACTTCTTTTTGGACCCTTTTGTAATTTTTTTTAAGGGCTTTTAACGCCCCATTCTTTTTTCTTTTCTCCTCACCATCCTCCTTCTTCTTCTCCCATTTTTTTGGTTTCGTGATTTCTTCATCGTGACCGAATACGGTCTACAACTCGATAGGAGGTAAATTCTTCTCCACCACTACTCATTTTAATTCTTTTCTAATTTTCTTTTGTCTTTTTTCCCTTCTCTCTTTGCTTTTCTTTTCTGGTTTATTCCCTTTTTTTTTCTTCATTTTTGGCTAACTACATAAATTCCGCGATTGCCCATAAATGGCTCCTCTTTTAGTGAGGGGAAAGGCCACTTGGCCATTTTAATCAAAAAACCACGAGCTAGTCCATGGGATAACCCATTTTCACCACTCATTAGCCTTAATGGACCCGACGTGAGGTCCATTCATCACCGTGAGCCGTTTTTGCGGCTCACAAGATCCTAAGCCAATAAAAATATATGATGGATTACAACCTCAAGAATATGATAAGTGGTTGGAATTTTTTAAGAAGGAGAAAGATGCCTTTGCTTGGACATACAAAGACTTAAAAGGCATACCTCCAGATGTTTGTCAACATCGTATTATCCTAGAAGCAGATGCTAAATCTGTTAGGCAAAGACAATACAGGGTGAACCCAAAGTATTCCTTAATGGTCATAGAGGAAATTGATAAATTACTGGAATGAAATTGATAAATTACTGGAATGTAATTTCATTTATCGAGTATCATTTAGCGAGAGGGTGTCACCTATTGTCATAGTACCTAAGAAAAATGGTAAGATTCGCATTTGTCAAGACTTTAGGCAGTTGAACAAAGCCACTAAGAAAGATTTCTTTCCCTTACCATTTTCTGATGCAGTTCTAGATGGTGTAGCTGGGCATGAGTGCTATTCTTTCCTAGATGGATTTTCGGGCTATATCCAAGTTCAAATAGCTCCGGAAGATAGAACATTAACCACTGTAGAGCCAAAATGATAAAAATAGATTTTTTCCGAAAAATATATGTAAAAAGGGTTGTAGATATATGGAGAATTAAAAAATTAATGATTTAGTTTACACTAAGTACTTAATTAATTGGAAAGTACCTATTCATATCCAAGAAATAGGAAATAATGGGAAAAGGGTTGAACTCACACCCTTTGGATAGGGTGTATCTTTTCATGAATGGATATGAAGAGATGTGAAGATTTAGTGGAATTAATCTTAATGGTTAATACTAGGGAAAACCTCTTTCCAAGAGTTGTACCTCTTAGATGTTGAATAGAATGACTAGCTTGAATTTTTAGCATTCTTGGCCATTACCATAGAAATTCCTTAGAGGAAGATTGGAGTGAGCCCTAGCTTTAGGTGAAAGAGCTAGTTGATGACTCTTAATGTTGTAAGAGTATTTAATTTTATATATGAATATATAATTGTTATTGAATTTGCATATGTAGAGTCTTGTAACTTGAGTCATATGTATAATTGCAATAATATGTGAACTTTATTGAATAAATTTGACATTGTGTGTTGTAAATGCAATTGCATGCATTAGGTATTAATTGTGGATAAAATTCCTATGCATGAATGCATTGTATATTTATTCTTCATGGAATAAGATAGGGAAATACCCTAACTACTAAGGTCGTGGGTGTGACCTTGTGTGTGTGTGTATTGGAGTATTAATCACGAGTGTGATGATTAATGGAGATAATGTGAAATTAAGTGACTTAGTGCATGAGATGTGTGATGCATAAGTACTTAATAAGATCTCAAGTGTGAGTGAGCATAACTTGAGTATCATAAGAATAAGAGTGGAAATCTTATTCGTGTTAATGCAATTTATGCAATAAACATCAAGAGTGGCATACCTTGATGCATGGCAAGAGTGTCATATTATGCATACAAAAAAATTAGCATTAAGTCTAACCTTAATAGAAGGGATTCTCTAAGGTAGGCTAAGTTGTGAGTATTTAAGAATCTATCATAAGAGAGAAAATAAGGAACAAATCCCAAAGAAAGACTTAAGAAGAAAACATAGAAACTTAAGAATCTTAAGTCCAAGTTTGGATACATAAGCTTATGAAGAGTGAGACCTTAAGTACCATGAGACCCTTAAGTTTAAGGGCTTGGACTTAAAGGTTTGTATGGGTGAGAATACGGGACAACATTTGCATTCAGTGAGATGCATTCCCGGTTCTGGAAGTCTTAAAGATAGAAACTTAAGAACACTGTAGGACCGAATTGGTCTAGACAGTGCAGATTCTTAAGAATCAGTCCTAAGTGAGAAAGTGAGTGCTTAAGAACTCAAGGACAGAAACTGTGTTCTTAAGAACATGGACCCGACCGAGAGAGAAGTCTTAAGTAAAATTCAGACATCTTAAAGACTAAGTGGTACGAGTAAGTGTGGAACACCGTGGTCTTTAAGGGATAATTGTGGGTAAGTGAACTTAAGTGGAGACTTAAGAGGTGAACTCTTTAAGACTTAAGTTAACTTGTGTATGGGATTTTTGAGACTAACCATTGTCTTAAGAACGTGATCACGTGGACCGAGTGGACGGACGTGAAAAGTGGAGCGTTTTTGCATGAGGTAAGAATTTGAATTCTTAAAGATTGTAATTAAAGAACCAATGCAATGAGACTTAATGGAAACTTCCATTAGCCCAGTGTGGCAAGTGTTTAAGGATTAGTGGCATAAGCACAATCTTAAAAGGACTAATGTTCCGTCTTAAGGCACGAGAGATCCTTGGGGTTTAGACTTTGTTTGTGGATCCCTTAAGAGTGATGCTAACAACCCTAATTTCCTAAAAATAGATAGATAACCTTAAGAATTAACCAAAAAGATAGCTTTAACGACACAATTAATCTCCAATTACTTAAAACTAGGCGTATGATCATCCCCGTAACGAATCCTATGAGGTGTAGGTACACTTGGGTGTTTTATTAGAGTGGTGAAAAACCACTCTACATTTTTTTGGCAGCCATGCTGGGGATGGTACCGTCAAGTTTTTTTAAGTGATTTTAATTAGGAAAGCTGTCAAACTTAAGTCAATTATTTAAGTAAACTATCATAGCATTTAGTTTTGTGTGAAGTTATAAACTTTGGAATTACTGCCAAAAAAAAAAAAAAAAAAAAAAAAAAAAAACACTTTTAGTAAAGAGTGAAGACATGTTGTTACAACATGTCTACTTTTCCATGGGAGGTTTCTGAAGAAGCATTGAGTGACTTCTTTAGTGGTCCATATTTGTTTAGCGCCCTTTATCGTGTTTATAGAGGTGCGTATTACGGACAAGGATTTCAATTTTATGGGGCTCACCTAAAAATTGATCAATCATTTAATGAAAAATTTGAACAACTACCCTTAGAAATTAAACAATTAATTTTAAACAAAGTATGGAATAAGGGTGAGGATTTTAATGAAGTAATTGTCAAGAAAAAGACTTTATATTTAAAATATCAACTACACTACCTTTTTGCTCAATATGGTAGATTGAAACTTCAAACACAACCATTAATTTCTAGAGGCTTAGGGGCTTGGAACGGATACAAGTTTAATCAAGAAACTTATATCTTTGTTTATAATAAACAAAACTTAGAGATCAAAGTATTCTTTCCCGACTTCTTATCTAAAGATCCAGAAGTTCCTGTGAGTGTAGCCTTTGATTTATTATGTATTTAAAAAAATGAGTTCCTCAAATGAAACTTTAAAGGAACAACGAACAAGGTTGAAAAGATTGTTAATAATTTATTCTAAAATTCAATACAATGAGGGGAAATTATTTAGACTTTTGGGGACAGAAATAGAACGCATTAAAGAAAACAACCAACATTCCATTAATAGAAAAAAAATCATCAATACTTTTTTACAAAAATTCAATTACCCAAGAGAATTAATAATAGAACCATTGTCACGAGAATTCAAGATAGAACCATTTACCCTGACTGATTGGCGTCACTATTGTTACCTCAATGGAGCAAATGAGAAAAATTGAACGCCTAAATTCTAAAAGTGAAAGAAATAAGTCCCTTAAATTCTTATATGCAAAAATAGCTTATTATGAAACTTTCATTAGTCAGGATAGGAAATAATCGGATATAATAGAAATTGAAATAGAAAGATTAATTGAGCAGGCAAAAGAATGGTTGAGTGAACTTGAGATAGGAGAATTGTTGGCATATTTGGGTTACCCCATAAATAAAGAGAAGGAATTAAACCTATCTATGGAGGCTCTCCACCTTTGTTCAAGTTAAAATTCTTTATAATTCCTGGAAATACCATACAAGTACCCCAATGACAAAATGAACCGAGAGAGTGATCCTTTATGTACCCCAGTTAATGGTGGGAAAATAATTAGGAGATTAATCACTACAATTTGTGCGTATCACCGTATAGGACCTTATGATGGGAAATATTTGAAAATAGCCGAAAGTGAGATAGACCTTTTAATAGGTATAGCCAGTGAATGGTTGGGAGAAAATGAAATGGGAGCCTTATTAACTATGTATAAGTATCCACGAAACATTGCATGGGAAGTTGAGGGAATGAAGCTTACAGAGGAAGCAGTTTATCTTTGTTTAAATTTAAAATTTAAAAATTAAGTTCAGAATAAGGATAAAAATAAAAAACCTATGGGGATTACTAATGTCAGGAAAAGACAAAGAGAAAAGAGAAAAACAAAAAGTCGAGAGAGCTCAACGTTATAAGAAAAGGGTAGAGAGGAAACAACCAACTATAGTGTTAGGAGTACATAATCCTACCTTTAACACTGTTACAACTCCTTCTCCCTTCAAACTAGATGAGAAAATAGAAATAGCCTTAGAAAAGGCATTGAGACAAACAAAAAGGGAGACAACATATAAAACACTACCCGATCCTCCAAATTCTCCTCAGTCAAACACAAAGACAGCACAATTTACCCCAAAAGAGTTAGTATTCGCAGCATTAAAAACTCCTAGGAAGAAATATATAGGAAAAAGAAAAGATAAAAAATATACTAGTCACTCTTGTTGTTCTAGTAGCCCGGAAGAAGTAAATTGGGAGACCCAAAGTGAGAAGGTTTGGTCTAAATCCTTAGAAAAGGAAGGATCCTCAGAAGAGGAAGAAGTGGATGAAAAACTTAACATTTATGATCAACAACTTGATGAGTTAGAGCGATTGTTTAGAACCCCCATACCCCATTCTTTAATAAATCGTACATACGAAGTAGGTAACTCCTCAGACCAAACAAACTTTGAAACTCCCTATCCAAGTCCTTTTGCCCAAGAATTTGAGTCAAAATTGGAAATACCAATATTTACTCATAGTGAAGCAAAAGAATCTATTGACCATTTTCTGAATGATAGACCATTGGAAAATGAAGAAGAAAAGCATAAGTTTCGTAAGGAGTTATTAGAAGCTTTTAGCCAAATTCTTAGACCTACCACTTTAAACTTTGACATACAAGAAGAGATTGACCAATCTAGTGTGGAAGGAGCGGAATTTAAGTATAATCCTATTAAAGAGGAAAAGTTAGATGTAGGTGAGCAAAGTGAGCCTAAAGAAGGTGAAAGTTTATTTAATAAAGAAAGTAAAGAAGAAGAGCACTCAGAACCACCAGTGCGAGAAGAGAGTTCAGCTGGACTCTCCTAACATACTTCTGGGAGGACTTCTCCTTTTGACTCTTCTTCTGTTAGTTTTTCCTCTAGCAGGTCCTCATTATCCTCACCACCTTCAACCCCTCCTACTCCTGACAACCCTTTGGTTAATCTCCTTGCTATGGCGCATCGTAGGATGCTAAATATAGCTCCATTTCCCATATTCTATGGTGATTTGGGAGAAGACCCAGATTCCTACTTGGAAAGATTTCAAGTAGTAGCAATAGCTAATAATTTAGCAATTGATAAGTACATCACTAGTTTTCCTGGTAATTTACTAGGGGAAGCTCAGAGGTGGTATGCGGCATTAGATCCTCAACCAATAAACTGGGATGCTTTAAAAGAAGCATTTTTGACCAGGTTTAGACCCTAGTCTTATCATAATACTTTGCAGGATCAGTTGCAAAGTTTTCAAATGTATCCCACAGAAACTATAGCCGGATATTATACTCGGCTTAGAAACTTATTGAATAGATGGCGAGATCATAATATGCCAGAAGCATGGATCACTAATACCTTTACTAGAGGTTTATTAGATCCTATGTGTATATACCAGGTTAAACTTTCCAACCCGGCAAATTTAAATGCAGCATATGAAGCTGCTAGAAATTGGGAAGCTGCTATGCAGCGATCTAATATGTTGTTACAGACAAAAAGGATTCCATATCAGGATCCATATCTTTTGCCTGTAACTACTCAATATGGGATGGATAATAGTGGAAGAGATTATTATCCTAGGTCAATATCTAGTCAACCCCAATTAACTATACAAGGACCACCTCATCCTAGAGAGCAACAACTTGCGTTGATGCCTCCAAGTCATGAGGAAAATGAGCTCCAAGCCTTACAAAAACAATTTAGAGAATTGTCAGTCCAAATTAATGAAGGTAGAAATAAGCGACCTAAGGCTACTAATCAACGAACTAATATTTGGTGTAGTAATTGTAAGGGACATGGACACTTGGCCACCGAGTGTAAATATCCAATAGGAGGAACACCTAAGCTTAAATGTGCTTATTGCGGTGCTAAGGGCCATGATATAACTACTTGTAGAAATATCAAGGAAGTAAAGGCCCTAGTACAAGAGCAACCTTCTCAAAATAATAACCAAAAACAACCTTATAGAATTACATCCAAACAACCTTTTACCAGACCAAGAAACAATAATATCCATCGGAGAAGAAATAATGGTTATAGTCAACACCAAGTTTGGAGAGGACCTAACCAAGATAGAAACAAAGAAGTAGTATGTTATAAATGTGGAGAGCGAGGTCATTATTCTAGGGAATGCACAAATGCACGCCAACAAGTTGGTTTTAATCCCTTAGGTGGCAGATGTGGGCAAACGGGGCATGTTTCTACCTTTTGCACAGCCATAATTACTGAGTTTCCTAATGTTAGGAAACAAGTTCAAATTCAAGAAGTAGAGTCTTCTAATACTAGAAATGTAAACTATATGGCAATTGATACACCTCAAGATGTCTTTATCACGAGATCACAAGCCAAGAAGGCCCTTGAAAAAGAACTCGTTAGTAGTTCAGAGAGTGATTATAGCAAAGTAAAACTTAATCCTGTGCTTGCTAGAAATATGCCAACTATACTAAAAAGACCAGAAATTCTTAAACCATCACCATAATTAATAGAAATAACAAATAGTGATTCTCAGGAAAATCCTACTCAAGTACCTATAACACCTTCTTCGCCAGAAAAAGTTGTACCTATAATTCCAAATGTGGAAAAACCAAGTACTTCCATGAAACCGTTGGAACAACCTACTTTTTATAAGCCTTCAAAAAAGATAATGAAAGAATCATCTATGTCTTTAAAAAAAAAAAAACATAATAGGATTATGAGATTAGCAGTGGGTATGCATCCATATGATATTCTCATAGATTTAGATAGATTACAACCTCAAATTTCTTTGAGATAATTACTTGCATTGTCACCTTATTGTAAGAATGAGTTAACCTCTTCTCTAATTAGAAAGAGAGCAAAAATACAAGAGGAGGACAATGTTAAAAAAACTAAACAAAAAATAAATAAGGAAACAAATAAATCTCAACCCGAAATTGTGAACGTTCATGATATCTCTCTAGATCCAGGTGCACCTACAGTCGATGTAATTATAGATGGAACTTTAATTGATGGAGTCCAAATTGATAGTGGGAGTAGTGTCAACCTTATGAGTGTTGATACTATGGAAGAGTTAGGCATAACTAACATAGCACCTACTCCTATTATTTTAAGAATGGCCGATCAAAGTAGAGTTAAACCTTTGGGAAAATTGATACAATTAAATACAATAATTGGTGGAATTGATTATAAAATTGACTATATTGTCTTTAAGGTGAGTGAGTCTATTTCCACATATCCTATTCTCCTTGGCAGACCTTGGTTGTCATTAGCTAAAGCCAAGGACGATTGGGGCAAGGGAACTTTGACAATTGGGAAGGGCAAAAGTAAAATTATTCTTCCCATGTTTCCTGCAAACTATCATGGTGAGACTCAAGATGATGCTTGAGATTGGACTACTGATCCAAACTCAGAATATGAGCCTGAAGATACTAATGTTATCCAGGACATGCCTACATTTAAAGGTTGAAGTCCTGGAGAGTATTTTGTCCCTCCTAGTCAAGTTGATGACTCGGATGCAGCTATTGAAGCATGGCAAAATGCTCCTATTTTTAACATTACTACTAAGGGAGAGTCAGATATGGAAATTCCTTATGTGTCAGACTCGGATGAGTTGCTAGGTGATAAGAAAACACCTAATGTTCGACCTTTAGTAAAAAATACTATAGAAATAAATTTAGGCACTACGGAAGATCCTAAGCCTATTAAAATATATGATGAATTAAGTTCTAAAGAATATGAAGAATGGTTGGAATTCTTTAAGAAGGAGAAAGATGCCTTTGCTTGGACTTATAAAGATTTGAAAGGCATACCTCCTGATGTTTGTCAACATCGAATTATCCTAGAAGCGGATGCTAAACCTATTAGGTAAAGGCAATACATGATGAACCCCAAGTATTCTCTAATGGTTAAAGAGGAAATTGATAAATTACTGGAGTGTAATTTCATTTATCCCGTGCCATATAGTGAGTGGGTGTCACCTATTGTCATATTACCTAAAAAGAATGGTAAGATCCGTATTTGTCAGGATTTTCGACAGTTGAATAAAGCCACTAAGAAAGATTTCTTTCCTTTACCATTTTCTGATGCAGTCCTAGATGGTGTAGCGGGTCATGAGTGTTATTCCTTCCTTGATGGATTCTCGGGTTATAATCAAGTGCAGATTGCCCCAGAAGATAAACCCTTGACTACTTTCACTACGGACTGGGGGACTTTTGCATATAATGTCATGCCATTTGGATTGTGCAATGCTCCGGCAACATTCCAAAGAGTTATGACTCAAGCCTTCACAAAATATCTTAGAAAATTTATGGAGATATTTTTAGATGATTTTTGTATGTTTGGTTCTAAGAAAGATCATGCACAAAATTTAAAGAAATGTTTTGATCAATGTAGAAAGTATGGCATCTCCATAAATGCTGCTAAGTCTGAGTTTGACACTGTATGTGGTAAATTATTAGGTCATGTTGTTTCAAAAGAGGGAATATCGGTTGACCCAGACAAAGTAGACATTATTATTAAAATGGAAATTCCCAAACATCTCACGGGACTAAAAGGCTTTCTAGGTGCAACAGGTTATTATAGAAGATTTATTTATAAGTTTGCTTTTATAGCAGCACCTTTGAATGTCTTAACAAAACAAACTTTACTACCGGGGGTATGGACAGATGATTGCACTAAAGCTTTTAACAAGTTAAAACGTCGTCTTAGTAAAGCACCTGTTCTAATTCCTCCAGATTGGACAAAACCCTTTGAAGTATATGTTGATGCTTCTAATATGGCAATTGAAAGTGTGTTAAGCCAGAAAGATTCCAAAGGTCATGATAGACCAATTTACTTTGCAAGTAGACAGTTGAGTGCCCCAGAAAGGAACTATTCTGTAACTGAAAGAGAAGGTCTTGGCATGATTTTCTCTGTTCAAAAATATAGACATTATTTATTGGGATATAAATTCACTTTTCATATAATACCATATTCGTTATATTGGGAGATTTAGCAACTCCCAAATTAACACATGTAGATCATAAGAGCTAAAGTGCACATCTAATTTCTACAATATGGAGGGATATGAGTTTCCATTAAATTGGGAGGTAATGTTTTCTACAAAAACCCCTAGAAAAATATGTACTACTGATAACATTGCATTACGAATCTAACTATAATATTGAAAAGAAGAACACATTAGTCGACACTTCTTTTATACCACATGTGTTCATTGAATATGAATAGCTAAATATTCACACTCGATCCTATTAACCCGGATTAACACCATGCTCCAATTTAGCTAAAAACGAGCTAAATGACGGACAAATATCCACTTGTAAGAGAATTAGCTAAACACATTTTGATGAGCCTTTTTTTATTTAAAAGAATTTCAATTCTCCTTGTGGAATACACATTGGCTAAAAATATATAACGAGTTTCAAATGATGGTGCCCAGAAGTGGGAAAAAAATTGCATACACACTACTTCTCTTCGAACTAAAGTGTCCCCATCACTTAGAGGTGCAATGAACTCAAAAAGGCAATTCCACACACTTTAGCTCCACTTGACCTAAAGTGCGCACCATTACTAAGTACAATGAACTAAATAAGAAGATTTGCTCACACTTTAGCTCCACTAGAGCTAAAGTGCGACTCAACATATACTTTCTATCATTCACCATGAAGACAATTACTGGTATTATTGGTTTCAAGATTAGAAGCAATTTATCATATTGTTATTTTTAAAAGAAAATAAAACATACTGCAAATTATCACCGATACGCAAAAATAATGGAGAGAATATTTCATAGCAATCATTGGCATCACATATAATAGTCATACAAAGTGTAAACAAATACAAATGTCTACAATCTCAGCACCAATGGATCTAACCATACTACATGAAGTATTACGCATCAGAATCCAAAATCTTGGAAAAGGAAAGTCCATTGATCTAAGTCCACTACGACTCGGACCTGGCAAGTGCTTCCAAAGAGGCCTTGATAATCGCTACTTGCCCCTTCGGAATTTTTGTAGTTGAATCTTGCACATGACCTCCATCCCTCTTTGAAGACCTAGGTTTCCATGCTCTCAAGATTGAATCGGTACTCTCTCACGTTATGGCTATCCCCTTTTCAATTGTCCAACGAAGGTTGCTATCAGTATCCCAATCTTTGTAGTACTTCACAACATCCTGATCGCGCGATATAGGGCGGTAGAATTGGATACGCACGGTGTTTGGCATATCCGGATTAGAATTAGGATCTAATTCTAAAATCGCTTGAACAATCCAAAATGGGCGCTCAACCCCATCACAAGGCTGCAATGCAACAAAATAGCCAGAAAAAAACTCACGGCCAACTCTAAAAGAAGGAGGTGGACGATCGCGTCTCTGGCCAACAAAATGCTCATCTTCACGATACTCTTCGCGAACCTCACCCTCCGCTGAGAACTCATCTTCAATGGCATGGGCAATTCGCGTCGTTGGCCAAAAGCCGTCTTCCAATGATATCGGTGTATCCATTGGAAGTGTCAGAGCATCTCTAACATCGCGCCAATAATACGATAGCGGCTCGAAACGCGAACGGGCTTCAACAGACTCCCGCGATGATTGCTCCCAGTGATCGATGAATCCTGAAAGTCCCTTCACCACTTCATGGAGATGCCGCATCGTAGAAGGCTTCAATGCATCAGGTTCTCCGCGAGGCCATAAAGACCTCCCTTCAGAATCCTCCTTCCACAATTTGATGCCACTACCTTCTCCTCCCTTAGGAAGCCAATCCTCATCATGGCAAAGGATTTTATACTTCATTACCGGACAACCACTTGAGTCCACATAAAACTTGAACTGATGAGCCTTCGTATGACCCTGCAAAGCTTCATCACCATCCGCAATCATATCCCCAATGAACTTCTTAAAGTCAGGAACCTCTTGAATGAGATGCGGGATTGTGGGAACACTCTCATTTTTCATGAACGACCTCATGAGCAAAGGAATGGTTGGAAAACTCTCCTTCCTCAGTGTCATACTCCAACGTCCAAATAATGCATCTATATAATCATGTGTATGACCAACTAGCATAAAATTAACATATACCTTGCGGAAGATGCGTTTTGCAACAAGAAGAGACCAAAAATAGAAAACAAATCTATTTTTGTTATCACCAACAGCATTGTCCATTTGCACGTTCAATATTGGTGGCAAAGGCCTCCCAGGAACTGGGATATCAGGAATCTGCCCTAATGGATCCAAACACATCTCTGCACCTCGTAACACGGCCGCATACAATGGATGAGAGCAAGATTCAGGAAAGAGTTGCCGGGACGATGACTTCGGAGGCGCCTCCAAGTCACGCAATAGTTTTGCGAACGACCCGACCGTGTAAATGGCATCATGGGAGTATAAATCAAGGCCGTAATGGGCGTAACGCTCGTCCACATGACCATGGGCAAGCATGCCTGTGATTGCAAGAGGCAACTTCATAAGCCCATCTAAGTGCTTTGTTTTATGTGAAAAAACCGGGGACGCGGTCTTTGAGTGATCCATCTTATCATGCATGATGGTAAGAACCTCCTGGGGCGACGACTTTGATCGAAATCGGTTCAGGTAGTACAAGTCCCGATATGAGAAGGCAGAATCGATGTGAACCTGCATCTTCTTTTGCCATAGCAGCGATGCTTGTGTTCCAGGTTGAGTAAGCTTCTTCTGATCCTGGTATTTGTCACACGTAGAACAACGGGCGAAGTTGTCTCCACCTCTCTTGGCATAGTACTCAGGAAAGCTCACTCGCCGAATCTTACTCAAGCTTGAGGTTGAGATTGGCGGCAATCCACAATCAGCGAGATGATCATCAAGAAGCGGTATCTGATCCTTCCACTTAAAACTTGCAGGAAGGAC
The DNA here is from genome assembly GCA_963971425.1 of Bryoerythrophyllum caledonicum. Taxonomy (NCBI): domain Eukaryota; kingdom Viridiplantae; phylum Streptophyta; class Bryopsida; order Pottiales; family Pottiaceae; genus Bryoerythrophyllum; species Bryoerythrophyllum caledonicum. Next base: position 187,840 of record OZ020524.1, read on the forward strand.
CTTTGCCACAGCCTTCTCACCAGATGGGAGAACACGGGACTTGTGAGGCATGTGGTCCGCATGTCTGTCGAGAATGGCTCCAAGAGCGGCAGTAGCCACAACCGTATGACCTCTAGGCTTACGCAAACCGGTATTCCCATGGTGTTGAGCCGCATGACCAGCGGCAGCGTCCTTCGCATTCCGATAGAAAGTACTCGAACTTACACCCATGATTTTCATCCAAGCATGGGCACAAACGTCCACACCCTCTAGGGTCACAACCTTCCTACCCAAAGAGTTTCTATGAAACTGTCTATGAACGTCGAGTTTGATATGATTTCTAAACTGCACAATGGTCTCACAGTACAAGCGCATCCGAAGGACTTTTATTTTATCTCTAGGATAGTGTTGTACACAGTTCTCACTGCAACAACTATTGCTCGCAACAGCGTTAATGGAAAGAGGGGTCATGAGAAATTCAGCATTCCTGGACACTGTTGGACGTGTATTCCTTGAGGAATTGTCGTAAGAACGGGAGCTCCCACCTAGAGGTCTGTTACGCTCAACTAACCAGACATTGTAAACTTCCCTAAGGCAATGATGGAAGAGACTCACACCGTTTAAGAAGACTTGTTGAATAGGCCAGGACTTAAACGAGTACCTCCACTCATCAGGAGCTTCCTCCAGAACAAAAGTACTGGACACTTGTACTACAACATTTGAATCCCCAAGAGGACTAGAGGAACCTAGAATTGCACTGGACCGGACATTGCGAACCAATCCCTCTGCAACGCGAACACCCGAACCATTGTGAAGCGAAACAGTCATCCCGACCCAGAGACGGCGAGGAATAACATCAAACTCAGGAAGGTCAGGGTTCACGGGAGCGTCAACATGAACATCGTCGTCCTCCGAAGACGACATTCTGCATTCCAATGAGGTAAATATTAAATAACCCTGCCAAATAAGAATAGGTGAATACCTTGTAGGAATAAACATCAATGAAGAAGCATATGAAGAGGTAAAGTCTGGCGCTTGAAAATACATTTGATACAAGTGAATTGACATTAAAGAACAGGCAAATTTAGCTCGACTCGAGGTAAACTGATGCGGTATTATATGACAAGTAGAAAATTTAATGCGATTAGTTTTAATCCGAATATGAAATAATCTCACCCTCGACAGTGACAATTTGGTCTGATCCGACCTGATTTAATGACTATAAGACGCAATGTAATTTTATCCCGAGTCGAGTTAAAAAGACATAGAAAATAAGGTAGATCAATTTAGCTCGAGTCGAGATAAACTGTCCTTCGAAAGAAGGTAAGACAGTTTAGCTCGAGTCGAGCTAAACTGTCGAAACATTATAGTAGGACAGTTTAGCTACATACGAGCTGCACTGTCCTACAATATTGAATCGACAGTTTAGCTCGACTCGAGCTAAACTGTCTTACTTTCGATCGAAGGACAGTTTAGCTCGAGTCGAGCTAAACTATCCTTCCGTGATTCTCGGCGCCTTTGTCGGGATTCGTATGGGAAAACTCTTCCGCCTATGAATCTGACTCTCTGTATACTACAACCCAAATCTTTCCGTTAGTCGTCAAGAAACTCTCACTGATGCTTCAAAATCACAGTAGCAGCTTGAACCAGCGCAATAACCCTACACATTGTCACATCCTAATTGCTAGAGACTGTGCACGGAGAATGCAAGAAGTATACATTGTGTACCTTATGAAGAAGACAACCGGTACGTTGTTGCCTCACCTGCTCAACCGTGCGCAACCTATAGGTGTTGCCCTCTTCAAGCTCCGACAGTCGTACTACCTCCAAGCCTCTCTACAACAACCTTGCACAACAACCAAAGCGAGAAGGAAACAAATGAAGAAAGTTTTCGAGTATCGGCGAGGTCACTCACGGTCACACGAACGTTTCAGAATTGGCGGGAGGAAACTTCAGAATTGGCGGGGAGGGGGGACTTTTCACAGCCCCTAAAAAGTGCAAATTCGAAATCTTAGCGGGAAACTGAATCAACTATTTCCCGGTTGACTAAAATAAGGAAAGGTCAATACCTCGAATATACTCGCACATGCGAGTTATATACACGGTTTTAGGGTAACGCTCAGGGTTTTGGATAGGTTTAGGTTTAGGGTTTAGGGTTTGGAGTTTCGGGTTTAGGGTTTGGAGTTTCGGGTTTAGGGTTTGGAGTTTCGGGTTCAGGGTTTGGAATTTAGGTTCAGGTTTAGGGTTCACCGTTTAGGATCCTTGGTTTAGGTGATATCTTCTGATGTCAATTCATTTCAATATAATAATACTTTGAAGATTCATGATATTGACAATTCAACTAAGGTATAGGGAAATGTAGAGAAGATATTGAGATGATTAGAAATAGTTTTTATTACAATCCAAATAGGACTTATCTATTATGTTGAAATCAAAGACATTAAGAGACGAGTAGCATATAAAAAAACAAAAAAACATATTATATGTGCACGTGTATTTTTAGCCAAAACAAATGTATTCAAACATGCTTTGGACATCATTTCTTTGGGGTTTTAAAAATGTGCGTCATGTAACTATTTCGTCATCAATTTAGAATGTGCATTCTTTGGCAAGAATCCCAATGTCCCCATGGTCTGGATTTGCAATTGAAATTGGTTACTTTCCACTTAGAGGTACTCAAAGACTTGAAATGTGCGCAAACTAATATTTCAATTAAAATATCTTATTCTTGAGTTCACATTGTATTTTCATGACTTTAGGGTGTGGCAATGTAAGCATGACATAAAAGATGGAAGATTTCTTGACCATATACAATTTATTTCATGTTTTGACGTGAAATTGAAGACTTTGTCATTTGTAAAACATATAGAGTGGAACAATATCAAAAGATTTAAATAAGAAACGGAGAGACCTCCTCATGACAAAAAAAGGATAATCAAAATATAAAATATAACTAATACAAACTGTATCACTTAGTGCATCAGGCATAATTTAATGTTCGTAATGTAAGTAATTTTGAATTTATTTATACATGCAAAAATGGAATAATTAGTTTTTGAGCACGTTCTAGTGGTCGCAAATTCTATTTTAAATTCTCAAAATTTTGTAGAAGGATGATAAAAGTAATGAGGCATATTTATAAGTAATGTATTTTCTCAATGAGAGGCATATTTATAAGTAATTTATTTTCTCAATGAACGTCTTCATTAAAAGTTATGCGAGCCAAAAGAGAAACTTCTCGATTGCCGGCACATCGAGCAACCTAATAAACCTTTTGCTATGACACAGTATGGATGTGGTATTTTCAATACATAGAAGTAACATTAGAACAAATGATATTGTGAAAAAATATGTTATTTTTCTAGTGAAAAATAAGATTACATATTCATTCATCTATTTTTCACATTGTCACATATTATTGATTTAGGGTACCAAGAATACTTAGACTTCATATCCACTAAAAACTAGGGGATCGTCATATTTTTTTGTTTTTTAATATTACTATTAGAGATTTAGATCCACACATTATGAAAATCCTTTTGAAATTCAAAAGATTACTATTCCACTTGTGAAATACTTATCCATAAAGAGAAGTACGGAGTTCAAAATGATTGTTTGTAGAAGTGGAAATACACATTGCACATACATCAGATCGGTTTTTAGCAGAGGTGTGCACCATCACTACATGCAGTGAACTAAAAGGAGTGTGTGCACACACTTTAGCTCCACTGGTGCTAACGTGTGCCTCATCACTAGGTGCAGTGAACTAAAAAGATAATATGCACAGATTAGCTCTACTAGAGCTAAATTGTGCACCATCACTAAATGGAGTGGATTAGAAAGCAAAAATGCACTATGTAGCTCCAGTATACAGAAGATGGCTTCTAGAGAATGCACACAGTAATTGTAAAATTTACAATAAGTGTAGTGACAAAACTATATTACACTAAATGCCAACTACTACACTAAATGTCAATCCTAGTAAATAGTAGAACATAAAGTTTTTTACTTGTGGACAATTACTGTAGGGAACCTTAATCATGATTTGATTACATCTTGAGCATCATAGTAAAGAAGGGTTGAGTGCATGTAGAAAAGGAAGCATTTGCAAGAAAGAGCTTGGGAATAAGCGGACGTAGGTATGGAGCAAAAGGAAAATATAAAAAATTGGACAAAGTAGAATGTAAAATATGGAGGGAAAATGAAACTACAAGTAGAAGACTGGAAATATAAGAACATTCTTCTGGAAACGAAAATGAGAAAAAAAAAGAATATTGGAAAAGGAAAAAACTTAAACATACAATAAATATAGGAATACAAGTAAAATACTCATTAGATATCCATCACATAATACGCATTCAATGTGCATTACATATTCAGTAAATATTAATTAAATACTCATTAAATATTCAAATACACATTAATTTTACATTAGAAATTTATGCACTATTCATTAACTATTCATTAACAATGCATTTAATACTCTTTAAATAATCATTAAATATATAAATATTAATAAACTATCATAAATATACTTTTAAAACTTCCAACATTCAATAAATAAAATTCCAATATTCTTTAATTGTGCATAAAAGTTACAGATATACCAATATACATGAATTATCCTCTAAAAAATCATTACAAAGTCATTAGTTATTGGCTAAATATTTGATTACACATTAAATATTCATTAGATAATATTAAATAATGTAAAGAAAATGCAAGAGATGGGAATGAGAATAGTTGTGGATAAGAGGATATGAAATTGAGGTTGAAGATGAGACGAAGAATAAATGCATGGCGACCGGTAGGCTGAAGACTTTGAGCTTATACTATTTATCAAGTATCAAAATTGTGTGCTAGGGAAGAGTTTTGATAGAGGGCTATTACGAAATGAACTGTAGTAGGTGAACGAATGAGGGATAATATTCAGGACAATGGTGGCTAAAAATAGTTGCCAACTTGTTGACAAATAGTGTACTAGAAAAAGATAATCTCCACCGGGGCCGAGTGACCGGAATGCAAGAATAAACACGGTAAAGCCGACTCCGTGAGGCCTAGGCCGGTGTCCCGACCCACTGGAGTGGCGGCGCCGGTTCCTCTAAATAGTAAATTTACAAAAAGTACAGGGGACACCAAAAGTCCCCGAGAGCATGTGTTCAAGCATGAAATTACACGAGGGAATTAAAAGAAATCAATAAAAACCTTCCAAAAAATTAGCCTACTATGGCGTTAGTGCTGGGCGCTGGCGTTCCCTCACAGTGGCCAATTCGGGGACGGTGCGGGGGGAAAAGGGTGATCCCCCTCACTTCATCTCAAACTTGGGCACCTTCCCGCTGGCGTGGAAAATTCTCCGTCAGGGGTGGAGATGCTCTAACAACTGTATTTTTACCGTTACAGTAAAAGCAAAATGAAGTGAAAAGTACAGAAAAAATTCACAATTTAGCTCTATTAGAGCTAAAGTGTACACCATCAGTAAATGTAGGGAACTATAAAGCAAATACGCACACTTTAGCTCCATTAGAGCTAAAGTGTGCACCGGCATTTATTTTTTAATTATACAATTGCAAGATGTGGTCTTAACATACTTATTGTCTGTTCGATTGTCATAGAAAATAATATCAAACTCATAAAAAAGCAAAACTTGAATTCAAAGTAATAGAATCTTCAAATCGTAGCTTTAAAACTCTCTTAAGTGTGCTTCACCTAATAATTGGTGTAGGAGGAACTTATATATATCGATGGTAATGAATTTACTCCTTGTGTAATGCAAAAATTGAAATCGAGTGAAGTGAAAGCCAGCTGATCCACTAAAACCATGAAAGAAAACTAAACACTAAATACTATAAGCGTTCACTTTCGTCCAATTTAAGTTTGTGTATTATTGAGAAAATGTCAATTTAGAAGTTTTAATTGAGATCATACGAATGAAATTGGAAATAATCACTTTCCTTTTGCTACGTGTTCGTTGCCCCAAAATATGCAAAATTGTAGTGTTAATGGCTCCGAAAAATTGTGTTGGAAATTTACGAGTACACAAATACTACAGGCGCGTAATATCTTGAACTTATTCTGGTAAAATTAAATTGGCTTCTTAAAAGTCCGGGTATCAGTAACGAAGGTTTAGGATTTGTGGAGCATCCGGCATAATACCCGGGAGTTACACCCCAATATCGCGAAGGGTATCCCGAGGGTATCTCGGGACCACTAAACGGCCACAGGGTTTCGACCCTCACGGCTTTAGGTGGCCCAGAAACTTCCCCACGAAGTCGTGGCGCGAGCCATTTTTCTATTCTTTTCGTTGCAGTCCAGGTTTTCCGTGTACTTCCAGGCGTTGATGTTTTGTGAGTTTTGTGAGTTGATGCGTTAGTTTGTGTTAGTTTCGTTATCTACAGGGATTGTTATATTTTTACACTGTAGCGCTGTGTATAGGTTCCGCGTGCAATTTCTGGAGTCTAGGGTTTCCTGCACATAGGGTTTGTAGAACGTGCGATTTGTTGTTGTTGTGTGACTTCGTGTACACTGTAGCGCCAGAGTTTAGGGCCATTTGCGTGAGATTGTGTGAGATTTGTGAGAGTTTCTGTGAGTTTGTGAGAGTTTGTGTGAGTTTGTGTGAGTTTCTGCGAGTGTGTGAGTTTCTGTGAGCGTGTGTGAGTTTGTGTGAGTTTCTGTGAGTGTGTGAGTTTCTGTGAGTGTGTGCATTTCTGTGAGTGTGTGTGAGTTTCTGTGAGCGTGTGTGAGTTTCTGTGAGCGTGTGTGAGTTTCTGTGAGTTTCTGTGAGCACGTAGAGTCTGAAACGGCCGTGCGTGGAGGATTGACGTGAACAAGTAACAAGACTTCCAGCTTTTCCAGTCTGATTTCTCAGTTTTAAAGGTAAGTGCACTCGTTCAGTCTTGCATTTCTTTTGATATTTGTGTAGTTTTGCTTTAGATATGATGTGTTGAAACATAATATATGTGTAGCATTGCTTTTGATGTATGTGTCACCACGTAGATGAGAGTGTGTATTGGTTTCAATGTGCTGGTTTGAATGTGATGATTTGAATGTGGTGATTTGAATGTGGTGGTTTTGTGGTGGTTTGTGGATATTTGTTGTGCTAGTTTAAATGTGATGGTTTGTGCTGGTGTAAATGTGCTACTTTCTGCTAGTTTGAATGTGTTGGTTTCAATGTCATTGTTTCAATGTGCTGAATTCAATGTGTTTATTTCAAAGTGCTGAATTTCAATGTGCCCATTTCAAAGTGTTGATTTCAATGTGAAAGATTTCAATGTTTTGGTTTCCATGTACTACTTTGATTGATTTTGTGTGTGGGTTTGTAATTGTTGTTGCAGGAAGTCTAGTTCCAGTAGAATTTGTCTGGGATTAAGGTTCATAAGCAATGGCTGAAAGGTAAAATCCATACTCTCACCCAGGAGCCCTAAACCCTACGCCTTCAGTATCATATAACGAATGACGAATCTGTACAATCTGCGATGAATACGCTATTCATTGAACACAGTTTAGCTCGAGTCGAGCTAATGTGGGAAATCCATATTGCACTATTGTCCATACTTTAGCTCGACTCGAGCTAAAGTGTGCCTCCACTGTGCACTAATATCCACACTTTAGCTCGAGTCGAGCTAAAGTGGGCCTTTTCTGTGAACCTTTGGCCACACTTTAGCTCGAGTCGAGCTAAAGTGGACCTTTTCTGTGCACATCTCGCCACACTTTAACTCGACTCGAGGTAAAGTGTGATCAATGAAGCAAACACGAAAACGCACTTTGGCGCAAGTAGAGCGTAAGTGTGCCAAATGTGCACAGAAAAGTCCCACTTTAGCTCAACTTGAGCTAAAGTGTGGACTATAATACACTATCGAGGTAACATAATAGCTCGACTCGAGCTAAATTGTACGACTGCGTACGTCTTCGGTTGCGCTAAAAGCAACTCCTCGAAATAAAATCTTAATATGAACTCTTAAACACTGGGTTTAAAATAAAACATGGCCTCTCTGTAAAGCCTACACACTTTACCTCGAATCGAGCTACAGAGTGAGACAATAAACATAAAGAACAACTCAAACACAACAACATTCGGACTTTACACAGTCCAAATGTATAGTAATCCAATGATACCGACGACCCAACTCATGGCCACTTCTCGATAAATTTTCACATGTGTGCAAGAGCTTCAGTCTCGCTTCCACCACTTGAGAACCTCAAAGAGTGATGTTCGTGAGTGATTGAAGCGTGAACTGAAGCTCTTTCGCAGTTCTGAGAGTTAAACGAGAAGTAGCCATGATTTGAATAGAAATGTATACGAAAGTCGTTTGAATGAATACTGTAGGTGTCGGAACTGTTCAGCTATGCATTCCATGCATGAGCACTTTAGCTCGAGTCGAGCTAAAGATGAAGCTAAAACTTGAATACAACATTGATACATTGGTGTAATTGCAGTCTCCTAACTCAACTCACGTCTACTTTCCATTCACTTCTCATAAATCGTGCAAGAGCTTCAGTCCCGCTTCAACCACTTGAGAACCTCAAAGAGTGAGGTTCGTGAGTGATTTAAGGGGGAACTGAAGCTCTCCCACATTTCTAAGAGTTGAACGAGAAGTAGACATGAGTTGATTGTAAGCGTCTAAGAGAACGTTCTAAATGACTAAATTTTGTTGTAGAGTATTACTCACATACTTGAATATCGGTACACTTTAGCTCGAGTCGAGCTAATGTGTGACCTCGCTGTCCTAATCGGATGATCAATAGAGCAATCTAATATCTTTGCTCTGTTTCGTGTTTGTGCAGATCTGAGAGGGACATGATGGTGTCGCAGCTGCAGCACTTCTTCCAGCCAAAGCCTGTCGACGTTGACGATGACGATGGAGACGACAACAACCACTTGGATTGCTGGGAGCTGAAGGACCCATCGATGACACTGAAGTGGACGCTTCTGTGGGCGACCTATACGGATCATTTAGTGTTTGGTCAGACCTTCGCTGGTGCTATCGTCGATCCGTAGCACATCGACTTCAAGACCAAAGTTACTGATGTAGTCCACGAAGATAACGATCACGTTAAGTTGTCGTGTGAGACGACCACTGAGTCCTTAGATCCGTATTTCTTTACTATTATAGTAAACAATAGTTCATCTCCCTTCTGTATCTTGGATTTGGTCGATTCTCTTAGGTCTTCCAAATTTGAGGAAATAGTGACTCAGGTCGAGCATGAGATCTCCCTTAAGAAATGGGAGACTAGTAGCGGACAGCCACTGAAAGCAAAGGCTATAGCTAATAAACTGCGCGTCATTCTCTCTAGAATGAGTACCTTTGCCGCTCTAGATAAGGCCAAGAATATCGCGGCAAGACGCCCGATAGAACTTTCAACAGTTTCGGGGGCCGTGACCGGTAGCCAGGACATGAGTCAAGCGTCGGTACCGGTTAGAACTCTAGGTGCGAGAACAAGTCGAAGCACTCTGCGCCAGACGCTGTCTGCATCCCCCGTCAAGAAGCGCTCAGCTGCCAAGAAGCCGGAGACCTCTTCAAGAAAGAAGTCGAAGCTCGTATGGGAGGAGGAGCTAGCCAATTCGATGGCCTCTGCACTCTCGGAGCTCCCCAAGGCGCTCGGATACGGAGAGACAATCGACTACAACAACGTCCAACAGATTTACCAGAAATTCTGGACGGAGTGTCAGAGCTGCTTTTTCAAAGGCGACAGAGAGATGAAGATCGAGCTTGACGTGATGAGGTTGCATAATGCACGGCCGGAGTGGACGATCCGAGCGTTCGAGCCTCGGGGCATGGAGGAGTTGAAGCATTACTACCTCCAAATGCTAGACAAGACGCAGAAGCAGATTCTCTGCGTCATGCCGAAGCTCGACACTATGCCGACGACTGTGGAGGAGCTCAGCGACTGCGACTTCTACATCATCAACGGCCAGCACAACGTTGTTGCCTTGAAGGAGATGATTAACGGCAACGTTCCGGAGGTGATGAGAAGGCACTTCCGAACATGGCAATGTTACATTGTCTGGACGCAAGATCCGGAGAAGCTGAGGAAGATTTCCGCGTATTGTAATCGCGTGAATCATTTGGTCCAATTCAAGCCAACGTGGGCAACAAATATCCTCGGCTCCCGTGCTTTGTGGATCCAAGCTGGGAGACCAATGCCGAAGCACTCCGCCACAGGCGTTCGCGGGTCTCACAAGTCAGGTCGGAGAACGGTAGCGGAGATTGCAAATGACAAGAAGTTTGAGGTAATATATCATAACCAAGGTCATGCACTTTAGCTCGACTCGAGCTAAAGTGCAAATGCGCTCTGAATCTGTACAATCATATGTATAGATAAGAAATCGTCATTGTCTGCTCATGGGTTGCAAGTTAGCTCGACTCGAGGTAACATGCAGTATTTGGACCCTACTGGACATGTTTATATTCCTGCTTTATTGTATACTCAAACGACCCTTTTATGTTCTGCGCAGCCATTTCTTAACGCGGTTCGTGAGCGCTTCGCAATGATCGACGTTGCGAAGAGCCAGGCGGTGCTCAAGAAAGCCGGGAAGGCGAAGGAGCTTTCAATTACGAACGAGGTGAAGATCATCACCGCGATAGATGAAACCTTCGAGCTCTGGTCCGATGTCATCTCTTCTGCGGCCCATGGCGACCTCATCAACATCGATTCAACTCCGACGCCCTTGGCAAAGTTCAAGGACGCAAAGTCTTGGGTTCCTGAGAAGGATGGGGTTCTGACGCGCGAGTTCTTCAAGTTTCTCGGCAACATGACCGAAGCCGATCACGCGAAAATGTGCAAGCACATTCTCAATCGATCAGGGCCATCTCGGAAACTGCCCTACCCTAAGGTGGTCATCAAGCTGCCAAATTCTGCGCTGGAGGATTGCTATACAGCCCGGGACTGGGTGGATCGGAGGAAGAGGAAGGAGGTCGCTCGGATGGAGCTTCAACTGATCAGGCCGGAGCTGGCCTTCTTCAATAGCACTGGAGCGTACAAACGTTCAAACCGGCGGACGTTCAAGGAGAACTACAACGTCAGCAAGGCCTCCAAGCGTGCCCTCTTGGATTGGGGTCCACCGGATTCGTACTACGCCAACTCGAGGCAGACGCAGTTTCGCAACTACAAATGTGAAGATCTCTCTCCGTACGCGAAGGAGTTCTTCAGAGTCTTCATCGATGTGCGGTCGCGGTTCGTTTCACCAGTGGGAGCGCTGCACTTCCGTTCTTACAAGGCGGCAACGAATTCGCTCGAGACGTGGCCTTTGGATTCGTGGCGCAACCTGGGCCGCAATGTGAAGCTCGGCATCATCGACTTCCGGAACATCCCTGGGTTCTCTGGGACGTCATCGTCGTCGTTGGAGAGGCCCTTCTTCGACGAGTTCATGACGATGTTCGCATCGAAAGGGCAGCCTCCCCTCACCGATCTTCCAGCCTGGCTCTTCATTTGCGGCAACGAGCAGTCACACCTTCAAGTGACAGCGTTTGCTGAGGGCCCGTCGTTGTGCCATGCATACGATGTGCTGCAGTCGAAGTATCTTCCCTCCGAGAACGAGCGCCTCAGAGGATTCGTGCCGAAGACCAACAACGCTCTAGACCCGGTTCGGCTCCTCTTTCTCTTCAAGAAGGAGCTTACGGTGATCCCAGCCGTAAAGAAGATCTACGCAGCTCCAGAGCATGTGTTGTACACGAAGCTGCGCAAGTACAACGAGTTGGCGTTCTCCATGAATTTGAACGAGCTGAGGATGGAGTTCTTCATCAAGGTCCTGGAGCTGTTCTGCAAGAGGGGGGAGTCTGTTGTCCAGCTGTTTGGCGGGACGAAATTACTGACAGCGAGTGTGGAAAGCATCCCTGCAGTTTAGCTTGACTCGAGCTAAACTGTTTATTCCCTTTCTGACCTCTTAGTTTCAAAGAGGTCTTGCCTATGCTCATTTGGTGTCACTTTAGCTCGAGTCGAGCTAAAGTGTCGGCTTTTACTTGTACGATTTTATGGATGTCATTTACTTCGTTCGTATGATTTGAAGTTATAATAGCTGAGTTTTCATACCAGCAATTGTTTGTAGTGAGTTTAGCTCGACTCGACCTAAATTGAATCTTGTTCAATCCATTGGTGTGCAGATGCTGGACCTGGAAGCATTCTGCATTTCTCACGACACCGATGAGCAGGATCTCGACGACGCCTTCGAGGTCGCCTTGACGTTGGATCGGGCCGATTTCGATATATCTGCGTATCACGTCAACTCGGAGATCTTCCCCGAGCTTGGAGATGCCGTTGGAAAGGGGAAGGGGAAAGCCATTATTGACCTCGGCGATGAGGAGGAAGATGCGGAGCCGAGCGTTGTGGTTGCGTGCCCGATCTCGAGCACCGTCACTCTGGATAATGAGTCCCAGGACGACTTCGTTGACGCTACTCCGCCTGAGTTTCAGAGTGCCTCTCAATCTGAAGCAGGAGACACAATCGCATCCTCGCGACAACGACTCGACTTCCCGGAGTTGGACTCGTTGGAGATTTCCGACAGGCCTCATTCAGCTCCCACTTTGGGCGCTTCAACCGCTCGCCCGGCGGCCAAAAAGAGGAAGGTTGCTAGCGCGAGCACGCGCTCTCCGTTGGCAGTCGCGAGCAGCGCTCAGGATGACAGCAGGTTGATCTCCCTTGAGAAGAAGCTCGAAGAGGAGGCCACCCGGATGAGGTTGATGGAGCAGCGGCTTGCGGAGCGCGACGAGGAGCTCAGGGATCTGCAGCGGAGGCGTGACGATGAAATGAAGAGAGACCAAGATCAGAGGCATGCCGAGATGATGCTCATGATGCAGAGATTCATGTCGGCTAATTTGCCTACTGCCGCCACAGCACCGCCCGTAGTTATTGCTGCAATCCTCCAGCCTCCCGCATCACCGGACGGTGGGTCTGCGAGTCCGTCTCGCGATTTGCAACTACCATATCCGTCGGGTACCTCCCCTGTCTCCAGTGGGGCTCAATTGCTTCCTGTTCTCCCTTCCGCATCGGCCCGCCCCCCTTCCCCTCCGAAGTCGCCCGATCGGGACGAATCTATCGCAGATGTCCCCAGGTCATCGTCAGGTTAGTGTAACGTAGTTGCAAGTGTACAGAGGCAGAACATTTTGTAAATGTCCAATTTTGTACTCCAGTATTTTTTTTGTTAATATTACAGTGCACGGCGAGCACTTCAGCTCGACTCGAGCTAAACTGCTTGACATCTAACCACTGTGACTTGTATCCGTGTCTTCTGTGCCCATCCACTGATACGGTGAAGTTGTTGAATTTTTCCAGATCTAAGTTTCGGTGATGACGCGATTGCTCAACTAGTCATAGAAGAGGTCGTCCAAACTACAGTCCCAGTCATAGAAGAGGTCGTCCAAGTTTCAGCCGTGCTCGTAGACGAGATCAATGATGATTCTGAGCCACCTCTTCTTGTCCCAGAGCCGTGCCCCCAAATGGATGTCGGGCACTCCGGGCCCCTTGACAGCATGCAGGGTTCGTTGGGATCGATGAGTGCCCGAGACGAAATGCTGCAGGACGATGAAGTTCTCGAGGTATTCTTCTAACTCTTTTCGAACTCCACTCATTCCCCCATCACTCCTCCCCCCATTTATCTCTTTTGTTCTACGTATTGTTGATTCGTCGTTGTTAATGAATCTGTAGTAATATTGGTCGTTCTCCTGGCGTTTCCGAACCAGGTCGGCGAGGCATCAATAAATGATGCCAATAATCTAGAAGAAATACCTAGAGCCCATTCAGATATCGAGGGCAGGTGGTTGAACATTGTGCTCGACCTCAATGGGATTCTATGCACGTGTGAGCCGTCGTGGTAGGCCAGAGGATCCAGGAACTCTATCCCGTCCATTCACTCGGCTTCGCTGCCAGCCGAAGTAGGCCCTAAACTAGTTCGAGTGCGCCCTGGTTGTGCTGAATTCCTTACGAAGTTGTCTAAGATTGCCACCATCACGATCTGGAGTTCGATGATGGAATCTACAACGCGTCAGATATGTAATTATCTTTTTCAGCATAGTTCTTCGTACCCTCTCAAGATCTTTGGTCAGGAGAGTTGCGATAGGGTTCCCGAGCGTAGAGTCGATAGCAGAACATTCTACATGAAGAAATCTGGCACTCAGAAGGACATCTTCTTGAAGACCTTATCGAGCCATCTCTTCAATAGGTTGGGTCGTGAGTATACTCCGGCAAATACGCTTGTCATTGACGACAGCCCGATTAAGCACATGCTCAATTTGTCGGAGAACGTCATTCTTCTTCCATCATGGTCGCACAAACATGTTGGCGCGAGAGACGACTCTGTATTGTTGGAGGAATTGCTGCCATATCTCTCTGACCTTCATCAGTTTCCGGGTGGTCTAGCGCACTACCGGGCCGAACATCCCTCTGGCCGGGAGATGTTTTATAATGATCAGAAGACGTGTGGTCAGTCTGCGAGTATCGGGAACGCAATCCAAGCGTTTCAAAATCTCCGCTCTTAATGCCGTTGGGAACGCTTAGATGCCTTTTACACTTTAGGTCGCATAGAGCTAAACTGTATCGATTGACTGCAGCTCGATGTTGTAAATTTTGTTGGGCCATTTTTTGTGTATATTTTTTTTATAAATGAAACTGAGATGTTTCACCGCTTTGTTTGTTGTGGGAATTGGATATCTACTGCTGATGGAATGTCGTGCTATTTTGAATGATTGGAATTTTCATCTATTGTTCTAAGGTATGTGAGTGTCGCTGTGGTTGAAATTTCTACAGGACTGTGACTGTCGGGCGTCCGTGGATTCCTTGCTAGGGCCAGAGGAGTTTGTCCTTTCTCTTCGGAGTAAAGGGCTTTTGTTGCACTCTGCTGCAACCGCGCAATCAACCATGGATTATTCGACCATGGCAGTGGACGACGGAGTTGTTGAAAGCCCTATTGCGCGGGAGCCAATTCATGATAGGAACAACTCGCCTTCGCCGCACTGGCCTCGTTTAGTTCCTGGGTCCCCGCCTTTAAATCCGGATAATTGTACTCCAGCAAAGAGTATTCTCTACGACGGTTTAAGGGATGGTACTTCCCAACGCTCGCTTGCGGTGCGTGTTATGATGACCTCCAATTTATTGCACTATTGCGATGTTTTGGCCTAGACAATTTTGGTTTGTTGTTGAGCTACATTGCACTAATGTAGTTTTGGTTCATTTGAGCTTGTTTTTTTTGTTTGGGGTTAAATGTGCTCTATGGATCTTTCCTTTTGCATTTTAGCTCCATCCGACCTAATGTGCACTAGGATGGATCTCAATGATTAAATTTTCATGTGTGTTGTGTAGCAGCATTCGACCTAAAGTGTATTTCTTTGGATTGTGTGTGGCGCCTATTGTGCAGGAACCATTCGGTTAATGTCTCCGTCCCCGAACTTTGTCAGGAGATGCTGCTAGAGGCAAATGCTCTCCTTCCTCCTCCCGCCGGCACTCGCTGCCCAAATCAAACAGTGACGAGGTGCGTAGGCGGGGTTTGCAGCGTCTTCTAGAGAGTCCATTAATGCAAGAGAATGGCGCAACATGGACAAGGCAACGTCAGAGGGCTTTTTTGAAGACGCGTATAGAAGCTTATGGTGGAACTCCGTAGACCATTTGATTAGTGATAGGACGATTGTGTTTTGCCTCGGGGTGAATGAGTGTTGTTTGTGATTTTTTTCATGAAGTTTTAAATAAAGCTTGGAATAATGGTACATGCTTCTTTTAGCGTTACCATTTTTTGGGACATTCGGCTAATTTGGTCCATCCATGTAATGAAATATAGTATTCTTGGTGCATTGTTGATATGCTTTGCACCTACAATTGTTTATATATATTGATACTTTAAAGATCATATATCTTCAAAATCATGGAAATCTCCCATTATAACGAATATGGTGTTATATTGATCATGATGCCTTGAAGTATATGATCAATAAGCCTCAATTAAGTGGTCGAATTGCAAGATGGGTTTTATTATTACAAGAGTTTGATTTTACCATTAATGTCAGACCGGGGAAAATACATCAAAATGCAGATTTTTTATCAAGACTTAGTGAGACTATAAATCCACAGTCCATAGATGATAACTTTCCAGATGCACACATCTTTTCTGTTAAAGAGGGTGTGGAGGTACTTGATGTAATTCCAAAAGAATATGCCGACATCATCTACTATTTAACTAAGGCTACTTTTCCTATTGAATACACTAGCAAAGATAAAATTAAACTAGTCCATCAATCTTTGCCTTACACCATGATTAGTGGTGTTCTCTATAAGAGAGGCAAAGATGATATACTTCGACGATGTGTAAATCCTAGTGAAGTGTCAATGATTTTAGTAGGATGTCATGATGATGTCTGTGGAGGGCATTTTGCGGGCTGGGCTACAGCTCAAAAAGCATTGCGAGCAGGCTATTGGTGGCCCACTCTTTTTGTCGATGCCACTAATTATGTTAAAAAATGTGATCCTTGCGAGCAAGTTGGTAAACCGACAGCCACTAAGGCTATGCCATTAACATCCCCAAACCTTCATGTTCAGTGACAGAGTAATTTCTCTCAGTAGCACTTAATTGGCGACTAGCAAAATATATGGGTCTATCATGACCTTTACTATTTTTTTGACTCAAGACACTGCCAATTGCCATATTGGAAGCATCAACATAGACTTCAAAAGATTTATCCCAATCTGGAGGAATTAAGATTGGTGTTTTGCCAAGCCGGCGCTTTAACTTATTAAAAGCTTTAGTGCAGTCATCTGACCAAACTCCAGGTATAAGGGTTTGTTTAGTTAAAGCATTCAAAGGTGCAGCTATAAATGCAAATCTATATATAAATCTCCTATAATATCCAGTGGCACCCAGAAATCCTTTAAGTGCAGTTAAGTGCTCAGGGATTTCCATTGTGATTATAACTGCTACTTTGTCAGGATCAACTGCGATCCCTTCTTTTGAGACGACATGACCCAATAACTTACCACATACAGTTGCAAACTCAGACTTAGTAGCATTTATGGATATTCCATATTCACGACAACTGTCGAAACATTGCTTTAAAGCTTTTGGATGATCTTCCTTAGATCCAAATACACAAAAGTCATCTAAAAAGATCTCCATAAACTTTCTTAGGTACTTTGTAAAGGCTTGTGTCATAACTTTTTGGAAAGTGGTAGGTGCGTTGCACAGTCCAAAGGGCATAACATTATATGCAAAGATTCCCCAATATGTGGTGAAGGTGGTTGTAGAGTGATTTTTCACCACTCTTATAAAACACCCAAGTGTATCCACACCTCATAGGATTCGTTATGGGGATGATCATACGCCTAGTTTTAAGTAATTGAAGATTAATTGTGTCGTTAAAGCTATCTTTTTGGTTAATTCTTAAGGTTATCTATCTATTTTTAGGAAATTAGGGCTGTTAGCATTACTCTTAAGGGATCCACAAACAAAGTCTAAACCCCAAGGATCTCTCGTGCCTTAAGACGGAACATTAGTCCTTTTAAGATTGTGCTTATGCCACTAATCCTTAAACACTTGCCACACTGGGCTAATGGAAGTTTCCATTAAGTCTCATTGCATTGGTTCTTTAATTACAATCTTTAAGAATTCAAATTCTTACCTCATGCAAAAACGCTCCACTTTTCACGTCCGTCCACTCGGTCCACGTGATCACGTTCTTAAGACAATGGTTAGTCTCAAAAATCCCATACACAAGTTAACTTAAGTCTTAAAGAGTTCACCTCTTAAGTCTCCACTTAAGTTCACTTACCCACAATTATCCCTTAAAGACCACGGTGTTCCACACTTACTCGT
Source organism: Bryoerythrophyllum caledonicum (assembly GCA_963971425.1). Taxonomy (NCBI): domain Eukaryota; kingdom Viridiplantae; phylum Streptophyta; class Bryopsida; order Pottiales; family Pottiaceae; genus Bryoerythrophyllum; species Bryoerythrophyllum caledonicum. Next base: position 205,604 of record OZ020524.1, read on the forward strand.
ACCACTTAGTCTTTAAGATGTCTGAATTTTACTTAAGACTTCTCTCTCGGTCGGGTCCATGTTCTTAAGAACACAGTTTCTGTCCTTGAGTTCTTAAGCACTCACTTTCTCACTTAGGACTGATTCTTAAGAATCTGCACTGTCTAGACCAATTCGGTCCTACAGTGTTCTTAAGTTTCTATCTTTAAGACTTCCAGAACCGGGAATGCATCTCACTGAATGCAAATGTTGTCCCGTATTCTCACCCATACAAACCTTTAAGTCCAAGCCCTTAAACTTAAGGGTCTCATGGTACTTAAGGTCTCACTCTTCATAAGCTTATGTATCCAAACTTGGACTTAAGATTCTTAAGTTTCTATGTTTTCTTCTTAAGTCTTTCTTTGGGATTTGTTCCTTATTTTCTCTCTTATGATAGATTCTTAAATACTCACAACTTAGCCTACCTTAGAGAATCCCTTCTATTAAGGTTAGACTTAATGCTAATTTTTTTGTATGCATAATATGACACTCTTGCCATGCATCAAGGTATGCCACTCTTGATGTTTATTGCATAAATTGCATTAACACGAATAAGATTTCCACTCTTATTCTTATGATACTCAAGTTATGCTCACTCACACTTGAGATCTTATTAAGTACTTATGCATCACACATCTCATGCACTAAGTCACTTAATTTCACATTATCTCCATTAATCATCACACTCGTGATTAATACTCCAATACACACACACACAAGGTCACACCCACGACCTTAGTAGTTAGGGTATTTCCCTATCTTATTCCATGAAGAATAAATATACAATGCATTCATGCATAGGAATTTTATCCACAATTAATACCTAATGCATGCAATTGCATTTACAACACACAATGTCAAATTTATTCAATAAAGTTCACATATTATTGCAATTATACATATGACTCAAGTTACAAGACTCTACATATGCAAATTCAATAACAATTATATATTCATATATAAAATTAAATACTCTTACAACATTAAGAGTCATCAACTAGCTCTTTCACCTAAAGCTAGGGCTCACTCCAATCTTCCTCTAAGGAATTTCTATGGTAATGGCCAAGAATGCTAAAAATTCAAGCTAGTCATTCTATTCAACATCTAAGAGGTACAACTCTTGGAAAGAGGTTTTCCCTAGTATTAACCATTAAGATTAATTCCACTAAATCTTCACATCTCTTCATATCCATTCATGAAAAGATACACCCTATCCAAAGGGTGTGAGTTCAACCCTTTTCCCATTATTTCCTATTTCTTGGATATGAATAGGTACTTTCCAATTAATTAAGTACTTAGTGTAAACTTAATCATTAATTTTTTAATTCTCCATATATCTACAACCCTTTTTACAGTTAATTTTCGGAAAAAATCTATTTTTATCATTTTGGCTCTACATAGCCCTCCTCTTAGCTTGGAGACGTCCTCGTCGACTTCAACGACCTTTGTCCTTGAACTTGATCTTTCGCACTCCATCTTCCTTTCTATCATTTTCTTGTAGTTTCTTTAAGCTCCATATAGATTTCTTCTTACTTGTCTTTATTCTCTAAGAATTGTTGATTTTCTTTATTTGCTTTCCATTGTTCTCCTCTTTAATGAGTAAGTCTCATACATACTTGGCTTCAAGTTTCTCCTTTTAACTTAACTATTTCTAGTTAAATCTTCCATTTTAGACTTCCATAGTATATTTTTTCATTTTAGCTTTGAATTTTTCCATTCTCTTTTAAATCTTCATTTTTAATTTTTATTGCTTTTCAAATTTTTCTTTTCAATTTATTTTTTCTTCCATATCTTCCTTTACACTCCACTTGCAATCATTTTTTATATTTATTTTTTTATTTTTTTCTTTTCACTTCATTCATCATTTTTTTCAAATTTAGAAAATTAGCACTCATTAGTCCTCACATCTCTTGATTAGTAAATTAGTAGTGCATCCTCACAACTAATTACTAATCCTAGATTACTAATTTTCTTTCCACACTCTTTTATTTCTATTTTCCTAACTTGTGTGAGCTACCCTATCATACAATTCAAGTAGTGTGTGTATTACTTCACCACTAATCGTCTCATCTACATTACTCACATTGTTTTCCATAGCCTTTTTGCTTTATCTCATTAGAATTATCATGTTCTTTCTTATTTTTTCCTTTCATGATACTCTCTCATTAGAATTATCATGTTCTTTCTTATTTTTTCCTTTCATGATAATCTCTCATTATAGTTATCATGTTCTTTCTTATTTTTCCCTTTCATCTATATGCCTTAAGTTTATTTTTTATTTATGATTATTATTTTATTTTTTATTTTATTTTTACAAATTCAATTGAATTTGCTCTTCCTTTAAGACACTATCCCTCCACATATTCTTAAAACTCTCATATTACATCTAAGTCTTAAGATTTTTGTTTTATCCAAAGTGTAACTGACTTTGGTTTTGTTCTTAAGGAAACTCACTCATTAGAGGTTTTTAAGAACTGACTTACTTAAGGAAAATAAGGATCTATCCTATTTGTTCTTTGCCTTAAGGAACTAATTTTCTCTTGCTCGTCTGGTTCTTAAGGTTCTAGTCTGCTCAAGGTTGTAACTTAAACTCTCACTTTCCTTAAGGCCACATGAAGAGATGATCTCACTCAAAATAGGAATCATACAAATTTGTACTTAAAGGGATCTTTTCTAAAAGTTTGAACTTAAGGAGTTGGACTTTAAAGTATAAACTTACTACGTACTGGTTTTTTAATTAGGAAAATTATCTGTTCTTTCAGCTGGTTCGTTTCTTCCCGAACTTGTTTTTAACCACGTACAGACAGAGGTTCTTTATAAGTCACAGACTCCGAAAATCAATCTTCTTTTTCCATTCTTTCCTAAGTTCTTCATACATCTTTGATCCTTGTTATTCCTCATACTGCAAATTTGTGAAAATGTGTTGTGCACTTCACCAGATATGGAAACAGTGATAGAAGTTTCTATTTTTCTCCATACTAGGATCAACATTTGTCCCATATCGTTTGGTAAGGCTCCTGCGGCTCACGATATATAGGCTAACAGACCTGATACCTTCATCTAGCAGGCCTTGGTGGTCGGTTAACGTGTGCCGCGGGTACATACTGTCGTGGCAACCTCCGGGTGCTAGTGCCGGGTATGTATCTATCACACGTGGCTTATCCCACCACGCTTGACTAGAGTACTGACTCCTGTAGTTACAGGCAGTTCAACATGGTTTTTTTTCATAACTTACTGCTTAGTATTTCCTTCTTTGTGTGTACACTTCCAACTCACCGAACCTCCTTTCAGCTGACTTCCACTTGTATATTTTTTATTTTTCGTAGAACACTCCTAGAATTCTTCATTCCCAGATAGTTTCTCCTCTTAATTAGTTGTTGACTCCATTTCTTCGTGTTCATAATCTTATGACATCGTATCATACAGCTAATGTCATTCATATTTTCAGAAGATTGCAGCTTTACAGGTTTTTGTTCAGTCTTTCAAAATCAGCTATCGGCTCATTATCCTGGCTTCCACAATAAGCCATATCCTAAGTTCTCGAAGCTGCAAACTTCTAAACTCTAGCTGCAATCACAAAATTCCATCATAATATTTACATTGTCTACACAGAGCTTCTCCTAAAAAAACTCATGTCTACTCAAGATCTTGGTCTGGCTTCGAGTCGAGGACGCTTGTGCTTGTACGCATCCTTGAACTCACACTCCTGGAGAATCAGCTGCAGCTCAGCCATCTCCACATTACGACGAACATCCTCATCATGCTTGAAGAGATACGTCTCGTGTGCCTTCTGGTAACTCAACCAGGCAACCAGCTGCTCCTGACGCTTGCTGGAATTCTCCAAGGCAAACACTGAGCTCGCACCGTGGAGGAAGTTGGTAATTACCATACACTCCAAAGTCCTCATATGGCGACTTGGCATCTGTTGCATCTTCGTCCATAGGTGAAACTCGGGCTTGGTCTCGTCAAATCTGTTGACATTCATCACGCACTTGTATCGCATACACATATGAGATAGGATGTTGCAAAACACTGCAGCTCGAAAACACACAGGGTCCGTGTGTCTTCGGTGAATCTCAAAAAAGGCTCGATAGGAATCACTGCATTCCTGGGGAGAAGAAAAACTCCCTGGAATCTGTGGCCAGTTGTAAGGCACTATGTCGAGCTTACTCCAGGGCGCCCACTTGTAACGCCGATATCCCTTCAAGGGACACTGGTGATAACTCATCGTGATCGCTGCTGGCGGTACCGTTGACCAAGTCTGGGATGCCTTGGGATACAGCTGATCCCACTCTCTCCAGACCTGCGGTGACAAGCCGAAGTCCTCCAACAACCAATCTATGGCTTGCCATGAGGGAAATGGCACCTCCTCCTCGCTGTTAAACAGATTCTCGTATTCTCCGAGAAACCGCTGCTTGTTCAACGACCCGGTCACCGGTAATGGCAAGCCTCCCCAGATCGTGTGTCTATAATCTGGAGGTGGTGACATGAAAGTGGCCATCTGAACCGCATCTACCACATCTACTGTTTTCTTCTTTGCTCCCTCGATTGCACGCTTAGGTCAGTGGTGAGCTCGGACCTTGGCGTAGAGATACTGTGCCATGGTGATCTCACCCCGCTGAGCCAAGTCCTCGCGCTCTTGGACTTGAGTCATGCATCCCACGAAGCTCTGCTCATTTTGTAATAGCTTCGTCAGCTTCTCCATCTGGTTCTTCCATTCTCCCAGGTAGTCCGTGGAGAGGGGAACGGTCTTAAGATCAACCTCAGGAATGACTACCATTCGTTGAGCTACATCTGGTTGATCATACTGCCTCCGCATCAGCAGCTGCCCCTCCAAGTGCCAATAATATAGTAGCACTCTGGCTTCAATATCACCGATTGGCACCAGCAACTGTCTGGCGTCCTCCAGCTGAAGGTCCTGCCTCACGATCATTTCGCAGATCAAATTCTGCATGTTGGCGAAGTTTGCCGCTGCGGTCCACAAGTTTTGGAATTCCGCTCGGCTCAGCTTGTCTCCAGCGCTCAAGCACATCATGCTGAAACAAGCATTCCTCTGCAACTCGTAAGCTCTGAAGAGTGCAAAGGTTGGCGGACTATGTAAGTCCTGACGCCAAATTGCCTCTTGGAGTTTGCTCTTCACTCCTCTATCTGTGGTCGTCTGTGCAGTCAACCGGGCATTAGCTTCGGTGACATCTCGTACCTTCTCTTCCAACTCTGCTACCTGTGAAGAGTCGGGCGTAGCTACGGTCGACGCTTCCCTGCTCGCCTGCACCTCTCTCTTCTGTTGTGCTAGCAATGTTGCCAACTCCTTTGCCAGATTCTTCTCAGCCTGATACTGCTCCTTCACCAGCTGGTGTTGAGTCTTAAGACTCTCTATCTCAAGCAGATGTTCTTCCACTTGTCTCTCCTTCGCAGTGCAGAGGTCCTTCCAATGGGCAGCGCTACCGGAAGCTTGCCGGAGTTCTTCTTGCAACGTGTGCCAATCTCGCACTTGTGCTTCCTTGTCTCTAGCTAGAGCCGAATTCTCCTTCTCCGATTCCGCCTTAAGGCGATGGTACTCCTGCTCCATGTGGCTCAGTTTCTTCTGCAACTCCTCGCATTGTTGTGCCTTCGTCGTCTGCTCGTTGCACAAAGTCTCCCAGCGCTGAACTTCTTCAGTTGTTTGGGCCAACTTCCCTCGCAGTTCACCCCGCTCCCTATCCAGCAGCTCTCTAGCTCGCTCTGCTTCCAAGAGCGCCTTCTCTAGCCGGAGCTTCTCGCGTTGGAAGTCCTTCTGCATCTGATCCTTGGCCAACAAGATGTCCTTGTTGGTGGCTTGGTATTGAGCTACGAGATCATCCTTCTGGATCACCATCAGCTCGAGATTCGCCTTGTTCAACTCCCGAACCTCACCCTGTTTGGTGCTATCTGCCCCCTGCGATCTCTTCTCTGTTCGCTTGAGAGGAGCTTCATCTTCAGGGTCCTCCATTGTGGCAACCTCGGGAGCAGCGTACGGAACAATCTGCTTGGATGGTGTCTTGGACAGCTTCGCTGCTGCTGGTGGACGTGGTTCCTGTCCTGAGGTGATACTCAAGACACCTCCAGTGGAGATTGGGGGCTTCACCTTCTTCTTCTGCACTTCCGCCAACGGTTTCTTCCCCTTGTCTTTCGCTGGTGCAGGGGCTTCAGGTGACCTTGGCGTCTCCTCTTCTGCGTCCTCCCTTGCTGGACTGGTCATGTCTTCATCTCCTACGTCTTCTTCTTCTTCAGAAGCCTCTTCCGGTTCCTCTTCTTCCTCCGGTTCCTCCACCATCTTGCGCAATCTCTTCTTCTTGGAACTCCTCCCTGATTCTCTTCCACCTCCTGTGCTCCTCCAGTCAAGCTCTTCCTCAGTGGGGGACAGATTGCAGAGAAGTAAGTGGTCCCATGGAAGAAGATGTTGTGGCGGGTATTCTTCCCTGCTAGCTCCAGTCGGAGATGCACGTACATGATCTTGGACCAATTGAGTCGCTCTCCATTCCAGCTCTTGTAAGCTGCAGCCAATGCGCTGGGTGATAATACCTCCGTTCCATCAAAAGCCATCAAAAGTCGAAGGTTGATAAATTTCAGCCATTCTTTCCACGAAGCCTTGGCCTTCCTGATCGAATATCCCCGTCCCACCTTGGCGTCGTCTGGCCTCTCGAACACCCGACTGAGCTCAGTCTTGGTTAGCAAAGGCAATCCCACCAGCGTAGGTCCCGTCTTTGGCAAGCTTGGGCAATGCTGCTGGACGACCTCTACGTCGAAGCGAACCACTTCACCGTTGATCAAATATTCGTCTTGTGCGCCTCGCTTGGAGTTCAGCATGAAGGCCAGCACTCGCGGTAGATCCGCCTCCGGCCATTGTTGTTCGATGAATTGCAGGAGACCTGCCTTCTCCAAATTCTTGCGGTTGCCCTCATACACCTTCTTTGGCAACTCCCTCAGCGGAGTAGGATCGATCTTGAAATCTTTTTTCGTCTTCCGTTTCTGGCTCATCTTGATTTCTCTGTCTGCTGTTCTCTTACAACCAACGCCACTCTGTGAATTTGGATTCACCATTTTGCACCTGTTTTTAGCAAGAAAACAGAGTTCTTCTCCCTGCAATGTCTACTTCGTTTGCGCAGTCTTCTTTACGCTACAAAACACTCTTAAGACATGCATCTACACTCATAGAATTTTCTTTCATCTGTGCAGACTTATGTCTGAAGATTACATGCAAAGTGGTTACAACGGTTATGCCGGTTCTTGATTTTCCTTAACAGATTCTTCCGCTTTTACTCTTGTAGATAGTTATCTACTCTCAGTAAATTCTATTCCGTTAATTTCGCACCTTGGCAAGGAAGATCAGTTAAATTCTGCGTTCTTAAGCAACCTCATTCACCACAAAATGGCATAATTCAACAATCCTCTGTTCTGTGAAGTCACATTCAGAATAACTTAACGACAAACTTACCAGCAAAAGTGTGACAACTTCTTCTCCGCTCTTGGTGACACCTCGCTTCCCGAATACAGAGCCACCAAACTCACGACTTGCAACAATTCTTCACGATACACTCCAACTCTCAACAATGCAACTGTCCTCTCAACTTCTGTTTCAGCGACTGAACAATGCACTTGTGAATACTCTCTGATGAGCCATAGCCAAGTTTGGCAGCTTGTTTTCTTAACGGCTCATCAAGTTTTGCCACTTGGTTTTAAGTCCCGTCCCCACTCGTCCTTATCATCACGTTTTTCAAGTCATTGCAATGATCCTTTTGACGTGATTGATTATTGTTCCCTCGAGTGAAGTGTCCACTTTTGTCCCTTCCATGGCACTTTAATTTGATCTTTCAACATGATGAGATTTCTCCACTTTATGACAAGGTCGCTTCTCACAGATTTCCTACCAACTTAATTATCATTTTTATTTTCTTAAGTTTTTCCATTTTCCATAATTTGCTTCGGCTTACTTCTGTCTTAAGGCATCTCCATGCTTAAGTTTATTATTGTCTCACAATTTTACTTTTTAAGATGAACTTCAGGGACAACCCCAGACTTACTGTCTTAAGGTGTTCACTCAAGTTTTTAAGACAACTGGATTTCTGACATCCTCCCAAATAAGGCACTCAAGTTCTTTAGTCATTTGTGTCTCTAAGACTATTTTGAGTTCTTAAGGCAACTGTAGATTTGATGTCTCTTGAGTGCTTGAAGACGGTTTAAGTTTCTTAAAACAGCTGTGTCTTTAAGAGCACTGAAGTTCTTTAAGACAACTGACATGATATCACACTTATGACCTTAATTCTGTGACTTAACTTGAGATGACTTCTTAAGTACTGTTCCTTTATGCAAAATGATTTAGCTCTTAAGAATTTTTATTTTTGAATTTTATTTTTTCAATAATACCTTATGACAAGGTTTCTCTCAAGAAAGTTTTTTGTGAATATTTTTTATGAATGATCATAAATTAACTATGACTTAAAACACAAAATTTTAAACTTTCCCTTTGGTAGTTTAGTGTTGTTCCGAACTACTTAAAAATTCTTTCTTAAGATTTTCTTAAAATTTCCTTTAAGTAGGGGTGTAAGCCCCCTCTCTAAAAGGTAACTTGCCCTCAAGTTACGTACTTTTTGAGCCTGTAGCCATTATAGCGTGTTGCATGCACATTACCTGCAAAATCTTGTAATTCCACAGAACCATTAGGATAAGATTTAAGTATTTTGTATGGTCCAAACCATCTCATTTTAAATTTTCCTGGAAATTTCTGGAATCTACTGTCATAGAGTAAGACTAAATCATTTTCTTTTAGAGTTTTTGGTTGTAATTTACTATCATAATAAGTTTTCCTTTGTTTTTGTATAGCTTCCATATTCATGTAGGCTTGACCTCTAATTTCATCTAGACGTTCTAGATTATCTAATCTTACTCTTAGAGATTGTTCATCATCCAATCTTTCAGAAATTGCCACGCGTAGACAAGGTAATGCCACTTCTATCGGGAGCATAGCCTCCAAGCCATACACTAATTGGAAAGGGGTCGCTTGAGTTGTAGTTTTTATTGTACATCTATATGCCCATAATGCATTATTCAACTCATAATCCCAATTAGATGCATTGCCTTGTAATGTCTTAGTGATAATCTTGCAGAGAATACCATTAGACTTCTCAGTCTGTCCATTAGCTCTAGGGTGATAGGGTGACGATTTACGGTGCTTAATAAAATACTTTTGCAACATTTTCTCAATAGTATCATTGATGAAATGAGTCCCTCTATCACTTACAATTTCTTTTGGACACCCAAACCTAGTGATGATATGTTCATAAATGAATTTTGCCACAGTGTCTGCGTCATCATTTCTAGTGGCAAGGGCCTCTACCCACTTAGTCACATATTCGGTTGCAACCAAGATATAGCGTTTTTGACCCTCACGACTAGGTGGTTTAATGGGACCTACAAAGTCAATTCCCCATTTCTCAAAAGGAATTAGTGCTAAAATTGGTGATCTTTTCTGTTCAAAAATTTAGACATTACTTATTGGGATATAAGTTCACTTTCCACATTGATCATGATGCATTAAAGTACATGATCAATAAACCTCAATTGAGTGGACGGATTGCAAGATGGGTTCTACTTTTACAAGAGTTTGACTTTACCATTAATGTGAGACCTGGGAAGATCCATCAAAATGCAGATTTCTTATCTAGACTTAGTGAGACAATCAATCCAGAATCTATTGATGACAGCTTTCCAGATGCACATATCTTTGAAGTTAAAGATGGTATAGAAATACTTGACATAATTCCTCAAGAATATGCAGATATTATCTATTATTTAACTAAACGAATTTTCCCTATTGACTACACTACTAAAGATAAAACAAGGTTAGTACACCAATCCTTACCTTACACTATGATCAGTGGAGTTCTTTATAAAAGAGGAAAAGATGATATACTTAGAAGATGTGTAAATCCTAGTGAAGTGCCTATGGTTTTACAAGGTTGCCACACAGATGCTTGTGGTGGACATTTTGCGGGGTGGGCCACGGCTCAAAAAGCATTAAGAACAGGCTATTGGTGGCCTACGCTTTTTTCCGATGCCACTACCTACGTTAAGAAATGTGATCCTTGCCAAAGAGTTGGTAAACCTACAGCTACTAAGGCTATGCCTTTCATACCAATTTTAGCCCAAATCCCTTTTGAAAAATGGGGAATAGACTTTGTAGGCCCCATTAAGCCACCTAGTCGGGTAGGACAAAAACGTTACATCCTAGTTGCCACAGAGTATGTAACTAAGTGGGTTGAAGCCGTAGCCACTAAGACAGATGATGCAGATACTGTAGCAAAGTTTATTTATGAAAATATTATTGCTAGATTTGGTTGCCCCAAAGAAATTGTAAGTGATAGAGGGACTCACTTTATTAATGACACTATTGCAAATATGTTACAACGATATTTTATTAAGCATCGTAAGTCATCTCCCTATCACCCCAGAGCTAATGGGCAAACCGAGAAGTCTAATGGCATTCTTTGTAAAATAATAACAAAAACATTAGAAGGAAATGCATCAAATTGGGATTATGAGTTAACTAATGCTTTGTGGGCCTACCGTTGTACCATTAAAACTACAACTAAGGCTACTCCATTTTCATTGGTCTATGGCTTGGAAGCCATGTTACCAATTGAAGTAGAACTACCATCATTAAGGGTTGCTATTTCTGAAAGATTGGGAGATTCAGCTTCCCTGAGGGAACGTTTTGATAATTTAGAGGGACTCGATGAGATTCGAGCACAAGCTTATATGAATATGGAAGCAATTCAAAAGCAACGGAAAACTTACTATGATAGTAAGCTAACACCAAAAATATTAAAAGATAATGATCTAGTCTTACTATATGATAGTAGATTCCAGAAATTTCCAGGAAAATTTAAAATGAGGTGGTTTGGTCCATATCGGATACTCAAGTCTTATCCTAATGGATCTGTTGAGTTACAAGATTTTGTAGGAAATACCCATGCAACAAGATACAATGGATACAGATTGAAAAAATATGTAACTTGAGGGCAAGTTAAGCATTAAGAAGGGGGCAGGACCTCCAAGATGTGACCTTTTATGTGGTCCGGAATGACCCTAAACTACCCAGGTGAAAGTAAGAAATAATGGCAAAGTTTTGAAGTCTAAGTGAGGGTGATTTTATAACTTTGCATTAAAAAAATTTCTTACTTGATGGGATAGGTCACAAGTTGCTAATAAAGTTACTTGTATGGTAAAAATAAAAAATAAAAAATAAATAAAATGAAAATAAAATTACATAAGAGTGCCTCATGAAGAAAGTAAAAATTAAAGCAACAAGTTGGGGAAGTACCTTCAATGAGTTAATTTTTAAGTGATTAAATGACTCTACATTTCTAGGATGAAAGTGGAAAAATATCTAAAAGATTTAGAAGCATTAGGAGTTTGAAAAAGTTAAACACTTACGACTTCATAATAAAAACTTTTTTGGGATTTTAGAAGATTTTTGAAAGATCACTAAAATAACCATTTGTTTATGTTAAAAATAATAATAATAATAATAATAAAATAAAAAGAAATTTTTGAGTAGAATTCTCAAATTTACAAGTGGTAAAACTTTTTAGACACGATGGCATGAGTATGTACTTAAGAAAAAAGATAATGAGTAAGATTGACAAAATAAATGCAAGATAAAAAAGAGTTAAGTCTTGACCAACTTTAATTTTAACAAGAAACCGTGAGTGTAAGTTCATTAAGTTGAGATTATGCACTTAAGGGAAATAAAAAAATAAAAAATAAAAAAAATAAAAATAAAAATAAAAAAGTGTGAAAAAAGTTAATGGCCGAGACAAGACAAACTCTGCTGGAGCTACTTTCTACATGAATGCCAGGCAAGGAGCCGAGCGCATCATCATGGAAAAATTACAAGAAAACGAAGATTTGATCTTGACAATGATAAAGGTGTCAAAATCAAAGATATTGACACGTTCCGTTGATCTGGTACGTTACAATCGTGGAATTAATCATCATGCAGACTCGTCAAGAACAAGTAAAAGGAGTTCTCTCTCTGCCTGTTGATGTCCGCCATAGCTCCAAAGTTGAGAGAGCATGGAGAAACTGAGAGTGTAGAAAACCATGTGTTGTGAGAGAGTAGGGAAACTTGACTTTGTAATTCAGAACAAAACTCGCGAGATAGTGCGTGAATGTCCTGCGTCGAGACAAGCAACTGAGGTATGTGCTTCAAACATTTTGTGATGGCTGGAAGTTGATTTCCACACCAACCTTGTAAGTTGATTTCTGCAGAGACTAACGGAAGTGTGTGTGACAAAAAAGAAGAAACTGCGGTTGGAAGCCAAGACCAAACCCTGTTGAGGTAAACAGTGTTGACTCACTCGTAGGAAGTAAAATAGTGAATGCTGAGGAAATTGGAGAACAAAGTTAGTAAGTTCGTCTTGTGTGTAACCGTCAAGAAGTTTAAACTCAAAAGTTCAGTCGAACTAAAAAACGTTATGACAGTTAAGAAAAAACCTTCGGACTTGTATAGTTATGAATCAGAGAAGCATCAAATGGAAATTGTCATGAATAAACATAGTCGACGCGAAGGTGAAGTCTCGGAGTTAAGTAAACAAACATATACTCCAACGATGGAGAGTATTCGCTGTAATCTCTCTGTCGTGTATGAGTTCACAGGAACCCTAATAATTTTTCTAAGAAAACAAAAAAATCAGACTTAAACCTAAAGACATTTAAATTGTTGTGTGTGTGGGAATGGTGTTAAGCAGGCTGAATCGTTAGAAGGGAGTGTAATAAAAAAAGAGTCTGTAAGAGTCTCAGTCTTTTTAGTAAGATTAGCGCTTAAGTGAACTTAATGTGTTTCAGTCTGCATGTGAAAAAATAAGAAGTGCGGGAGTCAAAACTTGCACTTTTGTGATTAAGTTGATAGAGCACAGACGTCAATAAGTTCTGCCGAGTGAATAGTGAGGAAATAAAGAAAAACAGAAGAAGAGTGACGAAGAAGACGAATATCGAAGGAACCTTCTTACCATGGTGATGCCAAGTTGCAGTATTGATGAGGCCTGCACCAGAGCAGACACACAAGACAAGATGACGGCAACCAAGAGCAGGAAAACCGACTTCCTGTTGGTCTCATCTGAAATGCACTATTTGACGGAGAAGGCAATGACAGCCAATCGTCAAAATTTGGAGAGCGCAGGATTGTGGCCGTTTATCATGCAGAGATGGCCGGAACCGAATCTTCAACGAGCACGAGCGTTCATCATCGCCAGTGACAGAGGGACCCTGGACGAATTCGTCATTGAAGACCAGGTGGTGACATTCGACCTTGCGACTATCAAGAGCCACTTCCCTGGACTGAGTGATAACGGGCCGACACTTGTGAATATCCCTCTCTTGGACCGTGAGACCCTGCTAAAGATCTTTGATGCGCCAGAGAGCGCGAGGGTTGACAAGAAAGATACGAAGAAAGGTTACACAGTGACTAAGGCCAAGTCACGGTGGAAGGACTGGCTTCAATCTGTGAATCAACGATTGTTGATGTCACTACCAGGTCCAAACGTGATCTCATTCGAAGGGCTTGTAGCAGCTTACAGGGCTTGGCATGGTGATAGATTCAAATGGAGCAAGATCCTGTATGTGCACATCAAGTTGGAGATGGCGAGCAAGACCACCTGCCACACAAAGTCCTACTTCTGCACCACCTACCTTTCTGAGTTTTGTCCTGAATTACGGAAGCAAGCTTCATCTAAGCGGATGGAGGAGAAGAAAAAGATAGCACCAGCTATCAAGAAGCGACCGAGGCGAGGTGAGAAAGTACAAGAGGAATCAGAGGATGAAGGAGAGACAGGGGCGCTGGACGTGCATAACAGGCTTACCCCGGAGGCTCCCACTATCCAAATGGGAGAGACGCCCGAACCTCAGCTAGAGAGTGAAGAGCAGCGGACTCCCACCTCGGACGTACAGAAGACCACCAAGAAGAAGGCGCGACGGGAAGCACCTACCGATACTGGACCTGCACCTCGGAATCTAGTTGCTGCCTTGGAGGAGACAGAAGGAACCAAGAGCAGACAGGCCGAAAAGGAGAAGGTGGAGGTCGTCATTGACTTGGAAGATGGGGACGATACGACTTCTAAGGTGGAAGAAGTGGTTTCTACCAAAACTGCAGACGCAGCCACAAGTTCGAAGGCAGCTGAGGAAGTGACGACTTCAAAGGCCTCGAAGGGTAAGGCCAAAGTGGACGAGAGAGTCGTTAACTCATCCGGAGGAAAGTCAACCAAGAATGATGCTATCTTGCCAGTGGGCAAGAAACAATTAGAGTTGTTGGTCATAGAAAAGGATGATTTGATAAAGGAGTATCAAAGGACTAACGAGGCCATCTTCCGTGCTACAGAAGAAATGGAGTTTGCGCTTCACAAGGAGAAGGTACGAGGTGCAGCAGAGGTGCGAAAGGTACAACAAGAAGCCGACGACTGGAAACTCAAGCACGCTGAAGAACAGGCGCAGAGGAAGGCTAAGGAGCAACTGAATGAGCAGTTAGCGAACGAGAGGGATGAATTGAAGAAAGAGGTGGTACAACAAGTCACTCACGTGACACACTGGAGGAAGAAATGTGCCGACCTGCAGGAACAAGTGAGACAAGCCCAAGGACGAGAGAAGGAGGTCAAAGACCTCATGACTGAACGTGATGCGGCAGTTGCAGGAGTGCGTACGACGAAGGAATTGTACGAGAGTGAGCGAAGCCGTGGGGAGCAGTTTGCTAAAGAACTGGCGGAGCTCAAGCAACGGCATGCAAGAGAAGTCGCGGACTTACAAAAACAACATACCAAGGATGTTGCTGATTTGAAGGGGCAACATGGGCGAACAGTAGTAGACTTGAAGAAGCAAGTCAAAGGAGTGAGTAGTCCTCCTCGAGAGTGGAGTGTCCTCTCCAAGTTACAGAAGGAGGCGGAGACTCTGACTGAGGAGCGAGATCAACTTCGGTCAAGAGTCGTGACTGAGTGTAGGGCGAAGAAGAGAATGCAGGAGTGTTTGTGGGAGCATGAGTTGCAATCCCCTCCTCCTTTCTCCCTTTTCCATAACTATGAGTTACAACGGGAGACCTTTCTTTGCATGACCCAGATAGCTCCAGGAGCAACACTCCAAGATGTGGAGTTGATGTCATATGGGATAGTACAGAACATTATCCCAATATGAGAAACTTGATCTGTGAAATGCTAGCACGAGGTGCTTTGCAACTTACAAGTGTAAGTAAGTTTACACACCCGATAGGAGATCTGGGTGCCAGAGTTTTGCTTTATTACATGACACTAGAGCATCAGCTTGCCTTCAAGAGGGCGCGGGATAAGCCCAACGAAGTTTTTAGAATGGTGAAGATCCCTGAGAACAGGGTGGCTCCAGCGAATTCTCCAGAGTAGAGACAGCTGATTGAAACTCTCTATCACGAGATACGTGATGAGAATGCGCTCCTAAGTACCTTGACTCATGTACAAGCTCGAGAGGCAGTTGCTCAGAGAGGAGAACTCTCTACGGGACACTACGTCCATGAGTACACCAGAGTGTGTCAACGTCTCAAGAAGATAGTGGAAGGGCAACAAGTGGTTGTCCATAGTATAGAAAATACTTATCAGTAGGTGCTTTTTGCTCCACCTCCATTCGACTTCAAGGTGCCACCAGGTGTGAAGATATCCCTACCAGTGACGGGATCCTTCCTCAAGCAGCGGTATTTGGGCAATTATAACCTCATGTTTGATGAACCTTCGGAGAAGCCCTTTGCTACATGGACTGCGATGGAGTGGCTGCTTGAAGACTTTGGTGTGTCGCCCAAGCAATGGCGACCATGGGATGTAGTGTATCCCTTGCTTACTCAAAGTTGGCCGGTGATTGTCCCAGCCGCGGTAGCTCTCGACGCACATCTATGTCCGCTACAGGGGCAACGGCGTTATAAGTGGGCGGTATGGGCGAAGCTGGACACAGTGCCATACAACTGGCCTATTATTCCGGGAGCATTCGACACACCAGAGGAGTGTGTGAATTCTTACCGAACCTTTTTTGAAGCTCACCGTCACCATACAAATCCAGTTTGTTTTAGAGCTGCAGTGTTTTGCAATATGCTTTCGTATATGTGCTCATTCTACAAGATCGTGGTGAATGTTAATCGTTACAACGAGAAGAAGGTGGAGTTTTTGATGTGGGTTAAGTTCCAACAGCATCCGGCAAGGTGGATTCGGATGTTTGAGTGCATGATCATCACTCAGTTCCTCTCACCATCCAGTTCGGCGTTCGCATTGGAGTTCGAGCCAAAGAGGTACAAGGATATCTCATTGTGGTCGAATTTTCAACGGACCCGTAAGACTGACCTGTTACGAGATGAAGATGTGTGCCGCAACTTGGAAGAAGCAGACAGACAGAGTCTTCTGAGTGAACTGGAGACTGAAGATGAAGTTAAGCACAAGCGTCTGCGACATGACAAGCAAAGGAACGATGGTTAGACTTGTTTGTAGTGGAGTAAAGAAACTGATTATGCTCGTGAACAAGTTTTATTTGTTAGTCAGGATTGGCTAGCTAAGTAGAGCTGCGATTTTGAGACCTAAGATTATCCTGAACTATTGATGAAGACTATGATTTCCGGATGTTGTGACTTTCACTTTTGACGTTAAGAATGGTTTATCAAGTTTACATGAGTGTGAATCAAAAATTAACAAAGAAGTATAGACAGCTTTGCCAACACCAGCTAAGACATAGTGACTTAGAATTGTTAGACTGTCGCATGCTTCTCATGCACAAACACATGAAGAACTGATGCAAAAGCACAAAGAGTTTAAGTATGATAAAGGAACCTCAAAGTGGACTAAACTTCAAAAATCACCTCAAGCTAGAAGAAATCTGAAGAAAAACCTCGAGCAAAGCTTACAAATTTTGAGAGATCCCATATGCTACATTCAGAACACATAGGCTGTGAAGAAAGAGTTTAAAGATTAACGACCGAAACTAGGTGTTCCAATTGTGAGAAATTGTAAAAAGATTGAAGAAATGCTATAAGTGCAGCAAAATGCAGGAATGAAAAAAAAATAAAAAAATTTGCTTCAACTCCAAACCTATATCTACACCTGCACCTGTACTACACTACGTGGCGTGGTGGGGCGGGTGTCGTATGGTTGAGTAGAGACCCGGCACTAGCACCCAGAGGTTGCCACGGCAGCGTCTACTCGCATCCAACGATCACCAGGCCACCAAGGCCGAACTGAAGGAGTGGGTGACGAGAAGCCTCTATATACTAGCGCAACAAGGCGAGCCAAACGATATGGGATAATATGTACAAGGACTCACGCACCTGTGTCCGTGGAAGGAACTCAGTTGCTGCGCGCCAATATGACGCCAAGAAGGAGGACATCTGGTTCGGCGAAGGTGCTGACTTCATCTCCACTTGGGAGGAGGTTCACGAGACCTTTCAATGTGATGGGACTCTACACAAACCTTTTAAAGTGGAATTTACGTTTGTGGTTTCAAGAAGCTGTCGGCAATTCAACACCTCGGCAGCGTACTGTTATGAGGGATCTGGACGTGATCAAACAAGCCAGTCGGTTACCAAGAGGACAACAACTTTCTGCTTTGGTATTCTACAGCAGCAGGACTACCATCTGTTTACATACCAAGCGCTCATGCAGGTCCCGACACGAGAGCTGACCAAGAAGATCAACAAGGTGATGCGCACGTTACGCGATCGCTGGCAGGTGAAGGTGCACGCCTGTGTGGAAGGAACAAATGTTCGGGAGGACCAAATACTTCTTCAGGCCCGTGTACACATAGTGGTGAACACACCCCGGCAAATGTATGATCTATTTCGGAGGATCGCCCTGCGTGTGGATTCGATCAGTTGCTTCGTCCTGGACAAGGTTGACAAAATGTTTTTTTCAAGGATTCGACGATCAGATCTATCACATCCATCAACTTCTTTCTAAGAAGCTACAAGTGAATGTGGACCGACATAGTTAATAAGGCAAGTAAAATTTTTATAAAATTTATTGAAAAAAAAAAAAAAAAAAAATTGAATGAAAAAGGATATGTAAGTTGAAAAGTGAACCTTAAGGTAATCCAAGTTAGAATAAAAAGAACAACTAGGATAGCTCCTTTAGATATCTCAAGAAAAAAGAGAAAATTAGAAAAAGAAGAAGTAAAATACGAAGTTAGTATTTTAAGAAAGAACAATTTGAATAGAACCTTGAGCCTAGGTAATGCATTGAGAGAATTTCATAACAAAAGAACAATTAGGCAAAGATATACCTACAGTATCTCAAGAAAGACTTAATACCTAAGAAAAAATGAAGTTTGGTCTAGCAGTGAGAGATGACACAAAATGGATGAGAAACATTCTAGTTTAGAATTTCTTAACTCTAAAAAAGTTTAAAGAAGCCTGAGTGGATTAATCAGGATTTGATAAAGTTAAAAGTAAATCTCAAAAAAATTAATGATTTAGCAAGTCTAGGAAAATAGAGTAGTACCTAAACTTCTAAGTCTAAAAATGTGTTGAAAAAATAAAAAAATTGGAAGAAATGGGAACATAGAAGAAAGGAAAAATAAGTGAGAACATGATAAGATTGAGAGAAAGTAGTTGAAAGAAAAAGATGCGAGAGAATATAATAACATAATGAGAGAATCTTATGTTAAGAGAGAATAGACTAGAATAGAAAAAGATAGTTAGCACAATTAGTAGTGAGGTGATATACACACTATTTGAATTGTATGTAGAATGATACTTCAACTGAAATTGAAGGTAAAATAGAAGAGAGAAAAGAAAGAAAGTAAATTAGCAATATAAAATTAGTAATTAGTAGTGAGACCACAATCTACTAACATACTAATTTACTGATGTGAGTACTAATGAGTGCTAATTTTCCAAAGAAAAAAATAAAAAATGAAAAAAGAAAATGAAATGATGAAGAAGAATAGAAAGTGAAGAAGAAGGAATGAAGTTAAAAATTTATAAAAAAAAAAAAAAAACAAGGATGGCAAGTGAAGCCTAAATGAAGATTTAAAAGAAAAATTAAATTGAAGTGAAGTATATGAAGAACAATAAAAGTAAAAAAGAGAAGATCTAAAAGAGAATGGAAAAATTTAAGCTAAAAGGAAAAATATTAATGTCTAAGTGGAAGACTAAAGTAAACAAAAGAGTTAAGTTTAGAAAAAACTTAAAGACTTAAGTATGTATGCGACATATTTATTAAAGATGAAAGTATGAAAAAGAAAATAAAGACATTCAACAATCCTTAAGAAGGTAAAGGAAGAAAGCTATATGGAGACTTAAAGATAAATAAGTACGAGATGGAGAGCAAAAGATTAAAGTTCAAGGACAAAGGTCGTTGAAGTCGACGAGGACGTCTCCGAGCTAAGAAGGGGGCTATGTAAAGCCTAAATCCTAAAATTAGTTTTTTTCATAAAATTTAATGTAAAAAGGGTTGTAGATATATGGAAAATTAAATAATTAATGATTAAGTTTACATTAAATAGTTAATTAATCAAAAAGTGTCTCTTCATATCTAAGAGATATAAGATAGTGGGAAAAGGGGTGAACTCACACCCTTTGGAAAAGGTGTGCCTTTTCATAAGTAGATATGAATGGGTGTGAGGTTCAAGTGAAGTTAGTTTTAACGGTTAGTTGTTGGAAAAACCGTTTTCCCAAGAGGTGTGCCTCTTGGCTTTGGGTAGAATGAATAGCTTGAATTTTTAGCATTCTTGGCCATTTCCATAAACATTCCTTGGAGGAAGATTGGAGTGAGCCCTAGCTTAGGTGAAAAAAGCTAGCAATTGAAGAAATCTCTTATGTTGTAAGAGTATTATGTTGTGTGTGAAATTATTAATACATAATTATTATTGAATTTGCATATGTAAAGTCTTGTGTGTGATTTAAATAATATGTATAAATTGCAATAATATTAAGTGCTTCATAAAATAAATTTGACATTGTGTTTGTAAATGCAATTATATGCATGAGGTATTAATTGTGAATAAATTCCTATGCATAAATGCATTAATTATTTTATTTAGATCTTCATTGTAAAAATTAGGAAACTATCCTAATTAATTATGTGACATGAAATTGTGAGTGTGTTAATGAATTAAATATAATGTATTACATATGAGTGAAATATGAATACTTAAATATTGAAACTTCAAGAGATAAAGTTAGGGAAGATCCTAACTATGTCAAAGTGACATTGTGAATATTAATGTAATAAATCTAAGTGTATGTAAGGCATTTAGAAATTCATTTGAAGTAAGAAATTTAATGAATTTATGTGAGAAATGCATAAGTAATTAATGTTAGACTTAAGTTTGAGTATGGAAACTTAAATTTTAAGTCATAAGATGGGAGTCTTATGTATGTGTAAATAAGTAAACTTAAATCTAAAGTGGAATAGAACTTAAGTTTAAGTGATAAAACTTAAGTCTAAAGTGATAGGACTTAAGTTTGAGTTAGAAAGAACTTAAGTATAAACGATAGGACTTAAGTCTAAGTGTTAGAACTTAAGTCTACAATGAGAGAAAACTTAAGTTTGGATGATAGAACTTAAGTTTGAGTTAGAAAACTTAAGTCATACAAGTATAAGAGTGAAGATACTCTTTTGGCATTCAAGTGTTAAGGACTAATAGATAGTTAGACTTAAGTCGGGACTTAGAGTAGGATTATTTAGGAACTTAATCTAACTTGTTTGTTGTTTGAACTTAATACTTGTGATGAATACTTGAGCGGATTGGACGCACGTGAAAAGTAAAGCGAATTGTATGAAGTAAATTTGTAAATTTAAATGGAATTAATTAAGGAACAAACAATGAGTGCAATGGATAGGATCCATGAGCCGAAGATGGCAAATATTAAGAAACTAACCAACAAGCACATTCATAATTAATTCAAGAGCAAGGCTCTTTAGAGGAGCAAGGCTCTACCTAAGAATATAAATCCTTGGGATTAATACCTTAAAAGTGAAATGCTAAGTGTGAGGCATTTTAAGGCTTAATTCCCTAAAAACAAATGCATAAACTTAAGTAATCCACTAAAAGAGAACTTTTGACCTACAATTAAAGACAAACTACTTAATGGTTGACGCTAGACCATCCCGGGACGAAGAACTTGGATCAAGAATGATTCTCAGGTGTTTTTGGAGAGCGGAATTTTTGGGCTACATATAGGATGGAGCATTTCTCAGGCTGAAGATAACCAGTATTATAGAGTGGAGTTATATCTAGGCCGAGGATAACCAATGTTACAGAGTGGAGTTAATCCTAGGTCGAGGATAACCAGTAGTATAGAGTGGAGTATTTCCGAGGCCGAAGATAACCAGTATTATAGAATGGACTTATGCCAAGGCCAAGGATAACTTTGATTTATGGAAAGTGTAGTTATCCCTGGGCCGAGGATAACATTAACTTCTGGAGGTGGAGTTATTCCCGGGCCAGGGATAGTTTTCATTTATTGAAAGTACAGTTATCACCGAGCCGAGGATAACATTTACTGCTGGAGGTGGAATTATCCCCGGGCTAGGGATAATTTTCACTTGTTGAAGGTACAGTTATCCCCAGGCCGAGGATAACATTTACTTCTAAAGATGGAATTATCCTCGGGCCGGGGATAACTTTCATTCGTTGAAAGTACGGTTATCCCCAGGCCGAGGATAACATTTACTCCTAAAGGTGGAATTATTTCCGGGCCGGGGATAACTTTCACTTGTTGAAAGTACAGTTATCCCCGGGCCGAGGATAACATTTACTACTAGAGGTGGAGTTATCCTCGGGTCGGGGATAACTTTCACTTGTTGAAGGTGCAGTTATCCCCGGGTCGAGGATAACATTTACTCCTAAAGGTGGAATTATCCCTGGCCCGGGGATAACTTTCACTCGTTGAAAGTACAGTTATCCCCGGGACGAGGATAACATTTACTGCTTGAGGTGGAGTTATCCCTGGGCCAGGGATAACATTAATTTCTGAAGTGTGGTTATCCCCGAGCAAGGATAATTTCATTCCAGGGAATAGAAGTCCAATTATCTTGGTGTTGTAAATAACATTACAATGAGTCTCTAAAGTAAACCTAAACTTGAGGATAATTTTAAACAAGAAGTGTAGTTAGGAAACGTCTCAAAACATTGTAAAAAAATCATCAAAATCCCAACTAACATACGAACCGGTGCTTAGAGAACCCTGAATATTATGAGAGTTTTGTTTAGGATTTGAGTTTTATAACACGCTATAGTGTGTTCTGAGAGCTTTTTAAAAAGGTATCACATTTTATCATCCGACCAAAACTGATGAAGATATCCATGGATAACTCCTCCAATATTGGTCCGATGAAAATTTGGAGAACACCAATAATTTTAAAATTCCAAGTTTAACAAGATCATCAAATAATAACGTGTATCTCTTGTATAAACGTGCATTTTCTAACTAGCCTGTGGCCCGTTGGAGACCACAGTGTTAGAAACGGGTTACAGGGCCATAGAAATGCAGTGCATTCTCGTACCCTCCAAGTATAGGATATTGAGCTCCAATATCGAAGAGGTTCCTACCTATCGGAACCTCTCCACCTATCTGATCACGATATCGCCGTATAAAGTGATCTAACATGGGCTTAGCGCTCGGAATAGACCACTTCATCCCATAGAATGAAACCCGGCACAATCTGGCTCCCAAAGAATATAAAGCCTCAGACATGGCCGACACTGGAACGTTGACTTGGCTCCTCAATAGTCTCAAATCACTAGGAGAGTAGGTCAATGTCAAGGCAAACTGAGTACGCAAACAATCTACTAAGGAGGCCTTAAAGGCTTCCCTATCATCAACCTTGCTCCCAACATATACCTTCACCACTATCGGATCAGATATAACATTGAGCTAATCTGCAAACTCGGGCAGATCTCTATCAGGAATCATCCTGTTAGCCGGCCGAGCTATGATGCCAAACAACGCTGACAGGTCTAACATCAACATCGTAAAGCAAGCAGCATCTAAATCCAAAGTCTATGGATCAATCACCTCCGGATCCTCAGTGGAAGATCCACAAAGTGAAGGAAAACGAACAAGACCGGTAGATCTATCGCCAGCTATCACTGTCCGGGGAAATAGACGGCGCACAGCAGCAGCTGGTGCCGGATCTACATCTCGACGAGATCGTGTGGGAGGCACATCACTATCAGAACTACTATCTCCAATAATCAAAACCCTAGTCCTCCGTACAGACCATCGACGTCTCACACCAACAGGTGGAGATGCAGGAACAACACTCGGTAACAAAATAGGAGCTGAAGCAACTGATGACCAAACCGAAGGATCAATGCGTACAGGGGACTGAGGAGGACAGACGGGTGACTGGACTAGTGGCACAGAAAACCGCACTCGACGAACTGGCACCTCCTCCTCCCCGCTGGAACTGCTAGATCCAATAATCAACCTCCTAATCCTCCGAGTAGCTGGTGGACGCATCATAACAGCACTAGGGCCCACACGAATTCCTACTGCCCCAACGGACTCCACGGCTGCCACAGATCGTCGCTCTGTAGCAATGAATGGCCTAGTAGGAAATGATACTATCACATCATCGGAACTACTGAGCTCAATGACCTCTATCATCTCTAAAGACCAAGATACTGTAAAAAAACAAAACCGCCTCTGAAAATCACTCAAATTGCACTCCTCAAACGCCAAAATCGGCCTAAATCATAAACAAAAGTTTAAAGTCAAACACTTAAAAAACAAAAACAAAAGAAAAAGACAAAAACAAATGTAAAACAAAAGTAAAAGCAAAAACAAAAACAAAGGCAAAAACAAAAACAAAAACAAAAACAAAAACAAAAATAAGCAAAAACAAACCCAAAACCAACACAACGTACCTGGACAGAAGGAGCAATAATGAAATTCTAGAACCCCTTACCACTTTTATATAGCCATTTCTAGGGTTTCTGGATGAAATTGGTTGAGTAAAGAGCTGGATGAATAATTATTATAAACGCAAATAATTCATCCGATCATTACTGCCACCCAGAAAGTCAGATTACAAAACGGAAAAAACCTTTGAGAAGTGCTTTGAAGCATCTTTACAACAGTATAATCTATTTTATCTAAAAATA
The DNA here is from genome assembly GCA_963971425.1 of Bryoerythrophyllum caledonicum. NCBI lineage: Eukaryota > Viridiplantae > Streptophyta > Bryopsida > Pottiales > Pottiaceae > Bryoerythrophyllum > Bryoerythrophyllum caledonicum. The sequence continues at coordinate 229,736 of OZ020524.1, forward strand.
GAAACTTCAAGAGATTGACAATTCAAATAGCATATTTTTACATTTGCAAAAAGAAGAGAGATTCGATTTCAAACACATAAAGCTAGAGGGCTATGTAGGAAGAGTCCAAGATGATGTGGCATTCATGATGTCGACATTGTATGTGACCAATATTAATGGATGAAGATCAAAAATGAAAACTTCATCCATCCGTTACTGTCACGGAAAAGATCAAATGATAGATCCAAAAATAGATTTAAGATGTGTTTTCAAGCATCTTCTCAAAAACATATTTAATTTGATCTAAAAATAGAAATTTAAAGCTGTCAACTTTGCAATTGGTGCATTTCAACTTCTTAAAAAAGAAGGGCGACTGAAATCCAAAAGCCCACTCTTGAAGGACTTAGAATAGCAATTCCATAATGATGTGGCACTTGGTGATTGGACACCGTATGTGGCCGTAATCAATGGATGAAGTTTGAAAATTCAATACTTCATCCGTCCATAACGGTCATTCAATAGATCGGATGACGATTCCAAGAGTAGTTGTAATAAGTGCATTTAAGCATCTTTGCAATGGTATATTTTTTTATGTCCTGAAATAGAAATTTTAAGGGGTCATACATTCAATTTGTTCATTTCGACTTTTGCATAAAGAATGGAAATTCTATTCCAAGGGCATAATCGTATAGAATACTTCAAGGGGATTCCAGAATGACGTGGCACTTGGTGATTGGACCAACCATGCAACCGCAATCCATGGATGAAGTTTGAAAAGTCATAACTTCATCCATCAATAACCGTCATTCAAAAGGTCCGATGAAGATTCCAATAGTAGTTGTAAGAAGTGCATTTAAGCATCTTTGCAATGGTATACTTTTCTATGTCTTAAAATGGAAACTTAGAAGGGTCATTCATTAAATTTGTCCATTTCGACTTTTGCAAAAAGAAGGGCGATGCTATTTCAAGGCCATAATCGTATAGAATATTTGAAGGCGATTCCAGAATGACGTGGCACTTTGTGATTGGACTTACCATGCAACCGCAATTCATGGATGAAGTTTGAAAAGTCAATACTTCATCAATCAATAACCGTCATTCAAAAGGTTGGATGAAGATTCCAAGAGTAGTTCTTAAAAGTGCATTTAAACATCTTTGCAATGGTATATTCCACTATATTCTAAAATAGAAACATAGAGGGGTCATACAATCAATTTGTCCATTTCGTAACGCCCGTCGAAGACTTTTGCCCATTCATTTTGGCGGGCCTTATAATCCGTAACGCCCCATACACCGGGCTTTCCAAAAACCTCCACATTTCGCCCGCCACGGCATTTTGCCCGGGCAGGTGCTGAAAACTGTGTTTCACCTTTTCAAAAGCTTTTTCTCACTTCCCTTAAGAGTTACTTTCAACTAATCTTGTTTTATGACATTGCTTTACTCCTTCGTATCCTCGTTCCCTATTCTACCTCATTTACAAACCAAAGTAGAATACAAGCATAGCTACATAAAAAATATTCAAAACAGACCTGTCAGTTACAATACTAACATGTATATAAAGCATGCCAATTATGCCATTTTTCAAATTCATAGAAACAATCAGCATTCCGGGTATGGCTCAGCATAACTCACTATTCAGGATTTAAATCTTTAAAAACTGAGTGGATCTGGTTTTTTAAATTGGAGAAAACGTAACAGGCACAGACTTTTGTATGGTAGAGTCTATTGTTTGTGAGAATTCCAACGATGCGTACACTCCCAAGCACTTGGTCTTAGGTAGTGGTGGCAGAAATTTGATTAGGTGATCAACATTGCCAGTATCATCAATCTACAAAAACTGATCCTAACTATACACTCCGAAAACTTGAACTTACTATACACTTCAAAAAGCTATACAAGAGACACATTTCCACCGTTTCAACCTCTTCAATTTATCCCTGTACAACAACAAACAAATCCATGAGATATCACCATGCAAACAGACAACCAATGACAAGTGCGTTACACGGAAACATATTGAACTAAGACTAATTGAACAAACATAGATACCTTGAAATTCTCCACAAAAGCTTTCACTGCCGAAGGGTCCATAACTCCACCAAAACTGAAGAAATTACATCCAGTCACATTACCAAACAACATCCTATTTGAACCTTCCTGAAAATACTCATTACAGTCAGAAGTAAATCCAATATAGAATTCAAGAACAATCCAGACTCTTACAACAAAAAACACTTAGTAAACATACCATATCTTTGTGAAGAGGAGCAAACATATCACCTTCCACCTTAACTGGATATGTCTCAAATTTCGGAATCATACCCTGATGAAACGACAACATATGATGAGCATAATAATATACACAAGAAAACAAGAATGCATTCATAGACATTTATCAACCTGATCAGAGCCATCATGAACGACTGCAGCAGCACGCAAATCAGCCTTCTGCACACATCACAACAATATTAGCATTTTCCTATATTATGCTATTTACAAAACTTACAAATTAAAAATATAACCTTTAAGTCTTTTAGCTTCTCCTCTTCCTCCAGGACAAGCTCCGAATAGTTTGCAGCCTTGCCGGATACAACAGCGCCACTGATGACGCGTTGGCAGACTTTCATGTCAACGCCTGTCGCATTTGCATCATATTGATGATATGACTTCTCGTCGCGATGCCCCGTCACACGCATTCCTTTCTCAATAGGTATATTAGCTTCCTGCATGCGAGTTATGCCTATACGTCTCGGAGTCTTATTCGTAAACTTCCTCCCATCAGCTTTCAGCCCGGGAGTGGCAGCAATCAAATCCCTCACCAGATTTCCTAACGAGTTCTTACCCATAGGTTTAGGCTGGAACCAAATCGGATCAGCCTGCTTGAAACTCGTCTTTGGCAAGAGAAACAAGGGGCCACCACCTGGTCCGAAATTCTTATCCATTACACTAATTTGGGGTCGATGAGCAACGACAGTCTTGAAGGTCAAAACTATGTCACAATCCGCCATGTCCACTGGCTGGCGAAGAGTGTGCGAGGCACAACGTTCAATGCTGGCTTTATAATTCTTGGACATCGTAGGTTTAAACCTGAAAGACATAAAGGACAAATAAATGAGACACCAATCATTTGACAATACAAAAAAAGACGAGAAACCAAATTTATAACTCACCGCAAAATCTCCTTCCCGTGGTCCTCCAAGATCTCAAACTGGTTCAGACAAGTAGCACGCAGTTCATCCTTCCCTCTAATGAACATATTGCGACAACAATAGTAGCCCAATCTTGAATTGATGCCATTAGGATGCTCGAGACTTGCAGCTGCTGACTTCAAGACGCGCACCTCTTCCTCATAAGATAACACATCACTCGTACTCACCCGTGTTCCAAGTCCTTGACGAAAAGCACGCCTAACTGCAGCAGTTCCTGCATCTCGAACTTTTCTGTAGCACACGTCCTTGAATATGTCGAAGGGAATCTCAATTATTGAGGTCTCAATAATTCTTTTCTCTTGACGTCTACGAATTACACGTCCAATCGCCCTAAGCAAATTTTGAATCCTATAAACCAAGTTAAACAAAAATCAGCAAAAATCAAGAGAGTTCTGAAATACCAAAAACCAAGAAAAGACCGAATTTACTCACGAGCCAGGGGGGTAGAGCGTCCCATCCTTCTTTGTTACTTGAAGCGCGAAGTCATGTAACATTTGAACGAATCCTTGCACATCTGGCAGTTCTGAGAGCTCTTCAACAGTTAACGCCGTAGAATAACCGAAACAAGACCTCCATTCATCGAACGCGTTCAACGCCCACGTTTCAGCGTGCAAGCTCTTCCTTTCACCTCCAGCGGCAACTTCTTCAACTTCCTTCTCGTCTAGATTTAGGAAACGACGTTTAATGTCACCAACAGTGGACTTACCAAGTGGTATTTTCTCCTCAAACCGAACCGACCTCTTCACACAAAATTCACCACCTGGTCGCTTCTTCCCACTCTCGCCAACCGAATCCTTCTCATTTGAATCACTAGACGATTTTTTCTCGTCAACCTGGCCACCAGATTCCTCCTCTTCATCAAAATCTCCCAAACTAGGCAAGAATGTGCCAACATCAGGATCATCATCATCTTTTTGATCCAAGTGCTTTGCATCAGAAACGAACTCTCCTCCATCCGCATCTTCACGCCGATCATCTTCGTCAGTCTCCAGGTTGTCTAATTAACAAGTCAACTAGAATGAATTACAAGCATAATAGAATGGAAATCAATATGCAAACAAAGCAATAAAAGCTATTACCAACGACCGAAACAAGGCCAGATTCCATTCCACATGAACATGTTCGACCACATTGAATACACACGCATTTACCAGATCACAAGCAATTCCAATCACCAGCAAAAAAACCGCAAAAATCAAATGAATTGTAAACAAAAAACAACTAGGATACTTGACAATGCAACACTACATCCTAGATAGGATTAAGAATACAACAAACACCATGCACAACAAAAGCATTCCACAACATACAACAAAATGCAAAACATATGATAACATACCTAAAGCAAGAACGGATTCACCTCCAGACCCAACATATTCACCTCTAGCCTCTCCGCTGGAAACTACAAAAAACAAGAGACATGCAAAAAAATTGAATTAGGCACTGCCGCGCGGCGACTCGCCGGCCAAGCCGGCGAGAACCTTTATAAAAATTCACTAATCGTAAATGAAAGTCATAAACATACCTGTACACTGCTTTTGCTGAGACTGCGTTAGATAAACTTCATAAGCATCGTTCGCCCATTCATCTACCAAATAGTCATCATCAGACTCCGCCACAATTTCGATCATGTCAAGAATTTCTCGCTCTTGCTGCTCAACATCGTTGAGATGCTGTTCTTCAGCTGCGGACGGATCGTTGCCTACAAAAAAAGTTCATGTCATCAACAAAGATGGATGTACACAGACTTGGTGATGATCACGGGGCAGTACTTGATCACAACAAGAACAATATTGACTTGCTTACCAGATTTAGTATTCATTTCTGTCTTCACAGCGAATCCTGGAAGTCTGAGACTAAACGCAAAGGACGGAGGAGCATCTTCAAGAACAACAACATCCTCTGGCTCCAACTTCCGCTTCCTCAGGTTCATCCTGAAAGATAGAACAGGAAAGAGTTTAAGAAAAATAAATAAATGTACATATAAACGCCACATATAAATGAATGTTAGACATCTACCTGAATCCGAACAACGCAGCAGCAGCGAGCGATGGAAAGCTGAGAAACACAACTGCTAAGCAAAACAACAAAAAAATAATCTGAAACGCAAACTTTATAGAGGATGTTTACAGAAGATTCGAGAAACAATCGATCGAAATGATTTCAAAACTGAAAAGAGCGGCATCGAAGATACATCCATCCATCGATGTTACATCCATCCAGTCATCCACAAGCTATCATCCAAGCATACTCACAGACGCTGAAGCTGCGACTGAATCACATGCTACTCTTACCAGATCGGCGCAGTGGTGGAGTGCGATGTGGCCTGGAAGTACCGCCCCGTGATCATCACCACTCCCTAGATGTACACAGACTACAAGAGATTCTCGCCACATTGATGACCTCCGTTTTCTGCACATGCAACCACTCAACAGACGGATTACCAACCCGAGCACATGGGTAGTCCAACCTCAACATCCACCCAGGTACGTTGTAGCATAACTCACCTGTTTCTGCTCCATGTCCTCCAGCTTCACGTCTCTTCCTCGTTCTACGTTGCAAATTCTTCACATTCTCAAATCTTGATGAAGAGGACCGCACGGGATGCACCTCTTTTGATCTACTTCGACTTGGATCATCAGGAAAGCCACGTTCTAGAAGCAGGTTTGTAACTCTATCACAGAGCGGCATTTTGTCAATCACGAACTCTCACCTGCAGCGTTGAAAGGCGACGCGCACTCTGTCTTGTACCGCGACTTCACCGCGGGGACGTCCTGGCACAGGGTCTACGAGGGCCAGAATCAACCACATCGTAACAAGGAATCAACCACATCGAAAGCTTAAGAAGGCGAGTCATGGCTTACCATAGCCAGCTCAATCACCATAGCCTTCTTGCCCGCCATCGCCTCCTCGCAAACCATCGTTGCGTCTCCTCTTCGTCATGGTACACAGCGACACAGCTGACATCTCATTGCAAGACTAAGCGCAAGACAAGACTACAAGACAAGACTACAAGACAAGACTGAGGAAGTAAATGCAACACTACAGGATTAAGTACGACTCGGAAGAGCCTTGAATAGCTCCTTGCCATCCGCATTTTGCGGTTGCGCGCCATCGAGCACTGTGTGCTACAGAGCACAAACCGCCATCGAACTAAACATGCGAACACCCAAGCAAAGAAGAATGGCGGCGCGAGTGTGAGTGAACACTCAGTGCTTGCAGAAAACCCTAACAGTCACAGAAAATGGAGAGGATGACCATTCTAAGGTGGAACAAGTCATCCACTCACCTTTCCAGACTCTTCTCAATCCTTACCACGTCCAACGGCTCAGACGGCTAGGGTTTGTATAAGATTGTCCTCCTACCCTTCAGTGTCCATTCTCTCTCTGTGCGTCGTGTTTCTATCTTTGTGCATATTTGTGGAAACGTTTAGGGTGATGGCAGATCTTCGAGTCCAGTTCGTTAGTGTCTTGTACGTGTCGTTAGTGACCTGTTTCTTATCTTGCTGTTTTTTTTTCATTGTGTGTCTATCGTCTTTGTTTTGTTTGCATGCATCGTGTTCACTCTGTTGCAAGTACACCGTTGCAACTAGGTCACGGTCTACATGGGAGAACTCACAAGCAAGTTGATCTAGATACTGAAGATGAAAAGATGAAGAGGCTCAGCTTTCACGAGAACATCTTAAAGAGGGCCTGGCACCATCAAGGTCTGCTATCTCACCTCACACATTCCTGGCAGTTGTAACTTCTCATTGTGTGCTGACGGAGCGGTATGCATATTTGCGTGCAGTATGTAGATTATGCCAAAGGTAAAGAATCCGGATTCCTACGCTTTGCCGACCCCGAGGAGGTACAGAAGCTGAGGGAAGCATCCAAAGAGGGCGTGACAATTGCCAACCATTTGGTCACCTTCGAAGCTCTCGAGGGTAAGCTCTCAAATATTTGTCATCCTTGCATGAGCTCCATATCTTGCAAGTTACTAATTTGTCACTCATGTTGCAGAAGGTGAAAGAAGGTCAAGGGCAGAGGAAGCGGGACTTTGACGGTGGCAGAGGCAGAGGCTTTGGTGGTGGAAGGGGGAGGTTTGTTCTCTTGGGCTTATTAATTATTCTTTCAACGAGATCAACTTTCTTTTGTAGTTGTGCTCATACGGTGTTGTTTTGTTCGGCTCCTTTTTCAGAGGTGGTGGCGGACGTAGAGGCAGAGGAGGAAGGGGTCACAAGCGTTCCAGTGATGGTCAGGGTCCGAAAGCCAAGGCACCGAAAACAGAGCAGACATGATGCAATTGCAGCTTTGAGGTGGATAATAGCTGCAAAGACAATTTTGTTGATCTCTTGATATCAAGGCCAGAGTAGATCTGAGATGATGCGGTCAGTCTAGATCTCTGTCCGGCACGTTTAGGAAATGTGGGCCTCGGAGTCTCTGAGCTTCCTCGAAGGTTTTGCCTTGATGTGCGAGGGTCCAGAATAGTGCTGGAATTGTACTTGTGAGCCATTCAGCTTATGCTGTCATCCATGTTTAATTATTCCATATCACCAATCCTTTTCGAGTGCCTGGTTCCGATTGCTTTTGATGCCAACCTGGCTGCTGGAAGCCACAGCTACTCAATCTGTGTGTGCGCTACACAGCCCATGTGCATTCTTCTTCCACTCATGACGAACCAAAGTAGAGTTGGAGCTATTTCTTACCAAAGCGCTTGACACGATATTCTGCTTCCATCATGATAAACGTCGATGGACAAATGGCTAATCTTTGCTCCATTGAAAACGTGCAGTCATGGTCGTCAGAGACATGGTCCCAGTTCCAGGGCAGCTAAAAATTTTAGGGCGTTATGCCGGGTGAGGCCCTCGCGGTCAGGCCTCACAGGATGTTCGGGTCACTCCTCGTCGGGCCCCTTACATCCCGTGAGGCCCTCCCACGGGGGCCTCACCCTATACAACTTCTGCATATAGAACGGCGATTTATTTTCAAGGGCATATTCGTGTAGAATTTTCCAAGGGGATTCCAGAATGATGTGGCACTTGCTGATTGGACCTACCATGCAACCTCAAACAATGGATGAAGTTTGAAAAGTCAAAACGTCATCCATTCATAACTCTTGCATACAAGGTTTGATTAACAGGTGTGATACCATTCGGAACACTCACTCTGAGATCTACATCATGTTGAAATTTCATCCACCCTCGACCGCCTCTAAAAAGTCAACTTTGGTGGTGTAAATGGTCAAATCGGCCATAACTTCTACAAAAAGCCCTATGTTGCGGATTTTTTTTATTCCATTGTGTTTCTAACACTTGAAAATGGGGAGGGTAAGTATCCTTCAATTTTCATAAATCCTTACCATTTTAGAAATAGCCATTTTTTTTTCGATTTTTGAAACGCCTATAACATCTATCTCGTCTATTATTAGAAATATCCAAGATCAACATTGGATTAACAACACCCATAAATAGGAGGGTAGGTCCATTCAAAATCTTCAAATACCTTCACCTAGCAAAAGTCAACTCGACCTCAAAAAGTCCAACCTGCTATATCTTTCAAATGAACCCTTGTGTTGCGGAGGTTATTTTCACCATTGGATGTGCAATACCTTAAAATGGGGGGTAGAGCCAATAAAATCTACAAAAAAAATATGCCAATATTTTGGGGACACCCTTGTAACCCTAAACCCTAAACCCTAGATTTAAAATGTTTTTTCAGGCATCTTCACAAAAATATATTAAATTTGATCATAAAATAAAAATTTGAAGGTGTCAACTTTTCAATTGGTGCATTTCAACTATTTCAAAAAGAAGGTCGATTAAATTCCAAAAGCACACTCTTGAAGGAGTATGAATAACAATTCCAGAATGACGTGGCACTTGCTGATTAGACACCGTATGTGGCCGTAATCAATGGATGAAGTTAGAAAAGTCAAAACTTCATCCGTCCATAACCGTCATTCAAAAGGTCGGATGAAGATTTTAAGAGTGGTTCTGAAAAGTGCACTTAAGCATCTTTGCAATGGTATATTCTTCAATGTCCTAAAATAGAAACTTAGAGGGGTCATTCAATCAATTTGTCTATTTCAACTTTTGCATAAAGAAGGGCGATTCTTTTTCAAGGACTTAATCGTATAGAATATTCCAAGGGGATTCCAGAATGACATAGCACTTTCTGATTGGACCTTGGATGCAACCGCAATCCATGGATGAAGTTAAAAAAGTCAAAACTGCATCGGTCCATAACCGTCAATCAAAAAGTTGGATGAAGATTCCAAGAATAGTTGTGAAAAGTGCATTTAAGCATCTTTGCAATGGTATATTCATCTATGTCTTAAAATAGAAACTTAGAGGGGTCATACAATCAATTTGTCCATTTCAACTTTTGCATAAAGAAGGGCGATTCTATTTCAAGGGCACAGTCGTATAGAACATTCCAAGGGGATTCCAGAATGGCATGGCACGTGGTGATTGGACCTACCTTGCAACCGCAATCCATGGATGAAGTTTGAAAGAATAGAACTTCATCCATCAACAACTCATGCATACAAGGTCCGATCAACAAGTGTGATGCCATTTCGGAACACCCACTCGTAGATCTACAGCATGATTTAATTTCATCCACATCCGCAACCGCCTCAAATAAAGTCAACTTTGGTGGTTTTAATAGTCAAATCGGCCATAACTTCTAAAAAAAGCCATATGTTATGGATTTTTTTTACTCCATTGTGTTTGTAACACTTGACAATAGAGGGTAGGTATCCTTCAATTTTCATAAATCCTTACCATTTTGAAAATAGCCTTTTTAAAAAAAAAAATTGAAACGCCTATAACATCCAAATCGTCTATTATTAGAAAAATCCAAGACCACCATTGGATTTACGACTACCATAAATAGGAGGGTATGTCCATTCAAAATCTTCAAATACCTTCACACAGTGAAAGTCAACTCAACCTCAAAAACTCCAACCTGCTATATCTCACAAATGGTGATATTGTTAAGGTGGTCTTTTTCACCATTGGATGCGCAATACCCTAAAATGGGGGGGTAGAGCCAATAAAATTCATAAAAAAAGTATGTCAAAATTTTGGGAACACCCTTGTAACCCTAAACCCTAAACCCTTTGATTGTTGTTGCTAGACTTAGACTCTCACGAAATCCGGCAGGCCTTCCGGACGCGGTCACACAGAGACAAGTCCGGACTACAACGACATTCCGGCAAGTACGGTTGCAATTCTCCGGAGCAGATATTTACCATTCGCTAGTAGAATTCCGGCTAGTACAAAGGAGCAACATATATTTCAACGTGAGAAGAACAAGATGAAAGGTTTTACTCCAAAACCTCACAACTAAGTACTAACCAAGTCCCTTCTAACCTTAGCTTTCCTCCTAGCTACTCCTACGGGAAATCCACTAGATCTTATCTAAAAGATCCGAGAAATCCGGAAAAGTTCCAGATCGGATCTCAGATCCTAAAATCTCGGAAATGTTTTCGGCTCCGGAATCCCCATTCTAACTACAAAAATGGTCAGACAATTCCGTCAACATCCGGGTGCACTTGGGGCCCCATCGTTAATTGCTGCTGATCCGGAATCTAGACCCAAAAAGAAGATTACACCTAAACTAACCGAAGTTGGTGCACCCGGCCCCCGATTTCTCCCACTCCTACGAGAGGGAGAGATCTCCACCGGAGCTCGCTGCTTGCCCTTCGCTTTCTTCGATGTTGCCGGTGAAAGGTTGGTCTTCCGGGTCGACGGTTCGGTCGCTGGAGAAACCCTAGCCACCGGAGTCCTGGAGTCCGGCGGTGCAGGTGGCTACTCTGGTGAGCCTTCCGGAACCAGAGGTGCTAGGGGTTCCGTCTCGGAAGCTGACCTGGTCTCCTGGACCAAGTCCCTATAGCTTCCCGAAGGACTCCTTGGTCCGGGCGCCAATCTCCGGGACACGGACTTTGGTGGTGCCGGGAGGTCGTCTTCTGCCGGAGGATGTGGCAGGCGCATGTTGGGTGGCGACAACAGATCCGGCAGCTTCTTCAGAATCTCACTCGTACTAGGGTTGGGAGGTATGATACCCTCCGCCATTGTCCGAGGTGACGGAGTGTCTAGAAACTCCAGATTCGCTCAAGTACCCGGAGCTGGAGTTGTCTTGGCTGTGTTGGTTCCGGAAGGGCCGTGGTCCGTTCCGGGGTCGTGGCACCTTCCGATACTAGTGCTGCTGGGTCTTCCGGAAGTACCTGGGTGATGTTGTCGACCAACAACTTCATATGTTCCCAGGTATGGGCCATCTTCTCCGCTTGGTCCAGGAGAAACCGGATGATGTTGGCCCTGGTCACCTTCTCCTTCTTCTCCACCAGTTCGGTGAAGAGTTGGCTCTTGTTGATCACGTCAATCGGGAACTCCAAGGCCTTCCGGACCTCCGTCAGGGCAGCTGCGGAGGCATTGGCCTTTGCCTCCGCCTGTTTCCGGGCCGCCACCGCCAGCGTTGTCTCCTGAAGATAGTGCTTTACCTTCTTCTCCATTCCCGTGTTGGCCTTGTACATGGTGGAGATTTGAAGGTGCAATGCCCTCGTGTCGGTCTCCCTGTTCCGGAGTTCCTCCACCTTGTTGATGGCGTCCTCCGGCCGGTCGACTTCCAGACTCCGGAAGATCTGTTCTACGTTAGTGGTGATGATGTATTTGGTCTCCTTAAGGAGGCCAACTCTCGAGCCGATCTCGCGCGTGAGCTCGTCCATCTGCTTCAGTTGACCCTTGGAGTCCTCCCGGTGAATCTTCCTCTTCTTCCGGCTGGTTTCCGCTGATGGTCCGGACTCGTCTTCTCCGGACGATGCGGAGGAGCTGCGTATGTCCGGACTCTCCGGCACTGGCTCCATCCCCTGAGGTCTCTTCTGAGTCCTCCTGCCTTCCGAAGTACCTGCGGTTGTTGCTTCCGGCACGGGCTCCTTCCCTCCGGATTCTTCCTTTGACTCTTCACCTCCGTACTTCTGGAGGTTGGGTACTTCGTCGTACTGCCTCACCTCTACCGGAGTGAGCTGTTGGTGGTGGCAATAGAGATGCACCACGTAGGAAGCTAGGGGGGTCGCCGACTTTCTCACCTTTTGGAGGTTAGTCACGAGCCGGTTGATCATTTCGGTCATGAGTGTCCCCTAGTCGTCGACGATCTTCCCCCGGAGTGCTCCGAGGAAAGTACAGTAGGGTCCAAGGCAGAATGGCGTTTTTTATTTCCCAGTGGAAAAAAATTCAAGTCTGCCTACTTTGAAAGCCTCTAGAGAGATCAAAAATTGGTATTTTACCTTGAAATTTTTACCATGAACGTGAAATCAAGTTGTTAATATACCTACTAAACTTCAAAGCCAAATAATTCACCAAAAAAAAGTTATTCAAAATCTACCAATATAGGTAGCTGTGGAAAAAGTTTCACTCCTACCAACTTCGACAGCCTCCCAAGAATTGAAAAAAAATTCCTTACTTTGATTTTTTTTTGGTAAAAACCAATTTGTGTTAGTAATATATGGTAAGAATCTCAAGTCTAAAACATTAGTAAAAAAAAAGATATTCCCAATCTACCAACATGTGTTATTTTGCGGTATGCTTGTGGAAATCATTTTCACTACAACCAACTTTGACACCCTCCCAATGGCTAAAAAATGGCCCATTTGCCATGAAATTCTTGTCACAAGATAAGCTACATGTTAATGACAAGTGTACCAAAATTCAAGCTCAAAAAGCTTACACAAAAAAAATAACTCACAATCTACCAGCGTGTATGTCCTCCACTTGCCTCTATCACTGCTTGTAACCTAGTAGGCATGGAATGACATAGCAGAAGGAGCTTTTGACCATTAACAATCTTCCACTCTCTTGCAATAACTACTCTTAAGTCACTTGTATTTTTAGGGCATATTGAACCATCTTAAACTGCATCTTTCAAAATCTTCCAAAGATTCTCAATTGGATTGAGATCAGGAGAGTTTGCGGGCCAATTAAGCTTCTCTAGACAGTGTGCTTGCCTCCATTCTTTACATAGTTTGCTTCTATGGACAGGTGCACCATCTTCCATGAGTAATCCTTGTGGTACTTTTTCCATAAAATGAAGCAACTCCCTATTGTAAACCACTTCAACAAAATCCTTTGCAGAGCGCCAATCTTTAGGCATAAAAACAAGTTGTGACTTCTGCCCTCCAGAAAATGCACCCCAAATCATCAAAGAAGTCCTCCCACTCTTGAAAGTTGGAACTATACAACTTGAAGCATAGCGCTCATACACAGTCCTCCAAACATGAATTTGTCTAGAGTTTTTTCCAACTTCAAAAGTGGACTCATCTGTCCAAACAACTTGCTTCCACTCTTCTGCACTCCATCGACAATACTTTTGAGCAAAAGCCAATCATTGAGACATGTGGCGAGGTGTCAAAAAAAGTTTTTTGACTGCAATTCAATTGTGAATGCCACTATCATGTAAAGCCTTTTGAATAGTATTTCTACATACTTTAGTAGGACACATATTAGTAATGTCAGAGAGTGTGATGCGACGATCAGCTTGTAAAACACGTTTTGTACCACGAACATCTCTATCACTAAGTTTTTTTCCATATTTTTTGGCACATGTTTTGCTTTTGTAGGTTCCATTTTCTCGAAATTGCTTTACTAATCTGTGAATTGTTCTAATAGGGACTCCAACAATAGCTGCAATTTCAACTCCTTTCTTCCCTCCAACCCACAATACGTCCACGAATTTCATCTGGAATAGCCATCAATCACAACTTTAAATCTGAGAATTTGATCTAAAATTTTAACTACCTAACCACATGTCCATACATGCTCCCCTCCCAAATCAACCTTGATGTGCAAAATGTGCTCCCAAATCAGCTTATGCATACCTTCACTCCCAAACAAGTATGTGTAGACCTTTCCTCTCAAATGAACCCTCATGTGCATACTCTTACTCCCACATCACCATGTGCATACCTTTGCTTTCAAATAAGCCCTCTCAAATCATCACACATTCTACAAGTCACTTGTGAGATTCAACTCTCAAAACAAGCATTGATGTGGAGAACATAAGCTCCTTCATGCGTATGTGGTATTCAAATTCTTAGCAAGTGTATTCATTGGGATGTGACAAGTGCGCACAGTTTAATTTGGATGTTCTTGATTTTTTGAGAAGCATTTCTATTTAGGTATTGTATTATATGGACAATTTCATACCATAAGCTAATTATCCATGCTTCTAAGCATAAACATTCTCAACAGGCTCTTAAATTGCTTTTCACAATTGCACATGTCGGTAGATTGTGAGTTATTTTTTTTTGTAAGCTTTTTGAGCTTGAATTTTGGCACACTTGTCATTAACATGTAGCTTATCTTGTGACAAGAATTTCATGGCAAATGGGCCATTTGTTAGCCATTGGGAGGGTGTCAAAGTTGGTTGTAGTGAAAATGATTTCCACAAGCATACCGCAAAATAACACATGTTGGTAGATTGGGAATATCTTTTTTTTTACTAATGTTTTAGACTTGAGATTCTTACCATATATTACTAACACAAATTGGTTTTACCAAAAAAAAATCAAAGTAAGGAATTTTTTTTTCAATTCTTGGGAGGCTGTCGAAGTTGGTAGGAGTGAAACTTTTTCCACAACTACCTATATTGGTAGATTTTGAATAACTTTTTTTTGGTGAATTATTTGGCTTTGAAGTTTGGTAGGTATACTAACAACTTGATTTCACGTTCATAGTAAAAATTTCAAGGTAAAATACCAATTTTTGATCTCTCTAGAGGCTTTCAAAGTGGGAAGACTTGAATTTTTTTCCACTGGGAAACCAAAAACACCATTTTGCCTTGGACCCTACTGTACATGTCCACTTTGCCACCACCTGCCTCGGCTTTTCCGAATGGAAAATAGGGTTTAAAAACCCTAGCACCAGCTGGGCATCTAGGTGCAGAAGGTCTTGCATATTATAACCTTCCTTTGGGTCGGCTTGTCCCCCGAACTCCTCCACCAGGAACTCATCCCGCCGTTCCACCACCTTGGTGCGGCCGGCTCGGAAGTCGTATGCTTGAGTCCATTCCGGAACTCCGCAGAGCTCCGAATGGGCCCGCATCAACCCCTTGTACTTCTCATCCGGAGTGCCTACAAGCTCCCGAACGTTGACCTCCTCCCGGATGCCCCAGGCGACTTCAAGCAAACCTTTGCACCCCATCGTCTTCAGGCTGTCCTTCAGCAGGTTGTACTCGTTTGGGTCTATTGGGATGTCCGGAATAACGCGTGTCAAGGGAGGGAGCGCAACGGCCGGCTTTTCGTCTCTCCGTCCTCGCCCATCTCTATTTGTCATCTTCTTCTTTGCCATAGGAACCGTCTTCATGAGTCCTGCCTACTTCCTCACAGGCTCTCAATGTTGTCCCTGCACGCACCAACCTTACCAAAGCTCTCCCTAACGGACGCATGTCCGTTCTAACCATCTAAGCTCCAAACCCTAATGACCAACGGTTTAGAAAACTGCAAGAGTGAGAGAGAAAGGAATAGAGAGAGAGAGAGAGAGCGCGTTGGAGTGGAACCTCAATATGCGAAGAAGAAACAAAAAGAAAGAATTTCCCCTCGAGCCACGGCCTTTTGTAGTCTGGCCGTTAGTACGGCTCATGATGGCAGTTGATGGTGACCGCTCCGGATGACGGTTCCAGATGACAGACTGTCCCAGAATTTCGTTAACTACTTCGGGTTTGCGTTTAACAGTTTTTAGGCTTATTTAGGGTTTGCAGTCGGGTCCATCTGTCTCTATTCTTACAAGCTGACTATAGGTTGTATTCTAGTACGAACTATCGTCACTACTTAGCTAATTTTTTTGTTTTTGCCGGATTTTAAGGTTAACTTCTGGCACCATGTAGGAACGGAGTCCCACACCCGGGCCGCGGATAACTTTCAGTTGTTAAAAGTACAGTTATCCCCGGGCCAAGGATAACATTAACTTCTGAAGGTAGAGTTATCCCCGGGTTGAGGATAACATTAATTTCTGAAGTGTGGTTATCCCTGGGCCGAGGTTAATTTCATTTCAGGGACCAGAAGTCTAGTTTTCTTCGAGTTGTAGATAACATTACAATGAGTCTCCATATTCAGTCTCAACTTGAGGATAATTTCAAACAAGAAGTATAGTTAGGAAACTTCTCATAACATTGTCAAAAAATCATCAAAATCCCCAATTAACATGCGAACCGGTGCTTAGAAAACCTTGATTATTATGAGAGTTTTTTTTAGGTCTTAAGTTTTATATCCCGCTATAGTGTGTGCTGAGAGCGTTTTAAAAAGGTATCACTCTTAATCATCTGACCAAAACTGATGAAGATATCCACGGATGAAGGTTTATTCACAACTTCATCCATGGATAACTCCTCCAATATTGGTCTGCTGAAAATTTGGAGAACACCAAAAATTTTAAAATTTCAAGCTCAACAAGATCATCAAATAATAATGTATATATTTTACAAAAACGTGCATTCACTAACTAGCCTGTGGGGCGTTGGGGACCACAGTGTAAAAAACGGCCCAGAGACCCACACAATTGCAGTGCATTCACGTTCCCTCTAGCTGTAGGAATTTAACAATGGTGAAACCCAAAGCAACCAGGCTTGACTAAAAAGGATTCGGTCCTAGACCATTGATTAGTATTCTAAACCCTTAAATAGAGGAAAACTACTTGAAAGGAACCATTAGGCCGTAGTGGTGCATCTACAATTAAGAATAACTTCGAACGCGTATAATTTCTAAACGTTAGAGTTATCCTCGAGTCAAGGATAATTTGACGAATCCCTAAACCTTGTAAGGAGAAAAGTACAAGGCTATGAGCTGAACCTAGTCCATTTCTTATGAATTCCAATAGAAATTGCCTCTCAGCCGAAGAATTAACTTCATGTCCTAAACAATCCTGAACTGCTATGAATTATGCTAAAGCTAAGAATAAACCTCTCCCTAGGATAATGCTTTTTGTTAGTACCTGACATCATTAAAAATCCACCCTAAACATTTAGTGAACCAACGTTTCAATTCTAAAGAATTCTAACTATTAATTGAGATTTATTTTTTGAGAGAATTTTTGTACCACGCTTTAGATCGTTGAAAGAGCTTTTCAAAAATATATTACACTAGATCATCCGAAACGAATCTGAGGAGATATCTACAGATGAAGTTAAAATCTTGAACTTCATCCTTGGAAAACTCATTGGTGATATATTGGATTAAAATTATAAAAATACTTCAGGACTCTAAAATTTTAAGTAAAGGACGACAAAAAATAATAACGTGCATTCGCCAATAAAACGTGCATTCGCTAACTACGCATATACAACGGTGTAGCTCCCTTTGTTAAACAGTGTAGTGGTGTATACGCGAATGCAGTGCATTCGCATATCCTCTAGCTCTACGTTGTGGGCCATTATGGACCATAGTGTAAAAAACGGACCATAGGCCCACACGAATGCACTGCATTCACATTTTCTCGGACTATAGGCCCTACACTCTAAATCCTAAATCCTAACCCTACCCTAAATCCTAAACTCTAATCCTAACCTAAACCATAAATCCTAAACCCTTAACCCTAAACCCTAAACCTAGGTCTGTCATAAGATTTTGACTTTTCGAGTGCGAATATTCCCAAAACTCCCATGATGCCACGCTCTAGATCGTTCTGACGGGTTTCCAAAATGATATCGCACTTCATCATGCGACACTGTTCGGATGAGATAGCAACGGATGAAGTTCGGCACCCCGAACTTCCTCCATGGATATCTTCTCCGATATCCAACCAATGAAAAATCTTAAAATACCCCAACTCAGCCCGGGCATAATTACTTTAAAAATTTAATTTCAAAAAAAAAAAACCCCCAAATCCCTTTATCCTCGGCCCGAACATAACTTTGTCCCCTTCTCCTCGGCTCGGACATAACTTTTCTGAAATTTTAATTTCAAAGAAAAAAAAAAAACCCTAAATCCCATTATCCTTGGCCCAAGCATAACTTTGTCCCCCTATCCTCGGCCCGGGCATAACTTTTCTGAAAATTTAATTAAAAAAAAAAAAAACCCCTAAATCCCCTTATCCTCGGCCCGGGCACAAATAGAATTTTGTAAATTTTTTTATAAACCCTAAACCCAGAACCCTAAACCCCAAATCCATATTTCATCCGCTTGTAACATCACCAGTAAAGGTCCGATTGGAACGCGCCATACCTTTCCCGGAAGCTACAAACGAGCCCAAGCCCGAGGTGAAGCCAAAAACCAAAAATTAAATGCCAAGAGAAAGTCAGCTCGAAGAGCCAACGCTAGTCAAATTGCTTGTAACGTCCAAATGGTGCGTTTTTCTTAGCTTTTCTCATGGAATTTGAAACCGCAATGGTCGCATTATGGGGGCTAGGTAACCTCAAAAATCTCTTAACCCTAACTCGAAAAGCCAAGTGACACCCCTATATCAATGTAACACTATAACATTGTAACACTGTAACCCTGATCCCTACTACCATGTAACACTGTAACCCTGAACTCTGTAACCTCGTAACCCTAAACCCAAAACCCTAAATCCGAAACCCTAAACCCTAGGCCATTCTCCATACCCTTTTGTATAATTTGTTGTTATTCAAGATGATGCTTATTACAAGAACCTTAAACCTTGTTAGAAAATCATTAATCTTCTCCATTAACATCCGTTTCAATGCTTGTAAAACCCTGGCTATTATTGAAGTTGTTTTTGGGTTCATGATTTTAAACCATGCTTTAGCTTGTGCTGAGAGCTTCCCAAAAAGATATTGCACTCCTTCATCGGACCAAAATTGGTGAAGATATCCACGGATAAAGGTTTATTCACAACTTCATCCATGGATAACTCCTCCATTTTTGGTCCGATGAAAATTTGGAGAACACCAATAATTTTAAAATTTCAAGCACAACAAGATCAGTAAATAATAATGTACATATTTTATAAAAACGTGCATTCACTAACTAGCATGTGGGCCGTTCAGGACCGCAGTGTAAAAAACGGCCCACAAGCCCAGACGAATGCACTGCATTCACGTTTCCTCCAACTATAGACGGAATGACATCCGACACCGGAAGAGGACTACAAACAATCCGAAAGCAAACGGGTTGACGGAACGCGCGAATGGCATCATCTACAAGATTTTCACCAAGGTGGTCACCTCGCACAAGAGGGAATGGGACAAGAAGCTCAACTCAGCCGTCTATGCATACAATACAGCGTACAAAAGTACCACCGGTAAGAACCCTTTCTTTCTGGTTTATTAAGAAGAGGTACTACAAGCCGTAAAGACAGAAGTGGAGACCTTCCGGACCTTATCCTTCCAGCATGGAGACCGGATATTGGACATCCATCAACGGCTGGAGGACATCGACAATCTCAAGGAAAGCCGGATGGATGCCTTGGAAAGGACCAAGGAAATCCAAGAAAATCGGAAAGAGGCGTATGATTGGAAATTGTCAACGGACACCGGAATAGAGGAAGACAATTTGGTACTCCTCTTTGATAGCCGTCATAAGGACTTTCTAGATAAATTACATACCCGCTGGATGGGACCTTTCAGAGTTGTTCAAATTAACGCAAATAGATCCCTTCAATTAGAAGATTTAGAAGGGAGGCCGCTGGATACTAGAACTAATGGCTCTAGAGTCAAGCTTTGCAATCCGGAAGGCCATACCAAAAGCATGCGCACGGGTGAAAAAGGGGTAATGTGGAAATCCATTCCCACAAGGTTCCGGAAGTTAGCCTTAAAATCCGGCAAAAATAAATAAATTAGTTAAGTAGTTACGATAGTCTGGGCTAGAATAAAATCTATAGTCAGTTTGTAAGAATAAAGACGGATGAACCCGGTTGAAACCCCTAATTGATCCTAAAGCTGCTAAACTTATGGCCGGAATAGTTATCGGAACTCCGGGGTAGTCTGTCATCCGGAGCTGTCACCATTAGCCGTACTTTTTATAGAAGCCGGTCTAACGGCCAACTACAAAAGGCCGCGGCGCGAGGAAAACCTCTTTCTTTCTTTCTTCTTCGCGTGTTGCGCTCTCGCTCCCTCTCTTACACTCTCTCTCTCTCACTCCCTCTCCTAACTGCTGGCCATTAGGGTTTGTTAGCTTAGACAGTTAGAACAGACGTGTGTCCGTTAGGGAGAGTTTTTGTGAGGACGGTGCGTGCAGGGACAACATCGAGAGAGGGTGAGGAACTAGTCAGAACAGATGAAGACGGTCGCCATGGCCAAGAAGAAGAAGACATACATGGATGGGCGAGGAAAGCGAGACGAAGAGCCGGCCACTACACTTCTGCCTTTAATGAAGGTCCTGCCGGAAATCCCTGCAGACCCGGACGAATACGGCCTACTGAAAGGAAGCTTGAAGGCGATGGGTTGTGACGGCTTCGTAGACGTTGCATGGGGCATCCGTGAAGAGGTGTTTGTCCGGGAGTTGATAGGAACGCCGAACCCCAAGTACGAAGGAATGCTGCTGGCCCATCCGGAACTATGGAGAGTTTTGGAATGGATATAGGCGTATGACTTCCGAGCCGGGGGCACCAAGGTGGTAGAGCAGAGAGACGAGTTTGTGGCAGAGGAATTCGAAGGGAAAGCCGACCCAAAGGAGGGGTACAGCATCTAGGATGCCCGGTTGGTGCTAGGGTTTCTAAACCCTATCTTCCATCCGGAATAGGCGAAGCGGCTGGTGTCGAAGTGGGCTTGAACTTTCCTCGGAGCACTTCGGGGAAAGATATTGGTGGATTGGGGCATCCTCATGAGCGAGATGACTATCTAGTTGGTGGTGAATCTCTAGAAGGTGAAGAAATCCGCGACTCCTCTGGCCTCCTATGTGGCGCAATTCTACTGCTACCACCAACAACTCACCCAGACGGAGAAGAAGGTGTACGACAAAGTCCTAAGCTTCCAGAAGTACGAAGGTGAGGAGACGGAAGAAGAGTCTGGAGGGGAAGCTGAACAGTGCCGGACTCAACATCAGCGAACACTCCGGAAGAAGACCGGAGGGCGGAAAAGAGGGCACGAGACAAGGATCCGGAACCGGAGAGTCCGGACACCAGTACTTCATCCGGATCGTCGAGCTCAGACGAGGCTGGGCCATCCGAAGAAGCCAGCCGGAAGAGAAGGAGGCTCCACCCAGGGAACTCCAGAGGCGAGATGATGGAGATTGATTAAATTCTGAACGGCCTAAGCTGGAGAGTGGACGCCCTCAAGGAAGTCAACGACGCCGTGAAGAAAGGAATCGAATAGGTCTTTCGGAGCCTAGAGGTCAGCCGGATGGAAAAGGTCATCCTTCGGGGAGAGGACCTCCGGAGTAAGGAGATGTCGCTGAAGGTGGTGCACCTACAAGTCACCAATCTATACCAAGCCAACATGGCGTTGGAAAAGCAAGCAGTGCACTTACGGCAGGAGACAGCACTGGCGGTGGTGGCCCGGAAACAGGCGGAGGCAAGGGCCAACGCATTGGCAGCCACCCTAACGGAGGTCCGGGAGGCTCTGAGCTTCCCGGTGGATACGGTTAACCGGAGTAAGCTCTTCACCGAACTGGTGGAGAAAGAGAAGAAGGTGACCCAAACCAACTTCTTTCGGTTTCTCCTCAATCAGGCGGAGATGATGGGTTTCACCTGGGAGCAGATGTAGTTTCTGGTGAGCAACATCACCCAGGTAGATCCGGAAGACAGGGCGGCCCAAGTGCCGGAGGATTTCATGACCCCTGACCGGCCACGGCTCCTCCGGAACCGCCATAGTCCGAGCCGACTCCAGCTCGAGAGACCTCAGCGAATCCGGAAGACCTCGATACTCCGTGACCACGGACACCGGCAGAAGGCATAGTGTCTCCAAACCCTAGCACAAGTGAGATATTGAAGCACCTTCCAGATCTGTTGACGCCTCCGACAATGCGCCTGCCGGACCCTCCTGAGGAGACCGACCTCCGGGCACCACCCAAGTCCGTGTCCAGGAGGTTGGCACACAGACCAAGGAGTCCTTCCGGGAGATATTGGGACCTGGTCAGGGAGGTCAAACCGACTGCCGAGCCGGAACGACAGTCACCTCCAGTTCCGGAAGCCGCACCGGAACGGCAACCTCCGCCTCCGAACTCCAGAACTCCTGTGGCAAAGGTTTCCCCAACTGTTGAATTGTCAATCCGGAAGGTCGACTCTTCTCCGTCAAACTCAAAGAAGGGAAAGATAAGCAGCGAGTTCCTGTGGAGATATCTCCCACGCGTAGAAGTGGAAGAAATCGGGCACCGGGTGCCCCGTCTTAGGATAGTGTTTAGATGTAGTATTTTGGGCTGTAATTCCAGACCGGCAGCGATTAACGATGGGGCTCAAGTTGCACCCGGCTGCGGACGGAATCAACTGCCAGTTTTTGTAGCTTAAGGTAGGAAATCCGGAGTCCGGAAACTTTTCCAAAATTATAGGATCTGAGATCCGATCTGGAACTTTCCCGGATTTTGCGGATCTTTTAGATAAGATCCTTCGGATATCTTGCAAATAGGAGGAAGACTAAGTTTAGGAAACTTAGTTAGTACTTACTAAGGGAGTTTTTGCAAACTCTGAATCTTGTTTTTTTGCGTTGAATATACTCTAGACCATTTTTGTACTAGATTTGCTTCCTAGTCTCGTTAATGTGGAGTGTGGCCTTTGTGAGTAATGGATACATTCTGGTAGGTGTTGTTGTGTAAAAGTTCTTCACGAGAGGAGTGATATCATGTTTGCTTAAGAGGAACCAGTTGGGTCATGTATGAGGAGATCGCCCGGAAGAGCTGGAGGGCTGTTGCAGAGGTCTTTCTGGTAGTCTCCTGGGTCTGGAAGAAGCCAGGAGGGGAAGAGATGAACTGCAGAGGTGTTCTTGGTAATCTCTAGGACACAGAAGAATCCGTGTTAACTTGGATTTCGGTCGAGGCCGGAGTTTACCTCCTAGATAGGAAAAAGCCTGATGCATTGGTCTGGACGGAGTACTCTTGGTAAAAGGTAACACCTGCTCCGGAGAATCACAATTGTACTTATTGGAATGTCGTTGTAGTCCGGATTTGTCTCTGTATGACCGCGTCCGGAAGGCCATCCGGATGATGTGAGAGTCTAAGTCTAACAGCAGCAATGAATCACCGGTTAGTGGAGTAGGGAGAGTGGATGCCTAGCCACTATAAGTTCCGGGCAGTGGGTGTCTAGCCACTTAAAGTCATAAGGCAGTGGGGAATCCGGCCACTTATACAAAATAGGATCAGTGGCCTTCTGGTCACTCATTTAAACCTTCCGGAAGACTCTCTGAGGGGGAACAGAGATTAATCAAACGACCTACCGGTTGTCCGGAAACTAGTTCCAAAAATCATTGTATAAAGTTTGGACTTCGGAAGGATCCGGATCCATAGTAAATGAGTGAATAGAATAGCTAACCCATGAACAATTGATTGGTAGTTTAGTTTGTGGGATATTTTGAGAAGAACACTAGATCTCTGTGGGAACGAAACTAGAGTGGTATACTTTGGAAGCATTTAGTGACGATTGAGTGCATTCTGGAGGAATACTGACTCTACACACTGCAACACCTCCCGCTCTCATACCCCTGTCGGTGTACGGATGGTAGTTGAGGTCATGATGGCATTTCCGATTTCCAGATTTCTCCCGGTTCCGGAACGTTCCGGTCGCAAAGGTTTCTGCCAGATCCGGTTGTATCTGGGCCTCCGGATTAAGCATTCCGTTGGAACTTTTAAGAAACTTGTCAGCCCCTTATACGTCTTATTTGCTGATTCTACTTCCCTACTGTATTAATCTATCTTTTCTACCTTCTAGTACTAAATTTTTATTTTTTTTTGCCGGATTTTTAGATTAACTTCCTGAACTTTGTGGGAATGGATTCCCACAAGCTCTATAATCGACAACAAAGTATGATCAAGTAGATTCAAGCAAAAATGATGACTAACACTATAAAATATAATTGCTCAAAACTAAGTGTGTAGTGTTTCTTCTCTCCTTCATTCTTTATCTTGTAGTCCTAGGTAGTTATACAATCATGCCTTTCATATCCTAACTATCAAAACTGCTTTACATATCCATTTGATTCACATTCACATGTCCAAACCTAATTCAAGTGGATTTAGAGACCCTATTCGGACCGAAACAACAATAACTACATCAATTTGAAAAAATTACTACTATAGTTGGCAATCATAGACAAAATATCAAGTCACAGTTATAGTGAGAGTAATCATGGAGGTAAATATTGGGGCACAGTAAGCGATGGGGGGAAAACCTGGTCATTAGCCAACCATACATTTGCATATGCGTGCTCGGATTGGACATCAGGGTCGCAATAGGTGGGGCCCACTATTTGATGGATTGGTTCCCATTGAGGATCTATACACATGCATGTGCGTATTGCTCATGTTTAGGAAATAATACCACATGGGACGAAAGTGGAGTTTTAGAAATTGAAGACATTGTAGAGTACACTCCAACACAGATAAGTTCCAATGTACAGTACCCTGTAACAAGTGTTGCAACACACTCTGTTTTTTCACTTAAAACATATTCCATGGCCTGATTTAGAATGATGGTGTTGGCATGATAATCATCACATCTCTATGAGATTTTTTGCATCATGGAAGGTGTTCTAGTTACCTTCATACACCATGCATTTTCTAAATATAAAGAGGCATCCATTGCCATGTGTCTACGAAAATTGCCATCATGCTTAAAAATCTTGGAAAATGATACCCTTCTTAATGTGATCACTTCTTCTCTGGGATATCAGATTTTGAGTATGTTTGAGCTTGGGAGGGTCCAAAGATACACATACATGTTTGCAAGTCATCTTGATGGTACACATTTCTTAGAAAAATTGTGTGCAACAAGTCCTGTTTGTCAAACATATCGTTTCTGTGTTGTTGTTAGGACCTTTTTTATCAAACTTTTTGTGGATGTAAGTGTTGTTTGAGGATTGTGCACCATGACAAGGAGTTATGTATCAAATGATATACGACACATGATAGTTGGTATGCAGAAAGCTGGCATGTCAGTGAGTGAAATTGGAAACATTGTAGGAAGGCCAAAATCGACTATTTCAAGGATTCTCAAGCGATTTAGAATTAGTGGCTCTGTATTGCCAACAAGTAGGTCCGGTAGGCCGCGAAACATGAGTGATCGAGATAGGAGAAAGCTCCATAGAGATCTTAGTAGTAATCGTCGTGCTCCTCTTGCAAAATTGTGCAGCAATGTGACATCTTCCGTGGGCATGTCAACTTTACGTAAAGAGTTTCATGAGCTTGGTCTTAACAGTTGCATTGCAGTAAAGAAACCATTCTTGAGTGACATACACAAGGCAAAGAGGTTGGCTTTTGCAAAGGAGCACTTACATTGGACGATTGACGATTGGAGTAATGTGATTTGGACCGATGAGTCATCCTTTGAAGTTGGAAAACCATCACGCCAAATTTGTGTCTGGCGAAAAGCACATGAACGCTACAACTACAATTGCTTAGCACCTACATTCAAATCTGGAAGGACTTCAATTATGGTATGGGGTGCTATCACTGGCTCTTCTAAGTCTTATTTGGTGTTAATTCCTCCTAATAGACACAGTGCCAAAGACTTTGTAGAGATAGTATCTTAAGGAGCATTAGAGCATTATTATTGGCACCATGACCACTATGAGCACCTCGTTTTAATGGAGAATGGTGCTCCAGTACATGGTAGTAATATACAAAAAGATTGGAGAGAGCAATTTGGATTGAAAAAGCTTGAATGGCCACCAAATTCTCATGACCTTAATCCTATAGAGAATGTCTGGAAGCAAGTTAAAGATCAAGTGCAACAGAGAAATAGACCACGAAACAAAGACGAAATGTGGACATCACTCAATCTGGCTTGGAAGGATATACCTCAAGAAAGCATCAAGAAGTTGATTTCAACAATGCCAACCCGGATGAAAGCTGTAATAGCAGCTCAAGGTGGTAGCACTCGATGGTAGTAGGTGTTCCATTTTACTGTAGAATATTTGTTAGTGAGTAAGACATATTGTAAACTTCATATCATATTAGGCTTCTATACTACTATAGCTTTGTAATGATACCTTATTTGACTTTATTTGATCAAATTTTGATTTAATATATGAGTTTGATTTCCTTAGCCTAGAATATGAATGAATGGAAACTATGAAAATACTTTAGAGCCACATAGAGGAGAATTTTACCTACATAGTGTGCATCTTTGTAATACCAAGAATGTGAACAATGATATATCCTATAAATTGGTGCAATCAAATTTTTAAAAATCATCATATATATTTCTCAGTTAATTTTTTTTGAAATTAAGTGAATAAGATAAAATAATTCACCAAAAATAGAGATTTCATTTTTTGACATTGACATTTTATGAACACGTGAAGGGTCCGTAACACAAAAGATTTAATAGGATAAATTTGATAAAATCCTCCCATATTGAAAATGAATGAGAAAATTTCAAGAGTTCACAAAATGGTTGCAAGACATGTTGGAGGGTACTGTACACATGTTTACATCAATTCTAGTCTAGGAAGATCCAAGATCTCTATAGCATCTTTCTTAACAACAATCCATATATTGTGTATTATTTTAGCGATAGAGGTATTTTGGTAATTATTGAGGAGTATGTGAAATGGAAGAAGAGAAAATGGAGAAAAATGAGGACAAGAGTGAAGGTGACAGAAATGGTAATAAAGATTGTGTGGACCTAGTTTTTTAGCGAGTTGTCAGCCCAAAGCAAGTTGTTGTGCTTCAAATGGAGGAAGTGGAAGATTGGAATGTAGCATCATGTGCACTAAGCGTTGTAGCAATCGAATGTTGAGATTTCTTTCACGATATATTTTATAGAAATGTTTTAGTAATGTTTTATATTATTGTGTTGTAGTGTAGTTTGGTATATTTTTTCAATTCCTAAGAGAAAGTTCTTGTAGTTTCTTATCCCCACAATGACAAACAAAAATTTAGGGGTTAGAATCTTTGTGGAAATACTTTTGTCCCCATTTTTCCGTCTTACAAGGTGTGAGAGCAAAATATTGCTCTCTTGTTTTGTTATTGTTCATTTGTTACTTTTATGAATGTAATGTTAACAAACAATGTCATCTTGAGGTAATTTGACGAAATTTAAGATAATTAAGTCGTGAATACAAAATGCATGTTAGAGGATAGTTGTTGCAAGGCCTTGGGTAGGATGTTTGGCACTAATTTAAGCTTTAGGTTAGATTTAGTGGAGAAGGACTAGAGGAGGGAAGATCCCCCCTGGTGAATCCTAAAATTAGGAATAGGGTTAGTTGCTTAAATTAGAGTTGAGTGTTTTACCATGGGCCTTGCGCAATTAGCTTGTAATGTTCATGGTTGTGTTTATGGCTTGATTGTCTTGGTTTTGTTCATTTAACTTCGTGGTGGTGTTTGTGAGTTACATTCATTCGTGGAGGTTTGTCAAGAATGGAGCTCCATGGAGGTTGGGAGCAACATTCATCCGTGGAGGCCTTAGGGTGAGGGCCTTAGAGTTAGGGCGAGCCGCCTCTTTGGCGGCTCCTTTTTTTGTACTTAAGAGCTTGTTTTCAAGCTATTCTCAAGCCCTCAAGTTCTCAATCAATCCCTCTCTTTGTATCTTGATTCATCTTGTGTCTCTCCCTCTTTCTTTTGTTATGTTTAGTTGTTGAGAGAAGGAAGGCCATGGGCCTCCTTCTCTCTAATATTGATCCCCTCTTCCATTGTGTTTGTACTTGCATTGTACTCAAGTATAGTGTGGTGTTTTTGCTCATTTCCATGGAGTGTCTCTCAGTCAATTGCTCATCAGTCCTTCAATTGTTGTCCAAACAGATCAAGATTTGAGATGGTAGTAGATCTCTTCAGTAGCTTTCCGTTGGTATATGGCGCGTCCAATTCGGAGTTATAGGGAGTGAGATACACCCCTCCAAAGTTACGGGTGTAGTAAGGGCTTTCCCCGCTGGTAGTAGAAAAGTAGGCCCCAGTCTTTTAGCAATCAGTCCTAGGGTTTTGGTCCTATGCTTCTGAGATTTTAGGGGTGGATGCACAATTGGCTTAGCTTTCCAAAAAGCTATGGCACGCCCCAATCGGAGCTAGGACAAAGAAATGGCAAGCAAAAAGCTAGAGGTCACTTCCAAGGTGATCCGGCGGAGCAGTTTCCTACTCAACCCCTTCTTGTTTTTCATCCTCTTCTTGTCTCCTCTTCTTCCTAGATCCTCTCTTCTTGTGATTTCTTTCAATTAAACCCGTGTGACCAAAGACCACCTCCATGGTGGTTTTTTTGGGCTCACTCAAGGAGAAAGATGTGGTGCTTCAAACACCAAAAGCAAGACTTTTAGGCAACTTGGCAAGGTACTATAGAGCTGAATAGTAATAATGTGGAGCTTATTAATAGTACAATTCTTTGAGGTGGGTAGTAGTCAAGGAAAGTTCTTAGAAGCCCTTGTTGTTTTTATATTTTTTTTCACCTAAAAGAAGAGAAGCATCCTAGTCATTGTGGAACCTCTTCACTTGTTGTAAATCCCTCTATTATTGTGATTTTTGGTGTGCAACGACCTAACATAAGGTAAATCATATTCTATATAATGTATGCAATATGTATTAAAAAATTATTCCATCAATTTGAGTCAAAGTATGTTGACCTTGTCTACGCACGGTAGAAAAAAACTATATTACACCCTTCAAATGCATGTATCTTACAATCTCTTTAGTCAAAGTTCACAAAATAATTTTTTTATCTTGTTGTAGTAATATATTTCAAGATCTTATGGTAGAAAATAATTAAAAATTGTCAAATTAGTCTCACAATATCTCATTTTGAAGAAGCAAGTTTGGGATATTTTTTGTGAAACTATCCTTTAGAGGTTGTTGTGTTTGTGATTTAATTGACAAATTTTATATGGAAATTTTTAGTCTCAACTAGTTGTATGCTATATATAATATCTAAATTTTTTAAAGGACCAAAGGAGTCTGAAGTAATTTCTATTCTATTGATTGGAAACTGCCGAGGTTAACTTCTTCATAATGAAATCGTAGGATCTTCTTCTAAGTTTATATGACATGATGTGGTAAAGTGTTGTGAAGTTTGGTCATATGGATTGAAAAATAATTGTAGTGAAAGTAAAATAAAATGTGTCTCTTGAACATACATTTGGTTCTTTAGGGGTTAAAAGTGTCCATTTGCATATGTATATGCTTTCAAAGTATTATATTCCATATTTTTCATCTCTTTATTCTATCTTTTTATTTTGAATTTTGTATCATCAAGAAATTTGTCAATTTTTGTGCATATATATTTTGGCATAGGTTATGGTCTTCTTTCTTGAGCATTTAGTGCATTTTATATTTTTATATTTTTTGTCATTTATTGTTGATTTTAGAATTATTTTACTAGTTTGTGACTTGAACATGAGTTGTTACCTTATGGTTGTTCTGCTTGGTTGCAATATCACATTATACAAAATTGTATTCAATGACAATGACACATTGATATTTTTTTATTGTATTTTCAACATAATATGTCTCACAAATAACAGTAAATTAGGTCTATAAGGATTGTATCATCTAGTTTTTTTACTTTTGTTTGTCATTAATTATATATATAGAAGCTTAGTAAATAATTTAGGATGTTATTTTCTAACATAAATTTATTTGGATAAACTCAAAGTTTTGATGTAACTTTGAGTTTACAAATTAAATGTACAGATTAAAATCACTATTTGTATATTCTTTTCAAACTTTTATTTATAATAATAAGGTTCTATTTGAAATCATTGAAGTAGAAAATAGTTGAATTATCATATAAATGCACCTTCAAAAGTCCTAAAAATAAATTGTTGATTCTACGTGCTTAAAAGAGTGCATTGTGTAAAACTATGTCTATGACAACAAACCAAAGTACTTCGAAAGCAAGGTCATAAATTAGTGGCTCAATTCAATTTTAAAAACCATATTTGATTTTATTGTAGTTCTATAACTATAAAAGTCTGGAACATTCATCAAGATATGATAAAATTGTCAAAATGATTAATTGTCTCTAAAACTATGCTTTTGTGTAAGCCTTTCTCAAAGTACTCACCAATGACATATTAGTTCAATACACCATATACAAGAAAATCTCTAATAGACATGTACAAGAATTCAGTGGGCAAAAATAAACAATAAAATTAGTAAAAGAAGGTATAGATAATGGAATAGAAAGAACAAATACTTATGATAGTACAGACAAGTACATATTTATTTCACAATATGAAATTCAAATGACTATCTATAAAGTTTCAAGATCTAACTCAAGTTCCTAAAATAACCAAACAATATGAAACTAGTTGAACACAGGAATTACCAAAAAATAAGAAATACCTAAAATATGCAAAAGCAATAAAGCTCTAAATACTACATATTAGGCAACACAAGCAAACAACTTGCCTAGTTACTAGATGGCATTTATACCATCAAAGCTACTTGTATGCACATGCAACTCAGGAAGAAGCCAATCATAATATTTTTTTTTCTATAAAATAGAAGATAGTATTACTTTTTAATTTTAATGCATCAAATTAGAAATATTCGTAAAGTGAATGATTTATAATCAATCAATATCCTTCTTCCTTTGTTGACATATAAGCTCAAAGATTGAGTATTTATTTTTTACCAACTTTGGATGTAAAATTGTGTATATGAAAAGAAATTAGAAGTTTCAATTCTTCCCAAGTCATCTTCACAATATAGGATTTTCTATTCCCTTAAATATTTAAGAACGTAATGTCTTCAACTTATCATTAGATTATTTCTTGCAACCAATTATACAAATAACCTTTTCCACAACTCTCTTGGCTTGTTTATAAGGAAATATTATGGTTGTTGTTACTTTATAAATTAAAAAGTATGATGAGGTAACTGGAAATGGTTTTTCTACCTTAACATCTTTTACACAATCAAATTGAAGTTGATCTTCTTTTAAGAATCACTTTGTTCTTTTAAACTAATTAAAAATTTCCATGGAATTTTAAATGCATGTCAGCCTACCTTACTATACAAACAACTTTAAAATATCAAAAATATTCTTGTCACTTAATTTAGTGGACTATGATTATAGAGAGGACTAACAAGTATAGATAGTACTATTACAGACAGACATTGAAGGACTTAACTATTTTTTATACAAATTGAATTTAAAAGGTTATTTGCTTTTAAATATCCTAACTTTTTTACTAGTCAATAAAGTGAGAAGTTCATATAGTTTTGAATTGAATAAGGAAACCTTTACTTCTTGACATATAGTAAAGACAACAAAAAGACATCAACTTCAATCTTTAATATGTAGTAAATTCAATAATTATACATCAGCTTTGAGAGCAAGGAGCAACAATTTCTTTGTAGAATTGGCATGCGGGAATGGACTGTTCTACAAAAGCATCTTCTTATCAACTCTTTCATGTCAATGTCTTCACCCATTTTTCATTTTCTCAGCTTGCAATCTCTTTGCAATCCTCCTCCCAAAATGCATAGAGAAGAAGTAATCCAATGGTTTGCTCGTCCTGCTCTTTTTGCCTCGCTTGTCCTATTCTTCTTCATCAAACGGTGTTAAGTTGCTCATCTCACATCGTCCAAAAAAATTTAATGCCAAAATTGATGCTTAATATCCATTTTATCTGTGCATACAAATGCTTTTTGCTTTCTTGCCTAGAGATTCAAAGAGATTATGTTGTGGTTGTATAGTTGTATCAATAAGGAATTTATCTTTCTTAATGAAAAGAGAATTTCTTGACATTTTTTTTTCACAAAAAATAACAATCGTTTACATCTTTTGTCAACCTAGCACCAATGAAGTCCACAAAAATTAATATCACAATTTCTTTTGAATTAAGAGTCTACTTCAATCCCAAAAACTTCTCTTGCGCTTATGTGGATGTTGTTTTTGTTTTAGAACTCTGCATGGAATGCACAAGGACTAGTTTAAGATAAATTATTGTTATACTTAATTTAATTACAATGCAAGTTAAAAGAACTCATATACATTTCATGACATTAAGTATTGAAGAATATTGCTCCTAAGGTTGAGAATTTGAAGATTTTGTATTTCTATTGATTTTCATGAATAATATGGTCTATTGTGACATGATGATTTCACAACAACAAACCATAAAACAACAATAATTCCATTGTCCATATGTCAAGACATGTGTAATCAAAGATAATACAATGCAATATTTGAGGGTCAAATATGGCACTTTAGTGCTAAATGATTTGTTACGTTAAGAAATTAAAACTAGCAAAAAAATTATACTCAATATAGTTTCTTCCTCCATGTAAAATATTTATCTCATTAAAAATGATTTAAAAAAAATTTTAGACAACTATATTGGACATGAGCTTTTGCCAAATTCAATCCTTGATTATAGCATAATATTAAAAAAATTAAGTTTAATGACACACTTTGGTGTAAATACTTTAAAATAATTCATTTTTCATCAGTATTCTTTGAAATATGTTACTTTATTATGAGGATTCAATGCATTTACTTATTACTAGGATCAAAAAACAAAAATAACCAAATGAATGAATTAGTACACATATAGAAACATAAAACACATGCATGTTTCTATGGTATTGCATAATCTATATAATTTGTTTTTGGGAGAAGTACCATTCACAATCTTTACCATTAAAATGCTCCAAATCTTTAAACGGATGATAGAATTATATCAAAAATCACGTAAAGCTTCAAAATAAAAAACCTCTTTTGATTTATGATACAATTTATTTGAAACTTTCAACAACACTTAGATATTAAAAAACTTGGTGGTTTCTTATATAGAATGGTATTGAAAGAGCCTTATTAAGTGAACTTAGGTTGGAACTTGTTTAAGCATTCTTCAAAGATGAAGAAGAAACGTCCATATTGTACTATACATATCACCTACTATTTTTTATCATTTAGCAAATTATAGTATGACCAGCTACTTTAGAATACGTCATTCATTTTATGTGAAGAAGACATCAAAGACAATGATATTTTTTGTCACTTTATGATACATAAAATAGTTTCTAAGCTTTTCATTGTACTAAAAAAATGTTTTGGAACAATCCATAAATTAAAAGTAGATACCTTTTCTTTCTTGAAATAAAAACACCATTTTTACCCCAAACCGCTTTTATTTATGACTAAACTTGTAGGATGAAGGTATGCAATCCCATATATATTTTTCTATACACCTAAGTAGCGCAAGTTAGGTTATAAATCTTATTTTGTACATACATAATAGGGATTTGGTTTTGTATATAGATTTATTTTTCAACTTAGAAAGAATCATGATTTTTAATTTTCAATCTTTGTAGTAGCTTTATGTGACATTGGATTCACAAAATAATAAAATATATTGTAAACAAATTTGAACATTTGTTTCATACATAATTTCTTGCCTTCATCATTTTCTTCAATTTGTAAAATGGTGTGGAAGGAATCAACATCGTGTATAAGACAATGTTGCAATATTTAGGACTTATGTAATACATAAAAAATTTAACATCAAGAAAATCAAAAGTCTATCAATTCTAATAATGCTAGCAAAGAAAAACATATGATTTTTTGTTAAGTGTTTAATATTATTTAATGTATTTTAAAACTTCATCGTTCATATGTAATGATTTTTGATAGAAGAATTGGATTAATCTAAGCAAAAATGATTTAATTATTATAGTTATTTAATATTGTTTTTGGAAAAATTCTAGATTCATCACCTACTTAAAATTTTACTATTGGAATGTAATGAGTTTGTGTTAATTTCTAAAAATGTCAAAACCATGGTGAGTTGTTGCATATCTCAGTCAAGTTTACTTTATTGCAATGTATGATTATAATTCTTAAGAACTATTTATATTGATGTAAGAAGGTGAGACTACTTAAAAATATATATTGTTCACGTTTTGGACTTGGTCCAAAACTGATTGGTCTTAACATAATTTTGCCTTTCACTTACACTTCCAAATTTTTTGCTAGACCCTTCTATTAGACATATTAGTTTTAAAATTTTTAGAAACATTATTTCACTAGATTTTTCAAGAGTTTTACTTCCATAGTGTAAGGCTTTTGCTCCATCATGGATAGTTTTATTTGAAAATTTCAAAATATACATTTTATAAAATATTTTTTCATTGCAAGAAGAGTAGAATTTTAATAATTTTGTTGGACGAGATAAAATAACAAACTTTTTCATTTCTAGATTAACATCAAAAAAGTTGGTTTCTCTTTATTCTATTTCTTCTACATCTTGAATTTTTGTTTAGGCTACTTGGATTTTCAATTTATAACTGATCAAATTCAACAAGTTATGAACCTTTTTCCTTTGCACATTATTCTATAAAATGGTTTGTTGATCTTCTATCTCTAAAATTTTTGACAATAGATTGATAGCATTTGCATTACAATTGAATGAATTTTAGGATAATAATATTGATAAAATATGATACCAAGTGAGTTCAAAGCATATTTATTGTTTAAATGCAAGAGATGAAAGAAGTCTTTTTTATCACTTTGAGTAGTGCGGTGTTCTACATTGTGCTGTTGAATCTAATGAACACTTAGAGTCTATTGTTAAATTAGTATAGATTAAACCCTAAAAAGTCCTCAACTATTCAATACTTGAAAAGCTTCAAAAGTTGCCATACTAGACATGTGGTTTTTAGATGAAAACAAAAGCTTATTTACATCCTCAATTCAAAATTTAATCTATACTACTAAAAACACATGCTTACAAATCTTTTTAACTATTAATTGTGCAAGTTGAAACTCTATTGTATTTCAGGTTAAAATGAATTGCTTTCATCTTCTTTGAATTTACAAAATTTATAAAAAAAATCAAATTAAGTTTCCAATCTAGAATTTTGAATCATAATGTATGAGTACATTATGATATGGATGTGTGCCAAAATTTTCAAAGTATTTTACCTTGTAAAACTCTCAATAAATGTATATTTGTCCAATTTTATAAACCTGTGACAAGTATGTAGTATTGAAATATATACTTCTATTGGCCAAACCATAAGCCAATACTCTAAATTTTTAGGATTCTGGTATTGAAACTAAAGTAACCAATCAAGTTCCATCACAAGAATTCCAAAATCAAATCCATATCGGCACTAGGGAGCAAGAAAAGGTTCGTGACTTGTTCCTACACCTTTCGTGACATGTTTTTCATACTAGCTTAGTTGACTTATACCCTATATGTATCACCCTTCTCATAAGTAAGAAAATCAATTGTTGATGCGGATGTTTGTATATTTTGACTAAGAATTGGTGGTTTTTGGGAGTGAGTATATTAATGTATGTTTATTATAAAACAATATATGTCCTATCCTTCTCACAATTGGCAAATTCAATTATTGGGACCAACAATTGAATTAAATAAATCACTTCACGCTTTGAAAAATTCTAAGTTCTTTTCAAAATGATATTACATGTTATCATCCAACACTTTACCAATGAGATATCTGCGAATGAAGTTCTCACATCAAAATGTCATCCGTGGGTAGGTCTAAACTTCATCCGTAGATAACTCATCCATTAAAATTCAAATGATAACGTTTGATACCATTTAGGAAAGCCCTCAAATTTTTCTAGAGTGTGGAATGATTTTAAATTGATATCAATTGTCGGCCCAAACAATCGATTTAGCCAATTATGAAAGGGGTAGCACATATACTATTCCTTAATGAATACACTAACATGTTCACTCTTAGATACGACACACAGTTACTACACCTCAAAAATAGTAGATAAAGTCAATTGTTTGTCTCAACACTTCAATTAGCTAATTGTAAGAGGGGGTAGCACATATACTATTTCGTAACAAAACTACACTAACATGTTCACTCTTAGACACTATAAACTCATACTACACCTTCAAAAATATTTAGTGAATTCAATTGTCAGCCTCGACAATTGATTTGGCCAACCGTGAAAGGGGGTACTACATACACTATTTCATAACAAAAATACAGTAACAAATTCACCCTTACATACCACACACCCTTACTACACCTCAACAATAGTAGTTTAATTCAATTGATGGTACCAACAACTAAATTTGCCAATTGTATGAGAGTGTTGGGCGCGGTGGAGCTCTAGAGTCGGCCATGGCAAGCTTGCTATGCTCTTGGCCCAAGGCTTGTGGCCCCCTTTGGAGGAAGGAGTTCTAATTGTTAGCCTCGACATTAACTTTCGTGCTCCCCATGGAAGGGTCGCGGCGTGATTGTTGGCCGCACGGTGGAGCTCTCTTCACAACACGACGAGCTTGCCATGCACTCAACGCAAGGCTTGAGGCCAACTTTGGGGATATCAATTTTGATTGTTGGCGAGGACAATCAATTTGGTGCCCGCCTCAAAAGGATCGCGGTAAGAGTGTTATGTGCGCGGTAGAACTCTAGAGTTGACCATGGCCAGCTCACAATGTTCCTAGCACGAGGCTTGTGGCCCCCTTGAAGATATTAGTTTTGATTGTTGGCGCTGACATTCACTTTGGTGCCGGCCATGGAGGGGTCTCGCCAACAGTTTGCCCTCTCGCGGTTTGCCTAACCATAATTAGCTAAATCAATTATTGGGGCTGACAATTGAATTCACTAAATACTTTTAGGGGTGTGGTACAAGTTTATGGTGTCTAAGAGTGAACATGTTAGTGTATTTTTGCTATGAAATAGTGTATGTACTACCCTCTCTCATAGATCTCTGATTTCGGCATTCCATCAATTGTACCTAGCGTTCAAGTTCTTCCCGATATGACTCTTCCTTAGAATTCTTGTTTTCCTTAGAATTCATTACCATGAGGTAAAAGACTCACATGTTTTAGTATACTCCTTGCTACTGATTCATTTCAAGTGGTTTTTGTAGCGGTGACCATTCTCAAAATTCTTCAATACCAAAGACTCTTGACTTGAGCTGAACAACCTTCTATGTTGGTGGAATTTCACTATTGTTCCACCTCTTTTTTAGTTTTAATTTATCTTTAAAGCTGAACCAATTCCTGTCTTCAAAGTTGAGTTCATCCAAAGTCTATTTTTTGGAGGTGTGTGTAGATCTAGAGTACGCCATTCAACTTGTCTTTGTGTTTTGTGAACTTGGGAATATGAACGTGTGGCGTTGAGAAGCATCTTTTAAGCTCTGAATTAGGTGTGCTCCATAATACATGTGTGAATTTCTAGGTATAATTCTTGTAATATATAGTTATGTTATCCTGCAAGAGCTAGATATTGAGAATTTAGTCATGCTAGTTCCGTCACCTTTATCAAATCAGTCACGTTGTCTACCTCAAAATGCATTGATCACAATTGTCACGTTTTTCCATGTCTCTTGTGAATAAGCAACTGACGAGACTTTTGACTTCAAGCAAACACTAGGATCAGCGTGAGCAAAGGGCAATCACAAACATTCTCGATGAAATTGTGGTACAATTGTTGTTGGTGAGTTTAGCGCCCTATGACTTGCATGATTTTATAGATCGATGACATTGTGTCTACTCAATAACTTTAGATAGCTAGTCTATGTTGTTGGCACACATTCAAGTGATCCAATAATACTCTTACACTTTATCAGCACCAATGGCACTGACCAATTTCTCTTCCTCTGTGAGATTGTTTTGGATGTGGCTGATGGTATATGCTAGATTGCAAATATCTAGTTGCTTGCTTTCTACATTGCTTTTGTCCAAATGTTGAGTGGTGGTTTAATACTGCAGCGTTATCATCTTATAATCGATCACATGAGGATGTGTGTTGTTGTGTGTAATTTTTAGCAAGGTACAGAAGATACTAAGTATGGATTTTATTATCAAAGGGTGTGGTGGCTTGGTTGTCTCATTTTCGGCCCTTCCTCACATACTAAACACAATACTAGGAAGGGATCATTTATCTAGCAAAGCTAACCTTGTAAGGAAATCAAAGATGGTGTGTGCTGGGTAGAAGTTAGCAAGGATTACTCACTTTTGGGCAAAAAAAATATACCTGAAAGTATACTTTTTCGGGCCAAAAAAATTTGATTTATCCAAATTAATGGAAAAAAGGTTTTTCTTGAGAAAAAAATATGTTTCAAGATGGATCTATGTATGATGTATCTGATTGGATAAGAAATCAAAGCAAAAATCAACATTGATCTCTATTTTAGGAGCCCTGAAAAAATATCATGTTTTTTAGCAATAAAATTGAAAATAAGTTTCCAATCTAGAATTTTCAATTATAATCTATCAACACATTGTGGCGTGAATGTGTTCCAAAATTTTTTAAGCATATTACTTTCTAGGACTATTAAAATAAGTATATTTTGCAAGTGTCATATATTTGTAACATGTATGTACTAATGAAAGATATACCGAAATTGGCAAGTCTGAACTTAACATTTTTGGGATTTCCACAATTTTAATCAAGGCAACTATCACATTCCATCAATAGAATTCCAAGATTAGTTCCACATTTGCACTATGCAGCAATAGAAGGTTTGTGACTCTTTCCTAAACCATTTGTGACACTATATATGTACCACCTTAGTGGACTTTCACCCGCATCCCCTAGTCCAAAATAGAGCCCACCACATTAAACACAAGGGCAAAGGACTTTGCTATCAATGGGGAGGACATGGGAGGCACAAGTGCCGAACGCTTCAAAATTCTCACTGTCGAAGACAAGTGGCAAAGAATGTAGACATTGGTGTGCCGCATGTTGAAGGTCTAGTAGAAGTTGGA
The DNA here is from genome assembly GCA_963971425.1 of Bryoerythrophyllum caledonicum. NCBI lineage: Eukaryota > Viridiplantae > Streptophyta > Bryopsida > Pottiales > Pottiaceae > Bryoerythrophyllum > Bryoerythrophyllum caledonicum. The sequence goes on from OZ020524.1 coordinate 268,635, forward strand.
GGTCGAGGGACGCCAAACCTTGCAAATGAAGGTGCGGCAATTTTGTGGCGGGTTGTAGCCGTCTACGGCGGCGTCTTAGGGCGCCAGGGGATGTGGTGGTCTTCTTTTGTCATCCGCAGTGGGGCTCATCTACCATGCAGTAGAGCGTGTAGCTCTACACTTATAGTGCACACATTGCCACGTCAACACACAGAACCGTTGCATGGGATGTGAATTCAAGCCGGTGTGTGCAGGGGTCTGCTTTGCAAAGTGCCACTTCTAACGCAGTTGTGGGTGGAAGTGATGCCACAGTAATATTTGGCTGTTGGTCTTGATCATTTTTATAGCAATTAGTCTATTGTAGTGTGCACTGTCTTTTTGAAATTGTCCGCAGTGAGGGTTTCTTTTCTTCTGTTTGGAGCTTTTGAGAGGAAAATCTACAAGATTTTTATGGTGCGTTAGTTTGTCTAAGTTTGGTGCTTTTGTCATGAAATTTATCTTTGGTTGCTTGGTAGTTGTGATTTTTCTATCTAGGATTAGAAAAAGTATGGAGGATTATGGATTTTCTATTTGATGGTTCTAGTGGGCTGCTAGCTATGGTTCTTCAATTATTTTTTGTGTTGTCTATTGATTTTCCGTCAATTGGCTATGTTTGCAGGGCTAGTATGGATTTTCATCTAGACATATGTGCAGCAAGAAGTTTCCTTTTCTTGTATGTACAGACTGATTGATGCCTCAAAACTAGAACTTGGATTTGAAAGTAATGAAAAGAAAATTTGTCATTATCTTTTGCCAAATATTATAAAACGATGTGCTTATTTGCATAATTGATTGATTTCCGTTGCACACGGCATGTCTTTGGTGGATTGTTTTTTCTCTTTTGTTTGGCTTGCACTAAAGTTTGGGGCAAATTTCAAGATTGAGCTGCTCACTTTGGTTGGATTTTCAGGTGAATCTAAGTTTAGAGAAAGGTTGGTTTTTGATAAGTACCACTAATTCAGGATCCATGCATGAGTGAGACAATTTGGTGGATGATTAGATGGATATTGGATAACTACAAGGCAATTTGCGCATGCAAAAGTGATGACGTTTTGGATACTTGGGTGCAGACTATTAGAATTGATGTTTTGTGCATGTTGTTTATAAAGGTAAACAGAAGATTAGAAGAGGAGGTGAGTTGCTTCCTTGACAAGTTGACACAACAACCTTATAAGTTTATTTCAATTTCCAATCTGACCAATGGGAGAAGTTGTCCGTGTCATCCACAAAACGGACTGTGATTGTCATGAAAATATTGTCCACTTGCAAGAGCATCAAATGGCAAGTTTGATCATATATATTTTTGTTATGTTTTTATATTTGAACAGACAAGGTCGTCTGTTATGTATTTATGAGCAATTGAATTTGGTTCATGTATTTTTGTTAAGATGGTCATCTTCTACAACAAGACGACATAGACATGAATTGTGGTTTTTTCAAGTTGAGGAGTTGAACAAGGAACTGGAGTTGCAAAGAAGGATCCAATTCGTTTAAGTGTAGATGGAGCTAAGATTGATGAACGTAAAATATGGACGTCTTCTATACAGAACCAAGTTTGTGGCCGTTCTTTGTACTTGCAGTTTGGGTGTTTGCATGTGGTTGTTAGTCATTCACATCGTCTTCTTCATGAATTGGAGGCGTATGCGGTAACTGCTAAGTTGCAAAACATACCTGTAAGGAACATTGGAGATTATCAAGAGTTGATGAGATTAGACAATCAGGCCTAAGCTCGTACTAATCATGGCTATTGTATTTCCAACATATCCGATCAACAAAGAACAAAGTTTGATATGGGAATCAATTGCTCATTTTGATGAAGTGGAGGAATGAAAAGTGAATATTTCTATCATCTTGATATTTTTTGTTTGGAATAGAAAACATGTTGCCCTGTTGGATTATTGATGGAGAGAGAGGATGTTGATCACAACAGTTGCAGTTCCCAAAAGCCGCAAACCTTGTCAATGGACTTCAGTTTGCACGCTCAAACCACCTATTGTTTAGCTAAAATGCAAGTACAATCAATTTCTCTATTGAAACGCTACACTTTGGGTAAAAACGTGATGTCCAGTTCAATGTCCCTATAGAATCTATAATTAGTTTTTGCGTGAACTTACGGCTTAGAATTGGTTAGTTTCGGCAGTTAGCATGTTAGGTTCGTAGTTCAGTAGTGAGATTGGGAAGTTACATGAAAAGTTGGTTAAAAAGCGAAAGAGAATGTGATTGTTGGAATCTGGAAGTTAGGTTTTGTTTTTTTGGATAAAGACTTTGAAAGATGGATTCCAAGCCAGACTGTGATAGTCGTAAGCCGGGGCAAGCTTGGTGCTACCTCTTTGTTTTCTTTGGATTTTTCTATTTTCTTTCGTAGGATTGTGATTAGATGAAGTATTAATGAAATTGAAGTTAAGAAAGTGTGATTATGTGATTGGAAGTGAAGTTTATGAGCATTGTATGAGAATTGTGAAGATTAAAAAGTTAGAGAATGGAATTATGAATGTGAAGGGATTGTAATCTCTGTGAAAGAATTGGTTATTGAAAGTGATTACGGAAGATAATCACGTATTATTGAATACACTGTACTGTGATTACAGTGAAGAAGATAGAAATTGACATGATTATGAGATCATGAAGAATGGATAATTGGAGAATATTTAGGTTTAGAGTGATGCAAGAGAGTAATTGAGTGATGATTTTTGTTAAGAGAAGTTAGTAAGCAAGTGTGTAATCAATCGTGACAATAACATGTGGCATTCATAGAAACAGTCTTTCCCCGCGAACGAATCCACCTTTACTGATTTGGTGCTTTGGGTTTATTTCCAATCCGACCAAAACGAAAACTACAATCCCAATGGAGTAAATAGTTGCCACGTCCAAGCATTTCTCAATCCCGTCATAAAGAATTCCATGCAACCTACACTTTTCCTCAAAAGATGGTCATGCTGATACTCCTCCTAAAAGATTGCATGCGATACTGTAGACGCATAGATAGCAATAATATACTCCTTGTATTAGCCTTTGCTGACATTGCCTCAACGTCATAATCCACCTCAAATTGCTACTTTCTTGTACCATGTGTAGCTGAGTCCACAGTATGCAGTGCAATTGTCAATCCAAGGTCTATATAGTCAGCACTTTCCTTGTATTTGTGCGCCACTTTGTGTGTATCCATTCTGACAAGAATAGAGCCAACATTAAAGGGTCAAAGTCACCTTTCAAGATCCATTTAGTTTCTTGAAGATCAAATTTTTACCAGTTTTGTCCAAAAACATTAAAGTAGCCCTAGTTAATTAAATGGTGCAAAAAACTTTCGTTTAAGCCAAGGAATTTTCATTTACTAAATGTTCACTTACTAAAGGTTCTAAACTAGTTGTTGGAGGCTCTGCAGCTTCAATTTGAGTCTCCTTCATCATTTTCTAAGAACTAGTATCATCAAATATATCCTAAGTTTCACTCATGGTAAGGCTTTAAGCCAAGTCTTCACTATCCATGACTTGGTCCATATTGGCTGTCGGGATGTCCATACCTACTCCTACTTTGATTGATACAAGATTTTTGACATTAGCTCCATCAGGATTGTCCTAAATAAGTTCTATTTCTTTTGAAGTGTTATCCATGGCATGGATAGAATTATCCAGATGAGCTCTATCCATTTTCTATATTACTGCCTATAATTCAATATGATATATCCTAATTTATTTCTACTTTCTTGATGTTGTTGCTTCTAGTTCAAATCTAATTATCTTGATCAACTTCCACTTTCTTAACTAAACACCATATTTGTTATATTGGGAGATTTCCATGATTTTGAAGATATATGATCTTTAAAGTATCAATATATATAGACATTTGTAGGTGCAAAGCATATAGACAATGCACCAAGAATACTATATTTCATTACATGGATGGACCAAATTAGCCCATTGCCAAAAAAAATTAGTAACAGTAAAGGAAGCAAATACCATTATTCCAAGATTTATTCAAACTTCATGGAAAAAAGTCACAAAGAACACTCATTTACCCCGGGGCAAAACACAATCGTCCTATCACTAATCAAATGGTCTAGGGAGTTCCGCCATAAGCCTCTATACGCGACCTCAAAAAAGCCCTCTGATGTTGCCTAGTCCATGTTGCACCATTCTCTTGCATTAATGGACTCTCTAGAAGACGCTGCAAACCCCGCCTACGCACCTCGTCACTGTTTGATTTGGGCAGCGAGTGTCGACGTGTGGGGGAAGGAGAGCATTTGTCTCTAGCACCATTTCCTAAGAGAATACGGGGGCGGAGAAATTTGCCAGATGGTTCTTGCACAATAGGCGCCACACACAATCCAAACAAATACACTTTAGATCGAATACTCCTACACATCACACATGAAAATTGTATCAATAAGATCCATCCTAGCGCACTTTAGGTCGAATGGAGCTAAACTGCAGAAGGGAAGATCCACAGACAACATTTACCATCCAACGAATAAAAACAAAATCAAATGAACCAAAACTACATGAGTACAATGTAGCTCAACAACAAACAAAAATTGCCTAGGCCAAAACGACTCAATAGTGTAATAACTAGGAGGTCAACATATCACGCACCTCGAGCGAGCGATGGGAAGTAGCATCCCCTAAACCGTCATAGAGAGTACGCTTTGCAGGAGTACAATTATCCGGATTTAGACACGGGGACCCTGGAACTGAACAAGGCCATTGTGGCGAAGGTGAGTTGTCCTTTTCATGAATTGGCTCCCGTGCAACAGGGCTTTCAACAACTCCGTCGTCCACTGCCATGGTCGAATAATCCATGGTTGACTGCGCGGTTGCAGCAGAGTGCAACAAGAGCCCTTTACTCCGAAGGGAAAGGGCGAACTCCTCTGGGCCCAACAAAGAATCCACGGAAGCACGACAGTCACAGTCTTGTAGAATTTTCAACCAAAGTGACGCTCACATATCTCAGAACAATAGAGGAAAACTCCAATCATTCAAAACAGAACGACATTCCATCAACAGTAGGTATCCATTCTCCAAAACAAACAAAGTGGTGAAACATCTCGGTTTCATTTATCAAAAAAATATACACATGAAAAATGGTCCAACAAAATTTACAAAATAGAGCTTCAGTCAATCAATACAATTTAGCTCTATCTAACCTAAAGTGTAATAAGCATCTAAGTGTTTCCAACGGCATTAAGAGCGGAGATTCTGAGACGCTTGGATTGCGTTCCAGGTACTTGAAGACTGACCACACGTCTTCTGATCATTATAGAACATCTTCCGGCCCGAGGGATGTTCGGCCCGATACTGCGCTAGGCCACCCGGAAACAGATGAAGGTCAGAGAGATATGGCAGCAATTCCTCTAGCAATACAGAATCATCTCTCGCGCCATCATGTTTGTGCGACCATGATGGAAGAAGGACGTTCTCCGGCAAATTGAGCATATGCTTAATCGGGCTGTCGTCAATGACAAGCGTATTCGCCGGAGTATACTCACGACCCAACCTATTGAAGAGATGGTTCGATAAGGTCTTCAAGAAGATGTCCTTCTGTGTGCCAGATTCTTTCATGTAGATTAATCTGCTACCGACTCTACGCTTGGGCACCCTATCGCAACTCTCCTGACCAAAGATCCTGAGAGGGTACGAAGAACTATGCTGAAAAAGATATTTACATATCTGACGTGTTGTGGATTCCATCATCGAACTCCAGATCGTAATGGTGGCAATCTTAGACAACCTCGTGAGGAATTCAGCACAACCAGGGCGCACTCGGACTAGTTTAGGGCCTACTTCGGCCGGATGCAAAGCCGAGTGAATGGACGAGTCAAAGTTCCTGGATCCCATGGCCTGCCACGAAGGCTCACACGTGCAGAGAATCCCATTGAGGTCCAGCACAACATTCGACCACATGCCCTCAAAATCTGATAGGACTAGGTATTTCTTCTAGATTACTGTCACCACTTATTGATGCCTCGCAGACCTCGTTCGGAAACGCCAGGAGAACGAACAATATTACTATAGATTCATTGACAACAACGGATCAACAAAATGTAGATTGAAAGAGGCAAACGGGGGGAGACGTCATGGGGGAGGGGAGAGTGGAGTGTGAAAAGTGTTAGAAGAATACCTCGAGAACTTCATCGTCTTGCAGCATTTCGCCTCGGACCCCCATCGATCCTAACGAACCTTGCATGGAGTCAAGGGGTTCCGAGAGCCTTACAACCATTTCGGGGCATGGTTCAGAGACAAGAAGAGGTGGCTCCGAGACAGAAGAATCATGATTGATCTCGTCTACGAGCACGGCCAAAGCTTGGACGACCTCTTCTACGACCGAGACTGCAGATTGGACGACCTCATCTATGACTGGGTGAGCGATCGCGTCATCACCGAAACTTAGATTTGAAAAATTCAACAACTTCAACCTATCAGCCGATGCGCACATAGGACAGTGATACAAGTCAGAGCCGTCAAATGTCAAGCAGCTTAGCTCGAGTCGAGCTGAAGTGCTCGCTGAGCACCGTAATATTAACAAAAAAAATACTGGAGTACAAAATTGGACATTTACAAAATGTTCTGTCTCTATACACTCGCAACTACGTTACACTAACCTGACGATGAGCTGGGAACATCTGCGACAGATACGTCCCGAGCGGGCGACTTCGGAGGAGAAGAGGGGCGGGTCGGCGGCGATGGGGGAACAGGAGGCGATTGACCCCCCATGGAGATGGGGGAGGAATCCGCCGGAGATGGCAGCAACAAATCGCGGGACAGACTCCCAGTCCCTTCTTCCGCTAAGAGGGGAGGCTGGGGAATCGCAGTATTTACTACGGGTGGTGTTGAGGCGGCTGCAGGAAAATTAGCCGACATGAATCTCTGCATCATGAGCATCATCTCTGCATGCCTCTGGTCTTGGTCCCTCTTCATCTCTTCGTCACGCCTCCGCTGCAGATCCCTGAGCTCCTGGTCACGATCCGTCAGCCGCTGCTCCATCAACCTCATCCGGGTGGCCTCTTCCTCGAGCTTCTTCTCGAGGGAGATCAACCTGCTGTCATCCTGTGCACTGCTCGCAGAAGCGAACGGAGAGCGGCCGCTCGCGCTAGCGACTTTCCTCTTCTTGGCAGCGGGCCGAGCGGATGATCCACCCGAGGTGGGAGCCGAGTGAGGCCTGTCCGAAATCTTCAGAGAATCCAACTCTGGAAAGTCGAGTCGTTTGCCGCGAGGAAATGATTGTGTCTCCTGCTTCAGATTGAGAGCCACTCTGAAACTCCGGCGGAGTGGCAGTATTGAAATCGTCATGGGACTCTTCATCCGGAGTGGCCGTGCTCGAGCTTGGACACACAACCAAGGCGCTCGGTTCTTCATCTTCCTTTTCATCGCCGAGGTCAATAATTGCTTTTCCCTTCCCCTTGGCAACGGCCTCTCCAAGCTCGGGGAAGATCTCCGCGTTGACGTGATACGCACCAACAACGAAATCGGCCCGATCCAACGTCAACGCGACCTCCATGGCGTCGTCGAGTTCGTGCTCATCGGTGTCGTGGGAGATGCACAAAGCCTCCAGATCCAACATCTGCACACCAATGGATTTAACAAGTAACACTTTAGGTCGAATCGAGCTAAAGTGAATACAGAGAAACACTGATACTAAAAGTCAGATATTACAACTTAAAAGGAAATGATGCGATTGAATGACTGCAAGAAAATCATAAAAAAATATGTCGGCAATTTAGCTCGAGTCGAGCTAAAGTGCAATGCTACATAAGCATAAGAGACGACCTCTCTGAAACAATCCATGCACAGACAGAGAGGGTATCAACAGTTTAGCTCGACTTGAGCTAAACTACAGGGAAACTTACCAAACTCGCAATGAGCAATTTCGTCCCGCCAAACAGCTCGACAACTGACTCCCCCTTCTTGTAGAACATCTCGAGGACCTTGATGAAGAACTCCATCCTCAGCTTGTTCATGTTCATGGAGTACGAAAGCTCGTTGTACTTGTGCATCTTGGTGTGCAATACATGCTCCGGAGCTGCGTAGGTCTTCTTCACTGCCGGGATCTCCGTGAGTTCTTTCTTGAAGAGAAAGAGGAGGCGAACAGGGTCGAGAGCGTTGTTGCTCTTAGGCGCGTATCCTCCCAAGCGCTCGTTCTCAGAGGGAAGATACTTCGAGTACAGCACATTGTACGCATGGCACAACGACGGGCCCTCAGCAAACGATGTCACTTGAAGGTGTGACTGTTTGTCGCCGCAAATGAAGAGCCAGGCTGGAAGATTGGTGAGGGGAGGCTGCCCTTTCGATGCGAACATCGTCATGAACTCGTCAAAGAAGGGCCTCTCCAAGGACGACGTTGCCTTCCCATAGAAGCCAGGGACATTCCGGAAGTCCATGATGCCGAGCTTCACGTTGCAGCCCAGGTTGCGCCACAAATCCGAAGGCCACGTGCCGAGCGAATTCGTCGCCGCCTTCTATGAACGAAAGTGCAGGGCTCTCTCAGGTCGAACGAACCGCGATCGCACATCGACGAAGACTCTGAAGAACTCCTTAGCATACGGAGAGAGATCTTCACATTTGCAGTTGCGAAACTGCGTCTATCTCGAGTCCTTGTAGTACGAATCCGGTGGACCCCATTCCAGAATGGCACGCTTTGAGGCCTTGCTAACGTTGTAGTTCTTCTTAAACGTCTGCCAGTTGGAACGACTGTACGCTCCAAAGCTGTTAAAGAAGGCCAACTCCGGCCTGATCAACTGCAGCTCCATCCGAGCGACCTCCTTTCTCTTCCTTCGATCGACCCAGTCCCTGGCGCTGCAGCAATCCTCCAGCACAAAAGTCGGTTGCTTTATAACCACCTTTGGGTAAGGCAGTTTTCGAGATGGCCCTGATCGATTCAGAATGTGCTTGCACATTTTCGTGTGATCGGCTTCGATCATGTTGCCGAGAAACTTGAAGAACTCGCGCGTCAGAACCCCATCCTTCTCAGGGACCCAAGACTTGGCGTCCTTGAACTTTGCCATGGGCGTCGATGTTGAATCAACGTTGATGAGGTCCCCATGCGGTGCCGAAGAGATGACATCGGACCAGAGCTTGAAGGTCTCATCGGACGAGGTGATGATTTTCACCTCGTTGATAATAGAGAGCTCCTTCGCCTTTCCGGCTTTCTTGAGCGCCGCCTGGCTCTTAGCAACGTCGATCATAGCGAAGCGCTCACGAACGGAGTTAAGAAATGGCTGTGCAGAACATAAGAGGGCTGATTGAGTTAAAATTGAAGCAGAAAATTAAACATGTCTAATAGGGTCCAACTTCTGCAAGTTAGCTCGAGTCGAGCTAACTTGCAACCTAAGAGTAGACATTGAAAGTGAGTCCACTCTAAACACAACAGAATATAGATATTCAGCAAGCATGCACTTTAGCTCGACTCGAGCTAAAGTGCATAACCTTGGTTAAGATATATTACCTCAAACTTCTTGTCATTGGCAATCTCCACTGATGTTCTTCGACTTGACTTGTGAGACCCGCGAACGCCTGTGGCGGAGTGCTTCGGCATTGATCTCCCTGCTTGGATCCACAAAGCACGGGAGCCAAGGATATTCGTTGCCCAGGTCGGCTTGAACTGGACCAAGTGATTCACGCAATTATAATACGCGGAAATCTTTCTCAGCTTCTCCAGATCCTTCGTCCAGACAATGTAACACAGCCAAGTTCGGAAGTGCCTTTTCATCACCTCTGGGACGTTGCCGTTGATCATCTCTTTTGATGCAGCAACGTTGTGCTGGCCGTTGATGATGTAGAAGTCGCAGTCGCTGAGCTCCTCCACAGTCGTCGGCATAGCATCGAGCTTTGGCATGACGCAGAGAGTCTGCTTCTGCGTCTTGTCCGGCATTTGGAGGTAGTAATGCTTTAACTCCTCCATGCCCCGAGGCTTGAATGCACGGATCGTCCACTCCGGTGGTGCATTATGCAACCTCATCACGTCAAGCTCGATCTTCATCTCTCTGTCTCCATTGAAGAAGCAGCTCTGACACTCCATTCAGAATTTTTGATAAATCTGTTGGACGTTGTTGTAGTCGATTGCCTCTCCAAACCCGAGCGCCAAAGGGAGCTCCGAGAGTGTAGAGGCCATCGAATTGGCCATCTCTTCCTCTGATACAAGCTTTGTCTTCTTCCTGGAAGAGGTCTCCGGCTTCTTGGCAGCTGAGCGCTTCTTGACGGGGGAAGCAGACAGCGTGTTGCGCAGGGTGCTTCGACTTGTCCTTGCACCAGATGTTCTAACCGGGACCGACGCTTGACTCATATCCTCGCTACCGGTCACGGCCCCCGAAACCATTGAAATTTCTACTGGGCGTCTTGCCGCGATATTTTTGGCCTTATCTAGAGCGGCAAAGGTACTCATTCTTGATAGAATGACGCGGAGTTTGTTAGCTACAGCCTTTGCTTTCAGCGGCTGACCACTACTAGTCTCCCATTTCTTTAGAGAGATTTCGTGGTCGATCTGAGCCACTATTTCATCAAACTTGGACCCCCTGAGCGATTCGACTAAATCGTTGATATAGAAGGGAGATGAACTATTGTCTACTACAATAGTAAACAAATACGGCTCTACGGACTTACTGGTTGTCTCACACGACAACTTAACATGATCGTTATCTTCATGGACTACATCAGTAATTTTGGTCTTGAAGTCGGTGTGCTTGGGTACAGCGATATCACCAGCGAAGGTCTAACCAAACACAAGATTGTCCGTAAACGTTGCCTACAGCAGCGTCCACTTCAGTGTCATCGATGGGTCTTTGAGCTCCGAACAATCCAAGTGGTTGTTGTCGTCGCCATCGTCATCATCAATGTCGACGGGCTTTGGTTGGAAGAAGTGCTGAAGCTGAGTCACCATCCTGTCCCTCTCAGATCTGTACACACACGAGAGCGAGTAAACATATTAGATTGATGCATTGATGATCCAACTAGGAGGGAGAGGTTACACTTTAGCTCGAGTCGAGCTAAAGTGTAACAGATTACTTTAGCTCGACTCGAGCTAAAGTGCTATTCCATTGAATGTAGATTTTTAAAGTTCTGACACTTACAGTATAAAATTTGGACGTCTATCCAAGACGTTGTTTTCTATTTCTCATCAACATCTTGTTCAACTCCTAGAACTGTGAAAGAGCTTCAGTTCTGCTTCAATCACTCACAAACCTCACTCTTTGAGGTTCTCAAGTGGTTGGAGCGGGACTGAAGCTCTTGGACACTTGTGAGAGGTGAACGAGAAGTAGACTAGTGTTAGGTCATCGATTGCGTCGTTAAACTTTACTTTCGGATTGTCATTAGGTCTGAACGTAGAAGTATTCGATATGTGCATTCGGTCTTTTGTTTTACAGTTTAGCTCGATTTGAGCTAAAGTGTGTTGGCTTTGATGAAAAGATTTAGATTGTTGAAAATATTGAGTTTGAGCGTAGAAATTATGATCACTTTAGCGGGAGTCGGGCTTTAGCGCGACCAAAGACGCATTTTATTGTACATTTTAGCTCGACTCGAGCTAAAGTGTGATCTCCAGAGTGCACTATTGAGTTGCACTTTAGCTCGAGTCGAGCTAAAGTTGTCCTCAACTGTGCACTCTGGGCCACACTTTAGCTCGAGTCGAGCTAAATTGACCCTCCATATTACACTACTAGCCACACTTTACGTCAAGTCGAGTTAAAGTGCAACCAAAAGAGCACACTGGAGAGCCCACTTTAGCTCGACTCGAGCTAAAGTGTGGCCAATGGTGTAATATGGAGGGCCCACTTTAGCTCGAGTCGAGCTAAATTGTGTTCATTGAAAAGCTAATTTATTGCAGTTTGTGAAGATGTGTCTTTCGTTATATGATATTCAAGGCTCAGGGTTTAGGGCTCCTGGGTGACTATGGTTTCACCTTTTAGCCATTGCTTATGAACTTTAATCCCAGACAAATTCTGCTGGAACTAGACGTCCTGCAAAAACAATAACAAACCCACACACACAAAATCAATCAAAGTAGCACATGGAAACCAACACATTGAAACCAGAACATTGAAACCAGCACATTGAAACTAGCACATTGAATCTAGCACAAAGCAACACATTGACACCAGCACAAACCAGCACAAACCAACACAAACCAGCACAAATAAACGAACACATTGAAATCAGCACTTTGAAATCAGCACATTGAATTCACCACATTGAAACCAGCACATTCAAACGAGCACATTGAAACTATCATTCACCAGCACATTGACACCAGCACAAACCAGCACATTTAATCTACTAGCATAAACCAGCACAAATCAACACAGACAACCACAAACCACCGCAAACCACCAAAAACCAGCACATTGAAACCACCACATTGGAACCAGCACATTCAAACAAGCACATTGAATACACAATTTCATCTACGTGCTCACACATACATGAAAAGCAATGCTACACATATATAATGATTCATCACATTATATCAAAAGCAATACTACACATATTTAAAAAGGAATGCAAGAGTGAATGAGTTCACTTACCTTTAAAACTCAGAAATCCGACTGCTAGAGCTGCAAATCTTCTTCCTCGTTGACGTCAATCCTCCGAGCACGGCCGTTTCAAAGTCGACGTGCTCACAGAAACTCACATAAACTTACAACAACTCACACAAACTTACACAAACTCACACAAACTCTCACAAACTCACACAAACTCACACAAACAACCCTAAACTCCAGCGCTACAGTATACACAAACTCATCTACGTGCTCACAAACTCACACAACCAGAATCGCAAGTCCAACAAACCCTATCCGCAAAAAACCCTAAACTCCAGTAAATTGCGCACGAAAGCCTGAACTGCAGCGCTAGAGTATACACAAACTTAACAAACCCTGTAGATATCGACTCTAATACAAACCACAAAGACGCAACGACGAACCTACGCAGAGACTCACAAAACTCACAAAACAACAACACGTAGAAGAACGTCCAGAAAACTCGGACAGCAACGAAAAGAGGGAAAAGCAAAGGTCGCGCCACGATTTCGTGGGGTACTACCTGGGGTATCTAAAGCCGTGAGGGTCGAAACCCTATGGCCGTGCGGTGCTCCCGAGATACCCTCGAGATACCCTTTGCAATAATGGGGTAAGACCCTCGGGTATTAACGGTGGATGCACCACAATTCATTCACCTTCGTTATTGATACCCGGAATTTCAAGAACTAAATTTAATCTTACTAGAATAAGTTCAAAATATTATGCACGTGTAGTATTTATGTACTCGTTATTTTCCTGCTCAATTTATCTCAGCCATTAACACTACAATTTTTTTTATTCTGGGGCAACAAGCAGGCAGGTAAGGAAAAGTGATTCTTTCCAATTTCATTTGTATGATCAAAATTAAAACTTTTAAATTGACATTTTCTCAATAATACACAAACTTGGATTGCACAGAAGTGAACGATTCTAGTGTTAGTGTTAGATTTAGTGTTTAGTGTTTAGTGTTTAGTGTTATAGTGTTTAGTTTTCTTTAATGCTTTCAGTGGATCAACAGGCTTTTATTTGACTCGATTTCAATTTGTGCTTCACACAAGGAGTAAATTCGTTACCATCGATATATATAAGTTCCTCCTACACCAGTTTCTAGGTGAAGCACACTTAAGAGAGTTTTAAAGCTACGATTTTAAGATTCTATTACTTTTAATTCAAGTTTTGCTTTTTTGTGAGTTTGATATTATTTACTATGAGAATCGAACAGACAATAAGTATGTTAAGACCACATCTTGCAATTGTATAAATTTAAAATAAATGCCAGTGCACACTTTAGCTCTATTGGAGCTGAAGTGTGCATATTTTCTTTTTAGTTTTCTACATTTAGTCATGGTGCACACTTTAGCTCTAATAGAGCTAAACTGTGAATTTTTTCTTTTTTTTTCACTTCATTTTGCTTTTACTGTAACGGTACAAATACTGTAGTTAGAGCATCTACACCCTTGACGGGGAATTTCCCAGGCTAGCGGGAAGGTGCCCAAGTTTGAGATGAAGGGAAGGGGGTTACCCTTTTCCCCCCGCACTGTCCCCGAATTGGCCACTCTGAGGGAATGCCAGCGCCTAGCACTAACGCCATAGTAGGCTAATTTTTTTTGGGGTTTTTATTCATTTTTTTTAATTCCCTTGTCTCATTACATGATTGAATACATGCTCCCGAGGAGTTTTGGTGTCCCTAGTACTTTTCGTAAATTTATTGTTTAGAAGAAGCGGCACCGCCACTTCATTGGGCCGAGACACCGGCCTAGGCCTCGCGGAGTGGGCTTTACCGTGTTTATTCTTGCAACCCGGTCCCTTTGCCACCGTGGAGATTCTCTTTTTCTAGTACACTATATGTCAACAATTTGGCAACTACTTTTAGCCACCATTGTCCTGAATATTATCCCTCATTCGTTCACCTACTACAATTCATTTCGTAATAGCCCTCAAACAAAACTCTACCCTAGCACACAAACTTGAATATTCAATGAATAGTATTAGATCAGAAACTTCTGCCTACCGGTCGCCATGCATTTTTTCTTCGTCTCATCTTCAACCTCAATTTTTTATCATCTTATCCACAACTATTCTCATTCCCATCTCTTGCATTATTTCCTTTTCATCATTTAATATTCTCTAATGAATATATAATGTGTAATCATATTTTTAGCCAATAACTAATGACTTTGTAATGATTTTTTATAGGATAATTAATGTATATTTGTATATCTGTAATTTTTTAATTAAAGAATATTTCAAGAATAATTAAATATTATTTAATTAATGTTTGAAGTTTTAAAACTATAATTTATGATAGTTTAATTAATATTCGTATATTAATGATTATTTAAAGGGTATTTAATGTACTGTTAATGAAGAGTTAATGAATAGTGCATAAATTTCTAATGTAAAATCATTGTGTATTTGAATATTCAATGAGTATGTAATGAATATTTACTGAATATGTAATGCACATTGAATGCATATGTGATGGATATCTAATGAGTATTTTACTTGTATTTCTATATTTATTGTATGTTTATATTTTTTCCTTTTCCAATATTCCTTTCTTTTCTCATTTTCGTTACCAGAAGAATGTTCTTATATTTCCAATCTTCTACTTGTAGTTTCATTTTTCCTCCATATTTTACATTCTACTTTGTCCAATTTTTGATATTTTCCTTTTGCTCCATACCTACGTCCAATTATTCCCAAGCTCTTTCTTGCAAATTCTTGTTTTTTTCACATGCACTAAACCCTTCTTTACTGTAATGCTCATGATGTAATCAAATCATGATTAAGGTTTCCTACAGTAACTGTCCACAAGTAAAAAACTTTATGCTCCACTATTTACTAGGATTGACATTTAGAGTAGTAGTTGACATTTAGTGTTAGATAATTGTCACTACATTGATTGTAAATTTTACAATTACTGTATGGAGTCCTATTTAGTGTCCACTACACTAGAAGCCATCTTTTGTATACAGGAGCTACATAGTGCATTTTTGCTTTCTAATCCACTCCATTTAGTGATGGTGCAAAATTTAGCTATAGTAGAGCTAAACTGTGCATATTTTCTTCTTAGTTCATTGTACCTAGTGATGAGGCACACGTTAGCACCAGTGGAGCTAAAGTGTGTGCACACACTCCTTTTAGTTCATTGCACGTAGTGATGGTGCACACCTCTGCTAAAAACTGAGCTGATGTATGTGCAATGTGTATTTCCACTTCTTCAAACAATCATTTTGAACTCCGTACTTCTCTTTATGGTTAAGGATTTCACAAGTGAAATAGTAATCTTTTGAATTTTAAAAGGATTTTCAAAATATGTGGACCTAAATCTCCAATAGTAATATTAAAAAGCAAAAAAAAAAAATAATCCCCTAGTCTTCAGTGGATATGAAGTCTAAGTATTCTTGGTACCCTAAATCAATAATATGTGACAATGTTTGAAAATGTATGAATTGGGATATAATCTTATTTTTCACTAAGAAAATAACTTGTCTTTCCACAATATCATTCGTTCTAATATTACTTCTATATATTGAAAATATCACATTCCATATTGTGTCATAGCAAAAGGTTTTTTAGGTTGCACGACGTGCCGACAATCAAGAAGTTTCTCTCTTGGCTCGCATAACTTTTATTAAAGACGTTCAGTGAGAAAATAAATTACTTATAAATATGCCTCATGACTTTTATCATCCTTCTACAAAATTTTGAGAATTTAAAATATAATTTGCAACCACTGGAACGTGCTCAAAAACTTATTATTCTTTTTTTGCATGTATAAATAAATTCAAAATTACTTACATTACGAACAGTAAATTATGCCTGATGCACTAAGTGATACACTTTGTATTAGTTATATGTTATATTTTGATTATCCTTTTTTTGTCATGAGGAGGTCTCTCCGTATTTTGTTTAAATCTTTTAATATTGTTCCACTCTCTATGTTTTACAAATGACAATCTTTAATTTCACGTCAAAACATGAAATACATTGTGTATGGTCAAGAATTCTTCCATCTTTCATGTCATGCTTAGATTGCCACACCCTAAACTCATGATAATACAATGTGAACTCAAGAATAAGATATTTTAATCAAACTATTAGTTTACGCACATTTCAAGCCTTTGAGTACCTCTAAATGAATAGTAACCAATTTCAATTCCAAATCCAGACCATGGGGACACTTGGTATTCTTACAAAGGAATGAACATACTAATTTGATTACAACATAGTATAATTATGCACATTTTTTGAACCCCAAAGAAATGATGTCCAAAGCATGTTTTAATACATACTTTTTTGCTCAAAATACACGTGCACATGTAATATGTTTTTTTGTTTTTTTAAATGCTACTTGTTTGTTAAGGTCTTCGCTTTCAACATCATAGATAAGTCCTATTTGGATTGTAATATAAATTCTTTCTAATCATCTCAATATCTTCTCTACAGTTCCCTATACCAGAGTTGAATTGTCAGTATCATGAATCTTCAAAGTATTATTAAATTGAAATGAAATGACATAAGAAGATTCCACCTAAGCCAAGGACCCTAAACCCTAAACCCTAAACCTGAACCAAAATTCCAAATCCTAAACCCTAAACCCTAACCCTAACCAGAAACCCTAAACCTAACCCTTAGCGTTACCGTAAAACCGTGTATATTATTCGCATGTGCGAGTATATTTGAGGTAGGTACTCTTCTTTATTTTAGTCAACCGGGAAATAGTTGATTCAGTTTCCTGCTGAGATTTCGAATTTGCAGTTTTTCAGGGGCTGTGGAAAAGTTTCCTCCCGCCAATTATGAAATGGTCGTGTGTCTGTCAGTGACCTCGCCGATCCTCAAAAACTTTCATCATTTTTTCCTTCTCACTTTGGTTGTTGTGCAAGGTTGTTGTGGAGAGGCTTGGAGGTAGTACAACTGTCGGAGGTTGAGGAGGGCAACATCTATAGGTTGTGCACGGTTGAGCAGGGCGCTTGCGCGAGGCAACAACGCACCGGTTGTCTTCTTCATAAGGTACACAATGTATACTTCTTGCATTCTCTGTGCACTCTAGCAATTAGGATGTGAGAGTGTTTAGGGTTATTGCGTTGGTTCCAGTTGCTACTAGGATTTTGATGCATCACTGCGAGTATCTTGACGGCTAACGCAGAGATTTGGATTGTAGAATACAAAGAGACAGATTCATTGGCTGAAGAGTTTTCCCATATGAATCCCGAAAACGACGCCGAGAATTACGGAAAGGCAGTTTAGCTCGAGTCGAGCTAAACTGTCATACCTTATTTTCTATGTTTGTTTACCTCGACTCGAGATAAATTGTCATACCGTCTAATAGTCAACATTTCAGGTCGGGTCGGGCTAAAATGTCATTGTCAAGGATGAGATAATTTCATTTTCGGATTAAAACTATTCACATGAAATTTTATTCTTGTCATATAATACTATATGTGTTTACCTCGAGTCGAGCTAAATTTGCCTATATTACATTGTCATTTCAGTTGATTGGAAGTTCTTTTCAAGCACGAGACCTTACCTCGATTCGAGCTTACTTTCCCACTTCCTATGCTTCTTCATTGATGACTATTCCTACAAGGTATTCACCCAATCTGATTTGGCAGGATTATTTAATATTTATCTCATTGGAATGCAGGATGTCGTCTTCGGAGGGCGACGATGATCATGTTGACGCTCCGGTGAACCCAGACCTTCCTGAGTTTGATGTTATTCCACGCCGTCTCTGGGTCGGGATGACTGTTTCGCTTCACAATGGTTCGGGTGTTCGCATTGCGGAGGGGTTGGTTCGCAATGTCCGGTCTAGTGCAATTCTAGGTTCCTCTGTTCCTCTTGGGGATTCTAATGTTGTAGTACAGGTGTCGAGTACTTTTGTTCAGGAGGAAGCTGCTGATGAATGGAGGTACTCGTTTAAGTCCTGGCCTATTCAACAAGTCTTTTTAAACGGTGTGAGTCTCTTCCATCATTGCCTTAGGGACGTTTACAATGTCTGGTTGGTTGAGCGTAACAGACCTCTAGGTGGGAGCTCCCGTTCGTACGACAATTCCTCAAGGAATACACGTCCAACAGTGTCCAGGAATGCTGAATTCCTCATGACCCTTCTTTCCATTAACGCTGTTGCGAGCAATAGTTGTTGCAGTCAAAACTGTGTTCAACACTACCTTAGAGATAAATAAAAGTCCTTCGGACGCGCTTGTACAGTGAGACCATCGAGCAGTTCAGAAATCATATCAAACTCGACATTCACAGACAGTTTCATAGAAACGCTGCGGGTAGGAAGGTTGTGACCCTAGAGGGTGTGGACGTTTGTGTCCATGCCTGGATGAAAATCATGGGTGTAAGTTCGAGTACTTTCTATCGGAATGCGAAGGACGCTGCCGCTGGTCATGCGGCTCAACACCATGGAAATACCGGTTTGCGTAAGCCTAGAGGTCATACGGTTGTGGCTACTGCCGCTCTTGGAGCCATTCTCGATAGACATGCGGACCACATGCCTCACAAATCTCGTGTTCTCCCATCTGGCGAGAAGGCTGTGGCAAAGGTCCTCCCTGCAAGTTTTAAGTGGAAGGATCGATACCGCTTCTTGATGATCATCTCGATCATTGTGGATTGCCGCCAATCTCAACCTCAAGCTTGGGTAAGATTCGGCGAGTGAGCTACCCTGAGTACTATGCCAAGAAAGGTGGAGACAACTTTGCCCATTGTTCTACTTGTGACAAATACCAGGATCAGAAGAAGCTTACTCAACTTGGAACACAAGCATCACTGCTATGGCAAAAGAAGATGCAAGTTCACATCGATTCTGCTTTTGCACATCAAGACTTGTACTATCTGAACCGATTTCGATCAAAGTCGTCGCCCCAGGAGGTTCTAACCATCATGCATGATAAGATGGATCACTCAAAGACCGCCTCCCCGGTTTTTTCACATAAAACAAAGCACTTAGATGGGCTTATGAAGTTGCCTCTTGCAATCACAGGCATGCTTGCCCATGGTCATGTGGACGAGCGTTACGCCCATTACGGCCTTGATTTATACTCCCATGATGCCATTTACACGGTCGGGTCGTTCGCATAACTATTGCGTGACCCGGAGGCGCCTCCGAAGTCATCTTCCCGGAAACTCTTTCCTGAATCTAGTTCTCATCCATTGTATGCGGCGGTATTACGGGGTGCAGATATGTGTTTGGATCCATTAGGGCCAATTCTAGATGTCCTAGTTCCAGGGAGGTCTTTGCCACCAATATTGAACGTGCAAATGGACAATGCTGTTGGTGATAACAAAAATAGATTTGTTTTATGTTTTTGGTCTCTCCTTGTTGCAAAACGCATCTTCCGCGAGGTGTATGTTAATTTAATGCTAGTTGGTCATACACATGATTATATAGATGCATTATTTGGACGTTGGAGTATGACAGTGAGGAAGGTGAGTTTTCCAACCATTCCTTTGCTCATGAGGTCGTTTATAAAAAATGAGAGTGTTCCCACAATCCCACATCTCATCCAAGAGGTTCCTGACTTTAAGAAGTTCATTGGGGATATGATTGCGGACGGTGATGAAGCTTTGCAGGGTCATACGAAGGTTCATCAGTTCAAGTTTTATGTGGATTCTAGTGGTTCTCCGGTAATGAAGTATAAAATCCTTTGTCATGATGAGGATTGGCTTCCTAAGGGAGGAGAAGGTAGTGGCATCAAATTGTGGAAGGAGGATTCTGAAGGAAGGTCTTTATGGCCTCGCGGAGAACCTGATGCATTGAAGCCTTCTATGATGCGGCATCTCCATGAGGTGGTGAAGGGACTTTCAGGATTCATCAATCACTGGGAGCAATCATTGCGGGAGTCTGTTGAAGCCAGATCACGTTTTGATCCGCTATCGTATTATTGGCGCGATGTTAGAGATGCTTTGATAATTCCAATGGATATGCCAATATCATTGGAAGACGGCTTTTGAACAACGACGCAAATTGCCCATGCCATTGAAGATGAGTTCTCAGCGGAGGGTGAGGTTTGCGAGGAGTACCGTGAAGATGAGCATTTTGTTGGTCAGAGACACAATCGTCCACCTCCTTCTTTTAGAGTTGGTCGTGATCTTTTAGCTGGCTGTTTTGTTGCATTGCGGCCTTGTGATGGAGACGAGCGCCCATTTTGGATTGCTCAAGCAATTTCAGATCCTAATTCTAACCCGGATATGCCAAACACCGTGCGTATCCAATTCTTCCGCCCTATATCGCGCAATCAGGATGTTCTGAAGTTCTATAAAGATTGGGATACAGATTGCAATCTTTGCTGGACAATTGAGAAGGGGATAGCCATAACGTGGGAGAGTACCGATTCAATCTTGACAGCATGGAAACCTAGGTCTTCAAAGAGGGATGGAGGTCATGTGCAAAATTCAACTACAAAAATTCCGAAGGGGCAAGTAGCAATTATCAAGGCCTCCTTGGAAGCACTTGCCAGGTCCGAGTCGTAGTGGACTTAGATCAATGGACTTTCCTTTTCCTAGATTTTGGATTCTGATGCTTAATACTTCATGTAGTATGGTTAGATCTCTTGGTGCTAAGATTATAGATAATATTTGTATTTGATTACACTCTGTATGACTATATGTGATGCCAATGATTGCTATGAAATATTCTCTCCAATGTTTTTGCGTATCGGTGATAATTTGCAGTATGTTTTATTTTCTTTTTTAAATAACAATGTGGTAAATTGCTTCTAGTCTTGAAACCAATAATCCCAGTAATTGCCTTCATGGTGAATGATAGAAAGTAAATGATGGTTCACACTTTAGCTCCACTAGAGCTAATTTGTGAGCAAATCTTCTTATTTAGTTCACTGCAATTAGTAATGGTGCGCACTTTAGGTCAAGTGGAGCTAAAGTGTGTGAAATTGCCTTTTTGAGTTCATTACACCTCTAAGTGATGGGGACACTTTAGTTCAAAGAGAGCTAATGTGTGTGCATTTGTTTTTCCACTTCTAAACATCATCATTTGAAATGCGTTAAATATTTTTTTAGCCAATGTGTATTCCACAAGTTAAACTGAAATTCTCTTAAATAAAAAATAGGCTCATCAGAATGTGTTTAGCTAATTCGTTACAAGTGGATATTTGTCCGTCATTTAGCTCACTTTTAGATAACTTGAAGCATGGGGTTAATCCAGGTTAATAGGATCGAGTGTGAATATTTAGATATTCATATTCAATGAGCACAATGCACAAGTGGTATAAAAGAAGTGTCGACTAATGTGTTCTTCTTTTCAATATTATAGTTAGATTTGTAATGTTATCCGTAGTACTTATTTTTTTAGGGATTTTTGTAGTGAACATTACCTCCCAATTTAATGGAAACTCATATCCCTCCATATTATAGACTTTAGATGTGCACTTTAGCTCTTATGATCTACATGTGTTAATTTGGGAGCCGCTAAATCTCCCAATATAACGAATATGGTGTTACTATGATACCAATAAAGAATAACGTGATCAACAACCGCTTCATTTGAAATGTTGTTTTCAGCTTTATGATATTTGGACTTGTCTCTTTTATGAAAATTCTAACGCCCTTGATCTTCCGACATTTTCTGTTCTCTTCATTCCGTTCGAGTCTCTCAATTTGGATTATTGAATTTACCAATTAGAGGAGATGCTAATGTCCAACCAAGGACCTGAGGACCACTCATTACTCTTGTCGTACAAGTAGTTTTAGGAAGAGGTTGTAAGGAATATGAGTTTGTACTTACACTCGTCCCCTTGCTCACCATAATCCAGTTGTGTAATTAAAATCAAGACATTTGATTTCAAGAAGATAAAAAGATCTTGAAAAGACAGTAGGTGAATGAGACACAATATAAAAACACTCAGAAATAACTCAAACGAACTAATTTAACTCCAAAAACTCTTCAATTTATCGCCCCTCGTTGTTCAAAATATAATGCTAAACTCATTGTCTAGGAATTACTCTAGATCAACTGAACTAAATCCCATAAATTCTCTTCCATATCCATCAGCCTAACATTGCACAAACTCCATTAATGAAGAAATAGAGAGAAAAACAAATTAGTTTTGATCACTCAGATATCCACGGATTGAATCACTAGATATTTATTGATTGAATCAATGGATATCTATCGATTTAATAGTAAAAACCTTCCACAAGCCATCGTGCCACAATTGCTTTTCTCCACCATTGCTTCTGCTAGCTTCTAAGCAAGAATCATTTCTCAAGCTAATAATGGCCTTTTGCATAAGCAATTTTGGTTCTAGTGGTAGAATACTTTGTTTTGTGACTGTTTTATTAGTTTAGTAATATGATTAATTTTTTTGGATATATTTGCATTCAATTTACACTTCATATTCTACAAACAACTTCGCTAATGCATCTAATGCAAGTGTAGTTGTAGAGCATTTTCAGAGAAACATACCATATTCAAGGGTCACATTCAATGCGTTTGGTATGTAGTGCTGAATAATTAATTGATCATATATAGACCTAATCAACAAAGAAAATATTCTAATGTTTCTTCACAAAGTGAAATTATGTTTTACAAAAAGAAATTCCTAAAATTTTAACAACTATATTTAAAAACATTCTTTGCCCAAGCTTGGCTTTGCATACAACACTTATGGTGCTTTGGGATTCATATTGTATATCATCATATATATCAAATTTCAATATGATATTTTATTTTAATAGGTTACATTAACAAATATTTTTTATACTTAGCTATCAATAATTCCCAAACTTTGATTTACCGAAACATCTTTCTAAATACTCTAAAGATTCATATTTATTTTATTCTTGGTTTCATGCTTTCAGTTGTTCATTTTAAAGGATTTTTATAATAGTAATTCAACATCACATACAAATTTTGACTTCATCATGACATAAAACAAGAATCAATGATCATTTATCTCACTGTAATATGATATGATGCGATTTGCAAGTATAAAACAAAGGATCATTTATCTAAAACTCAAATTACATAATGTATTACATTTTAAAATTCAAGTGTTTCTTGTATCGTTTTAAAAATAGGGCCCAAGTTGCATCTTCACTTACTTGGCCATTTCTGCTCGTCTTCTATGTGCATTTGCAAGTTCATGCCCTTTAGATTCTGGAAGTGAGGACTTTGAATGCTCTATTCCACCTTTTAATTCTGCATTAATTTGAGCACAATTTATTAACAATTTTTTTATTCCTCTATTAATGATCAATCTAATCCTTTTTCAAATTTGAATTAAGAACTAGGACATTCATGAATATCGAAAAAAATTGATTCATTAATTTTATTACAAATTCTTATCTCTTAAATATGCTGCAAAGAGAATTTATTTAGATGACAATCAAAATTTTCCATGGCACATAATTGCTTCCTAAAAAATTTAGTAGTCTTTTGACTTTAAATATGACTTATTTTCTGCTCCTTGACTACTTAAAGTTTTGTTGTAAACAAAATTTTTATGAAAGATTTAAGATAATTTTTTGTATTAAGCTCAACATACCACAAAGACAAACTATTCTTTCAATAATTTTGATTTTCAAAAATAGTGTAAGATGTTTCTAAATTGAAAATTACATAAAAATATTATGACATTTGTAATTAATGCTAGTTAATAGAAATATAGAATAAGACATGTGAATATTTCCATCATTATGACTTCTATTCTAGTTATCAATGCCAATCATTAGCATTTTTTGTACTAATGTGGATACTTGCTAAAATTTCATAGAAAGCTAGCCTAGTGAAAATGCATTTTTTCCTCAATAATTGTTTCTTCAACTACCATAGCCTAAAGTTAGCTTTCACACCTCCATGCCAAATAATTCATTAATTAGAAAAAAGGCTATTTTTCTTTCAAGGAAAAATTTAAAAAATTCAACAAAAACATAGATCACTAAATTAGCATATTAACAACCAAGGGGTGTAACCAAGACCTTGACTTTCATTTTGGATTTTTTATGCATGTACTTCTAAGGGTCAAGGCCTTTTCAAGGCCCACTCCCCATCGATGACTCCCATGGTCGCATATTTTGTATATCAATATTTTCTTCAATTTCGATATTTGTACTTAACAATATCCCAAAAAATTTGACTTGCC
The DNA here is from genome assembly GCA_963971425.1 of Bryoerythrophyllum caledonicum. NCBI lineage: Eukaryota > Viridiplantae > Streptophyta > Bryopsida > Pottiales > Pottiaceae > Bryoerythrophyllum > Bryoerythrophyllum caledonicum. The sequence goes on from OZ020524.1 coordinate 293,265, forward strand.
TTTCTGAATAAATTACAATTGAACCTGACTCTAGTCTATGATATAAAAAATAAAACCATTATTCAACTATATTTTTGCAATGAATATAGTCATTTTGATTTCATTAACATCACAAATGCCTCAACTTCATATTTAGGTTTTTAATGACGACAAAGTATGCAGATTTAAAAGAGGTTTGAAGAGTCTTGAATTTTCATGATCAGATATGAAAAATGCACACACAAACATATAATATGCTTTCAAGATATTATATAAAAAATTCAAAAACTCTAGTATCTCATTAGTAAAAATTTAGACTTCATAAATGTTTTATGTAAGAATATTGAATTCTTCAAGGTTTTTAATGAAAAATGTAAACATGGATTCATATTGAAATGTATTTTGTGTGAGAAACTACATTTATTTTACTTAATCCAAAAATCTTCAAGTTTCATCACAAACATGTCAAAACACATATCATATACCTAAAATAAAAATAAAAATAAAATATATACAATTTTGAAACACTATAATTTCAATTTTTGAATATAATTGAATAATTTATACAATGATTTGGCAAAGCTATCATTTTCTTAGGATATTGGAATGTCATCTCCATCTTTAAGGCCATCGGGTACATATACCAAGAAAAACCAAATTTTGGTGACATTTTTGTTGAACTAAAACCTTAAAATCAACTTTTATATTGATAATTTGTATTGAAAATTCATCAAAGAGCAAGTTCTACCTTGAATAAAGGATTTTGCTTTGTTAAACTTTCCTTTAGATTCCTTGTTTATTCCTTTCTTTCTACTTGAATGAGAAATGGTGGCCCATTGAGCTTGACGAGCTTGTTGTCCAAAATTTTTCTTGCGAGTGAAGAAGACTTTTTGTTCAGTCAACAAAATCCAAGCTTGGCCGCTCAGCGCATAGCGGCAAATCAATTTAAGAATGTCCAATGGTGGATATGTTACAATACTGGAGAAATGGATTGTCACAAGATAATTGTGTTATTAAAGTATTACAACTCAATCCATAACAGACCATGGCTATGTTTTCAAAAAATAAGCAACAAAACTATGGTACTAGTTTTGATACATTAGATTCACAAATTAATAATAATTTTAAAATTTTAAATATAGGATTTTCTTAATACCACAAAAAAAACACTTTAATTTTGTTTATGAAAAGTTTAAATAAACAAACTCAAAGATCAAAGCATTTTCCACAAGTTAAGTAGTTCATGAAAGAGTAAAATTTCAAAGTATTCCTTTTTAAATATAGAAGAAAGGTTTGTTTTCACATGGTGATTATAATTTTTTGGAACAAAATATTTGCATCGTAAAAAGATTTCCTTAGAAGTATCTCAAAGAAGATTTTGTTGATTACAAATATTCAAACTTATGTCAAAGTAACAAGAGATTTGCCTTGCTTAAAATGCCCATCCTTTAAGTAAAAAAACCTTCAGGTATCATAATCGTTTCATTAAAAGTATGGTGCACTTTTTTTCCATCACAAATATTAAATCTCACATAGCTCGTACAATTTCTACCTTAAAAAAAATCTTCAAAAATCATACTCAATATCATCTCATGGAGACCTACCCAAGTTGTTAATAAGCTCATTCATACATTTGGTGCTTTTAAAGATTAGAGATAGAAATCTTTCTTTGCTCCAAAGACTATTGCATGATAGTTTAAAAAATGCCATTATTTTTTATGTTAGAAGAGCATTTAAAGTAGCACTTTCCGTCTAAATATACCAAAAATGACATTTAGTGTAGTTTACACTTAATATGAATTGGTACACTAAATGCAAGCTTGCATTTAGTGTACCAATTCATATTAAGTGTAAACTACACTAAATGTACTTAGTGTAGTAACAAGATTGTACTTCAAATGCCTAATACAACACTAATTATCAACCTTTTTAGACATTGGAGTTTTTTGAAAAAGGAATTTTGTCACACGGTATGTGGATTGTACTTTATGGTCTTATATTAATAATTAGGACCACATAGAAACGATGATTTGGCTTCAGAAAAGGTGTGGAGGAACTCTTGGTCAACTCTTTGAGAACTTAGAGTACTGTAAAGGAGCTTTAGGGTGCATTAGATAGGCCTAGGAGCATTGATTGCCATTCATTTCATTGGTGCAAAAAAGGAAAGCATGAAATTCCTCATGCTCTCTTTCACTCCATACTTAAATCTCATTTTTTTTTCCATTTCTTTTCCATTCAAAAAAGACTTTCAAGAAACTCTATTGCAATTTAAAATCTCTAACTTGTTGACATTTACTACAAAGTATCGAATATATAGAGTATATTTAAAAAATAGTTTAATATTTTTCTTATAATATTGTTTACCTTATTATATATCAAATGTATCATATATACTATAGTATATATTATAAATATGTATAATTTATATAGTATGTATAGCATATATATAAATCTTATACATATATTTTGATATATTCTTCATAGATGAATTATATTTTTTTGAAAAATAAAATCTACCCTCGAGAGGGCAAATAGTTCCATACACTAATCCTATGTCCAATGGGCATCAACTTAGTGGTGGAAGAAACATACACTGTAATATCGTCAGCTTCCATTGAAGACTGAAGTTCTTATTATTTTTCTTCGTATATACATAAAATAAACTATAAATAATATAAACATCGAATATATTGTATGTGCTATACATGTTGTATATAGAATATGATACGTTTCATTAAAAAAAATTTAAAAATTTAAAATCCACTTTTAATATATGTGATGTATAGAATGTTTATCTTTTATCAAGAATAAATTATATACAACATAAATATATTATTATAGGATATATGCTATATTTTTATATTCTATATATAGAAAGTATACTATATAAAAATATATCCTATATAGTATATATACAATAAATATTGCATGTATCATATATACCATATATATCATCAATATACTTGGTTTAGTTTATGATATATCTGTCTATAAAATAAAAGAAATGAGGATAAAGTTGTAAACCTAGTGATGATATGTGGCAATATCATCCTTGCACTATTATAAGTAAATATAGTAAACTAGAGTTGATACCCGTCGTTCCGACAGGGAGAGCAGAGGGTGGTGTGTTAAATTTACGTTTGCATGTTTTGTATTTTAAAACCTATAAGCTCAAATTGAATCTAAATCGAATCAAGTACATTCCCCGTTGTCATCAACTGACCGGGGCAATCCCAAGTTAAACAAACATATGTAAATGCAAAAATAAAATTTACCCATTATATATGCATTATGTACTATATATACCTACTATTCACTTTAAATACCCATTATTTATTTCATATACATGTTATTGTCTTTAGATAACTATCATTTATTTTATGTACCCGAGGTAGTATGTTGTGTAGTTTCAATATGTTGGAAATTATGGTTTTATTTTTCTCTTTTTGATACATAATACAATTTTAAAACTCAATAAGCCAAATTTGAATAAAAGGGCACTATAAAGGATTCCTCTAAAGGGCACTATAAAGGATTCCTCTAAAGGGCACTATAAAGGATTCCTCTAAAGGGCACTATAAAGGATTCCTCTAAAGGGCACTATAAAGGATTCCTCTAAAGGGCACTATAAAGGATTCCTCTAAAGGGCACTATAAAGGATTCCTCTAAAGGGCACTATAAAGGATTCCTCTAAAGGGCACTATAAAGGATTCCTCTAAAGGGCACTATAAAGGATTCCTCTAAAGGGCACTATAAAGGATTCCTCTAAAGGGCACTATAAAGGATTCCTCTAAAGGGCACTATAAAGGATTCCTCCAAAGGCGACATATGGAGGATTCTTTCAAAGTTCACATTCAATTCAAAAGGCATATTTGATTCAAATGGCAATTCCAAAGGTCACATGACCGGGAGCGGCGGACGGACAGACTATCGCCTATTATATAGGTAGATGATGGATATCTAAAGTAAATAATGGATATATCATGGATATGTAAACTGTACATATGATTTGGCCCATTATAGACGACATTGGAATTTGGGTCTATTAGTACATATGTATATCATCACTTCATATAAAATATTAGGCCGGCAATCTAAGGCGATTTTATGCTAGAGTATGTTGGATGAACTTATTTGGATGAAAAAATAAATTATTTGAATGAAGCCATGTGGTTATCCATGCCTAGGTGATACCAATATTATTGATTGTATACAAACCTCTACAATTTTAAAAAATAATCACTGCACAAAATATTGAATGAAAGTGACCACTTCATACAATATATGCATGATTTAGCTAATTCTGGACTATGAGGTGAATTCTAGACTGTGGACTGAAAATAATATCCGAAGATCTCCAGGAAAAAAATAGTACAATACGGAATTCCTTGAGCTTTGAGTACTTTTCAAGCATTCCATGCATCCTTAGTGACAGTGAGGAATGTTGAAGTAGGGTTGAAAAGTAAAACATTCAATTATGAAAAGTATTAGACAAGATCTATAGAGATGCCTTCATATGCAACCACATGTAAACTTGGGACAACTCATAGAACTATGTCAATCTAAGATCTTTACAAGTGATGTATACAAATCAGAGCTCACAGAAGAGTTGAAACACAAACAAGGATCTGGATATCTCCGAGTGAATGCAGACGTAGAGTTGAGTAGTGAAACAATTTATTGTAAAGAGTGCCATACAAGATATATAAAATGCCCTTGTAGACAGCTACATGTAAACTAGAGATAACTAATAGAACTTTGTCAATCTAAGATCTTTACAAATGCCCCTAAGCTGTCCAGTTTCATGGGATAAATATCGCAAGAAACGGACTAAAGCCATCTTAGGATTAAGGTATGGATGAAGATCTGCAACAACTACACATTTAGGCCACAAATACCGCCTTGTACTTCTCCCAGTTGAGGTCTTTTTAAACAGGTTTAAAAAAATAGTAGTCGTATGGCCTTCGAGTTTTCTTACTGCCATAGACAAAAAGAACTTGTGATAAGATCTGAAGGGGCAGTAAAATATCGACCACCTCTTTCAACCTTTTAGGAAGCTCACACGACCATATCGCGACGTTGAAAGGCCGCAGGAGTATTTGAATAACATTTGTTGTCTCCGCAAAGGATGGCAACTGCGCGGAGCCGTACTTCACTTAATCTAGAACCTCATTGGAGCAGAGAGGACCGCAGACAGAGATAACAATCACCTGCAAATTGCAAGCTCCAATGATCCTATCAAACTTTAAACATGGGAAAGAAGGCAACAAATAATGTAGGGCTGCGTATCAAATGGAAAGCAATCGGAGATCTCCGGATGACTTCAAGCTTGTGCATCACCAGACAATTTCAAATGGAGATCGCCGGCTAATTAAAGACAATTTGTAACTTCCAAGAAGATGACGATGATGTTTGGAAGGTGAATGAATACACAATAGTGTTAGAGGAAATAAGTACGAATGTGGAGGGGCACACCGCAGGTAATAACAATTCTAAGGAAGGTCCGCAAAGTGTGTGATTTACAAAAAATTTACAATATTGAAACATGTGTTGGCGGAAAACCACTTATTGTGTCTAATGAACTAAGGTACATGGTCCGAAAAATCCAATGGCATTAAATGATTGTCTTATGTTGAACTAAACTCCTTCTGAATAGCGACAATCAGAGAAGAATCCTTGTCTTCATGCGGAGAGCCGTCTGGCAGAGGGACCCTACAAACATAGGCGGGAACATCTTTGTCTGAAGATAGAAGTCTATCAAGCCAAGGCATTAACTTTGCGTCCAAGAAGGTGCCATTAGGATCCCCATTCCAAGAAGGCTGGTGCACTGCGATGAAGGGATTGTTAAGCACGTTCTTTGATGGGGTGTCGTCCACAAGCAAGATATCCTCGGGAGACCTGGGATTTGCAGCTTTGTTATAAGCAGAAAGGTCTTTAAGAAAGATAGGCTTGTCTGATATGTGTGAGTACTTAGTTGTATATCTACAGCATGCAGTCTGCGCCAGAATTTTTATTGCGTTCATCGTGAAAGCAACATGCTTGTCCAATTGAAGAAGAATTTCTAGTATATTTTTGTCTGTGACACTATTCAAGAATAATAGAATTGCCTTATCTCGGACCCATTTGGAAAAGACACTGCAACCGGGCCTTAGTTTGATATCCCTCGGTTTATCACTTTGGTACTTCCCTCTATGCACCAAAACTCCATTCAAGTCAAGTACGACATGATACATCCGTGGTGTAGTTACCTGAGCTACCTCATTAGGCAAATATGTGATGCAAATAGGCTTCCTCAAACGTGAACCCACAATTCCAGTAAAAAATCCCAGATGAGGAAATTGTGCATTAAAGCACCACTGCATATTATACATAGAAATTAAGTTTTGCTCTGAGAGTCATGAAATGTTCGGCGAAAGATTAATGACTACTTTTATGGCAACACTAAATTAAGGATTTACACATCAGAAACTTGTGTCAATGGCTTCCGTGTTCTTACGACCTTCCACTACAATGGCCTCGAATTCTTTGTGCTTCTTGTCCCGCTTCCTGTCCTTTGCTTTTAAAAAGCCCAAGGAATTCTGATAACCAAATATGGAAGAGTCAAAGTAAGCTCAGTATAGAGACAACTCTATTTATTTCTTTGGAAGTAGGTGTAGAGAGGTGGCTCGACTTGGGACAATGTCCCTTGTCCGAGAGAATTTTCTTACCTGCCTTTCTTCGACCTTAACACCCTTTGCTCAAAACCAGTATTGTCATTGCTGCCCTTGCTCGTCTTCTTCATGGCGACCTTCTTTCCTTTGTCTTTGTGGAAATCTGTTCCGACAAGGATCCGGATGTAACCTAAAAAATCCGGTAAAAAAAGGTGAAAAATAAAAAAATAATGAATAGAAAAGTGCAGACTAGTACAACTAGGTAGAAATAAGAAATGAGGATTTTGTGCTTAAATGGAATCATTAAACAACGATATCTTCAGCCCCTTTCTAGTAACTGGACGTCCGGATAATCAAAAAATGTCCGGAGTATTTCGGAAAGTATATGAAAGCCGGAAACGTCATTATGAGTTTTCGGAAGCCACACCACAACCGTTATAGATGAGCGCAAGTCGTGTCGATTATAAAAGAGGTCAAAAAAAGGAAATTTTCACAATTTGTCGTTTTTTGCTCTCTCTCTCTCTCTCTTGTTTTTTTCTCCCTCCAGCTTTCGTTTGCTGTTCAGCATCCGGAAGTATTCTGTATAGCGAGTGCTTTTGTGAGGTCAGTGCGTGTAGGTGTGACCGGAGAGAAGAAAGGTTGAGCGTTACCAATGGCAAGAGGTTGAGAGCGAGCCGGAAGACTACCAAAGGTGAAGAACACAACTGTCGGAGGGCCGCGGATCATGTGGGTGACTCCGGAGTATATAGTAGAAGACAAGGACGCGGAGTCCTTGTTTCACTCCCTAGATAAGATGGGGTGCGCCAGACTCATCGACGTAGCGTGGGGCACGAAGGAGGAAGGTCTGGTAACGGAGCTGATTGGAGCGCCCAACAACCAATACAACGGTAGTCTCCGAGCTCAACCGGAGAGGTGGACAGAGGCAGAGTGGAAACATACATATGGCTTCCGGGACGGAGAAGTGAAGGTGTCGGAGAAGAACGACAAGTACGTTGACGGGGAGTTCAACCGTCACGCTGACCCAAAGGACGACTTCACGACAAGTGACCTCATCAATCCCCAAGCGCGGATTGTCATAGGATTTTTAAACCCAATATTCTATCTGAACACTATATTCATTAAAATCAGACAAACTGTGAATTTTGAGACTAAAAGCCTATTATTTTGGAACAATAAACAATGTGTATAGATATTGCAAACTGTAAAATACAATAAACATCATAAGGAAAAGCATCACGAAGAGGTCCCCCCAACATTGTAGGGGCAAAATTCTAAATATTTATCTTCAAAGAAAAGGTAATTTACTGAATTTGGGCCAATTATCAACAAGTTAGGGAGTGTCTATATTGGAAGACAGTTCTCTCAGAGTACATACTATGGTGTTTTATTTCAAATAATAACTAAAGACTACATTAAGTTAATTGTTAATTCAAAGTGGTATAACATGATAGATCTATCTTTGCTACTACCGTAGAGAAGCAACTATTCACCAAAACTAAGTGCTCCTAAAAAATGGCAATCTAAAATTAGAAATCACAAGTGACAAAACCAAAGTATTATCATGGTAGAAAGCAAAAGCGAAGCAAACATGCAATGGTTCAGACTACAAATTATTAATAGTAGAACACCATACAAAAATAAATGCATTTAGAATAATATGCACAAACAAAATGAATCGTTTAGAAAACTTTATTTATAAAATCCAAACAACTCATTGCTGGCTATATACGGAGACAACTTCCCGAATAGATTCTAGAAAAATCAACCCTAACATATAGAATCATCATATAATATTGTCTACTAAATGTATCTAGTAGATACATTTTACTCAAGTTCTAGGGACTTCAGACGCAATGCCTCTTGCGCTTTAAATTTTGCATAACCAATCATGATTTCCCTTCTCCGAGAATAAGGTTTAAAACACCGATCCAGGTCATCTGCCAGCACACTCTCACAACGAGATGACATAGGACACATACCAATATGAGCCCCACGACCATCACGAACTCGAGACGGAACAGACTTCACTTGATTTGTTGACGGTCTTGAGCTTCGAAGCCTCGGCTGTACACCCACAGATTGGGTTTGACACCTCACTGAACGACTGAGACGGGCTATGTCCTTCATTGCACCTTGAAAATGTGTAGCGGAATACCGGCTTCGCTTAGCAGGCGGCTGTCTACGATCAGAAGAATTAGGCACATCCTCCTTCTCCATGTTCAGATCGACACCATCATCTCCATACAGCTTCCGTTGGGGAGTACAATCGGTTCTATCTTGAACAGCAACAAACATCCGTTTGAGAGGTGAAGGAGATGCAACAGGCACTATCCCAACCCTCCGCTCGGGAGGGCTATCCACAACACCATCATCGACCTTCTGCTTGGAGAAGTCCATGATAGCTGAGGCAGCATCAGTTGCAGTGCACATAAGATATGGTTTCGATTGCTGGGGCTGGGAGATGTCACCACCGTAAGACCCAGAGTACTTCGGAATGATGCTAACATCCGAGAGCAGCATACTACCATTATTCAGGCATGCGGTAGAATCAACACTAGACTTTGAAACCTGAAATACATTGGAATAAAGCAAGGAATGAGAGAATGGCATAAACACATGCGAGGCAATGAAATTATGCTTGACCCGAAGATAAGTTCATGGCATCATAAGAGGTGACAAACACGACAAATATGTAAAAGAAGAAAACGAACGGTTATATATATTAATAGCTTTCAAAATATATACAAGATTTACAAGTATGTTTTAGCTACAAGTATATAACAAAATGTATCCTGCATACTAATCCTACATTGAGAACTCCTACATATATACAGTTCCGCTATATCTTGACTAAGAGCTCCTCCTAAAACTATTTAGGAGCTGATTTAAAAACATTGGGAATCTCGTACGTAGTACCTATGTTCCTTGTGGAGAGCGCCATTCCATCAATGATATGCTTCATTATAGGACTATTATGCACCAAAGGAGGTGCCCCTATACGATTACTATCGACGTAATTCTTCAACTGCCCGAGAGGGCATTCAGAATGCAAGCGGCAAAGCCACAAAAGAAGGGTCCCGGTAAGGACATTATCATTCGTATCTCTGCGTCTCCATGGAGGCAGAAAGATGGCGTTCCCAGTACAATTACAAACACTCTTCTCCGGGCTGTCGTCTATAAGAAGAGTGTTGTCGGAGTTAAAGACTATCGAATCATGCCGAAGGCTAAACAATGTCTTTGATAAGGTTTTCAAAAACATTGGCTTCTCCTTATTATCTTTAGCCATGAGGTACACATTTCGCGAAGTTTTTATCTGTGAACATTTCTCTTGACCTAGAACAAGAACAGGAGGCTCTAGATCCTTGAAGAGACAAGCCGCGATCGCCTCGACTGTGGATTTCTTCATAGAGCTCCAGATGACGACAGAGTTCAGAAAGTTTCTGATGACCGATAAAAACTCACGAACACCAGGACGAAAGTAGACCGCCTTTGGTCCAATCAAGGTAGGAATGGTGGACGAATAATCAGTCCGTTGTGAGCTATGCGTAGTAAGCCTCACAGCAATAGAGACTGAATGCGTCACGCATAGAATGCCATTCAAATCCATGACGAGATTTAGCCACTTTGCTGGTCTGGCGCTCTCAACAACGGACACAGTTCTAGGAACAAGGTCCTGGGACAGGACCAACACACAATACAGTCAATGGTAGCAATAAGTGGAAGGTACCTGATAAAATGCAGATTGAGTAATATGCAATGGAATTGCCACTGATTGCACAAATTCCCCCCCACATAGCGACTGGGATACAACTATCCCAATTGGAGACTTCAATGCAAGAGGACGGTGGACAATGTCATCCAATCCAATCTGAGAAACAATTAAAGAAACTGAATTGTTAAACAATTCTTTACATTATGATAACATTGTATATACAAAAATATACACTCTTCGTAAAGTACATCAAAATGCGTATGGATCCGACGCCTGCATGGAAACACATCCAAGAAAAAACCTACTGAGTCTGAGGCTGAGCACAGTCATTCCAAAAAAGCAAGGCTGCACTTCGTGAAAAAATGGGCAAAAATGTATTAAAAAGCTAGCCAACCTTATCCACCTTCGATGGCTGTGGCCCGCAAGGCTTTGGAGACGGCTCGTAGTCGACGCGCTCCTCCATGCACACCTCCTCTTCCTCCACCGCAAGTTCCGCATGAGACGACTCTTCTCCAAGTTGAGCAGGGACGGATAGAGTCAAACCGCCAGGAAGATGAACACCTTTAGCATGGTGCTCACGCTCACGAACAGCAGTGCCGACCCCTTCTGCCGTAGGCGAAATCAGAGTTGAATTTGATGGCTGAGTATCCTAAGGTCGAGGATACCCAGAAGGCCTGGACGATGCAGAAGGGATATCCCCGGGCAGAACTGGCGCCTTAACCAAAACGGCAGCTTCTCCAACTGGGAGAGATGAAGAGCTAGGTTGCAATCCAGTTGAAGGAGGTTGAGGCGCAGTCACAGACTTATCCTCGGTGCGAGGACAAGTGGAAGGAGGAGGCACGATGGAATCCGATGGAGCAGTGAGGACGGAAACCGAAATGTGAGCTTGCTCAGCAAGACAACGGTTGAGTTCTACCAACATCTGCGCCTGGATCTCCGCGTGGATTGACGCCGCCATCCTCTCCTTCTCTTGCTCAGACTCTGCCCGCTGCTTCTCGAAAGCAGATTCCATCTCAGCCTATCACTTCAAGGCAGCCTCTAACTGTGCCAAGATTGTATGCCTCTCCTCCCGCTCCTGAAGGCGTTGGTTGCGTTGGTGCTGATAAAAGTCAGCACCGGATTCGTACTTCATAGGCAGCCTAGGGGCCGGAGCATGCCCAACTGCATTTGCGAAGGCGGCATCAGGTAAAAAAGCGCCCTACATAGGCAGCCCAGGGGCCAGAGCATGCCCAGCTGCATTTGCATCAGCGGCATCAAGTAGGGAAGCGTCGTCCACATCCATCGTAACCATCATTGTCACCACGGTTGGTGCCACCACATTCTGTGATGTACTGGGACGATCTCCACCTTCATCATCATTGAAATCAGAGAGCTGGATGACAGGGACATATCTCACAACGGTACCGGCAATGGGAACATGTGCTGAAGGGGCGGTACCAGCGACGGGAACATCTGTTGCAGGGCCGGTACTAGCGACGGGAACATCAGTTGCAGGGGCGGTACCAACCAAAGGATATATGTCAGGACCGCCTTGAACTTCCACATGAACGACTTCGTCGTTCACAGGAAAGTCTTCGTCCGCGAGTATAGGAGATCGGCGAGGAGGCGATCTACTACGAGATCGATATGACGGCTCACCATCATCCAAGCTAAGGATCGAAAGGTCGACGCCGTCATTGCTCCCATATGGATTGACGAGCAAGGGAGAGGCATCCTGGGGAGGCTCTTGAGTCGGTGCACCGCTACTAGATGCCCTCTGGGTCTCGGGGGAGTCCTGTCGCGATCCAACACCAGAGCGTTGAGCACGTTAGCAAACACGTTTAGCCCTCCTTGGCGAGATTCGGGCCCGTTGAACGCGTTCGGGAGGTGCAGCCTGAGACGTCGATGTAGATGCACCTCCAGCGTTGGAAGGCACAGGCTGAAGGTAAACACAGTCCTTGTGGATGAAATCATTCATGTCCAACTGAAAAATGCGCTGCATTTTAGTCTTGTACTGAAGACGGAAGGATTCATCAATGAGTCCATAGAAAGACGATCCAAACATCTGCATGAGTCAGGAGAAATCAAGATCAGAAATTGGATAATAGACCAAATAAATAAATTGAAATGTAGTCAATTGTCTATCCTCGACTCGAGGATAAACCACTCTGAAACTAATGACAGCAGACATAATTGTCTATCCTCGAGTCGAGGATAGATTGCAATGATACAAACGATAGCATACCGTATGGTATATCCTGACTCGAGGATAGACTACAATTATACAAATGAGAGCGTACCAGATTTGCCAGCATAAATTTGGAACCAGAGAAAACTCCAAAATACCCTCTCCTTTGGGTTTTCGAAGTCCCGGAGCAGCCCCAAGTAAAACTCCATCCGTAATTCTGAACTGTGGACGGAGAAGTCTGCCTCCAGAAACTTATTCTTCTCTTTGTAGAAGAATGTATCGGGAGCAGAGTAGAACGGCCTCACTTTGCCAATGAGCACGGAAGCCTGCAGATGACTCTTCTTCACTAAGAAGAGTAGGTTGACATCCATAACCTTAGCCCTGGACGTCCCGTAATACAGACGCTCATTGGCTGACGAAAGGTACGCCGAGGAGACGGGCGAATACCGTGCCATTCGCTTCTCGGCAAACTTCGCAGCTTGCAATGCACGGTTATCCAAAGGTTATCCAAAGGTTTCTACTTCGTAAGACTAGCGTGGTACATGGGTCGATGTGCACCAACTCCTGCTTGACGACGCGCTTCTTCTTCCTTCCATCAGCCCACTCCTCGTAGTGGTAGCACGATCCATGTACCACGCTAGTCTTACGAAGCGTGACCTTTGGATAACCTTGCCCGCAATCACTGTCAACCAGGTAAGTGAAGAAATCTCTTAAATCCTGGTCGAACAGATGACCCAACCTCTTAAAAAACTCATGGTGGATTGGCAAAGGCTTGAAACCCCTAGCGTCCTTGTATGGACAAGCTGTGTCGGGGTTAACGATGTCTCCGTGGCTGTGTTGATTGAGAAATTCTTCCCAGAGGTTGAAAATGTCATCCGGAAGGGTTATGACCTTAATCTCGTTTGTAAAGTCCGATGACTTGTTCACTTGCTTCCTTTTCCTCGTGGGGTCGATGTTATGGAAGCGCGTTACAATCAACTTCGCAAACAAGTGCAACACAGTATGGACAACATTAGAGAAAATATTCAAGGATACCGCATGCAAGAGTATCCTCGGCTCGAGGATACTTTAACAACTAGCATATTACATATCAACTAGCGGACACAAAAAATCAATATATAAATCGTGCACGAGATATGTACAATGTATGTGGGATTTCAAAAGAATAGGCATGGAAGAGTATCCTTGACTTGAGGATACTTAAAGAACTGGAACCTTACCAAGTACTTCTCCTGGTCGAAGTTGGCACCATTCATTCGCAAGTCGCCCTCGTCATGTTGGTAACTTGGTCTACCAGAGTTGAGCCAGATTCTCCTGCAGCTTGAAATCTGGTTCCTCCACGTAGGCTGGGCATGATCAAGGTAGTTGGTGTCATTGTAGAACTTCGAAATCCTTTGCAACTTCAAAGGATCTGTTGTCCACACAACATATGCATCTCAATTGCACAGGTCCTGTTTGCGTTGCTCCCCGTATTGTTCAACACGTTGAAGTCTTCTGGAAGCTTCGACGCTGTATTGTCCATTGATCAGCATGAACTTCCCATCCTTGATCTCATCCCAGGAATTGGGCTTCCGCGTTATCGGTTCTCCAGCGTCATCAATCGGGCAGATGCAAATCTTCTGCCGCTGGTTTACCTCTCCAAGTTGGACCAGAAAGTCCATGGAGTTTTGAACTATGCCCTCCTCCATCCCACAAATCACGAACTGTGCTTTAGCGGGCACACACTGTTCGATATTCACTGTGAATGTGGACTCGAACGGGAAGCAAGACTTACACTCCTCCCAGAACAATCGTTGGGACTCTGTTATTTTTTCGAAGTCTACTTGGGGGTCGTTCCGCGATTTCACTGGAGTTGCAGCCCTTGTAACAGTGGAGGTCGAACTCCCACCGGCTGTAGCCGTCTTCTTCCGTTTTGAAGGCTTGCCCACATTGGAGGCCATCTCAAAAGCCCTCCGTGGAGCACCACGACTCATGCTTCGAGTCGCATCCGCCGCTTCAGTGGTAACGTCGCCGGCTGTTGCGCTCTTCTGCTTGAGCCGATGTCGTGGAGGTGGAGCTACCAGAACCGGACGGGCCTCAAAGTTTGTCAAGAGTTGGTGAATACAAACCAGTCTCCGGTTAACCTTCTCAGCGTCGTCGTTTGACCATGGACTGTATTTTTCAAACGCTTGACGCAGCGCCCCCTGCCCATTTTTGTCGGCACTCTCAAGCAATTCGTTGAAGTCGAATTGCCGAGAAGTGTCACTCACTTTTACAACAATCGAGTGGAAGTGCGAAAGGTCCTCCCCAGCATCGTTCACGGCCTAGATACCGAGAACGATGTAATCGCGTCGACGCTGCTCCACGAACGTCACTCTTTCGTTTTTGTTCAATGGAACATATGGAATTTCCTCTTTCAGTTTGAATGAAAGAAGAACGTTCTTTTTCGATCTGAAGAGGGACCAGCCAATGATGTCAGTGGTAAACGACCACAGCTTCCCGTAGTTCTCGACAACGTCGTCAATAATAGGCAGCGGGGCGAAAGGATTTTCGAACTCCGTGATGAAGTATGTTGACCCCGAGTAGTCGTAGTCGTCAACGGGATCCATCAGGAATGGCTATCTGCGTTGAGACATTAGGAAAACGAGTGAGACAATTATCATAATAATTATCTTCGACTCGAGGATAGATATTAATCGCTTCCGACTTTAATAAGTTCATTTCGCAAATTTATCCTCGACTCGAGGATAACGACATTCTGTAAGTTGTTAATGTAGATGTTTTGTCATGACGGAGACCAAATATATTGATTTTTGTGCATTTTACCTCGTGAAGTGGACAGAGGTTGGATTGTATCCTCGACTCGAGGATACTGAAAACTATTGAGAATGAGATTTTCGTCAATTTATTTTATGCATCTATTACACATCAGTAAAGATATTTTGATTTTTTAATAATAATGGTTATGTTCTTGACATTAGATTGGACAGAAGACTACTGGATTGACAAGTATCCTCGACTCGAGGATACTTTTATCTGTTACAAAAGTGTTTTTTGTTATATTATTTCATGCATCAGTATAAACGACATAATTATGGTAAGTTTTCGGATGGGTCGAATAATCCTAGATTAAAAAATGAGCTGTATGCACAAGGTTGACACTTATCCTCGACTCGAGGATAAGTGGGACTACTATAAAGGGATAATAAGAGCAATATCCTTATTTAAAATTTAATTGACTTTTATCCTCGATTCGAGGATAAACTGTAATCAGGAGATTGACTTTTATCCTCGACTCGAAGATAAGCTGGTAGCCGACGGACTATCTCGTATCCTCGAGTCGAGGATAAATTGTGATCTCTGTTGAATCTAAAACCCTAACCCCAGAAATTACGGATTATTTTATTTAGATGAGATTGAACTAAGACTTCTGCATTGCAACTCACATGATATGAAAATGAATACCTTTCGAATGGAATTGGAGACTGTTGTGTGTTTGAGCTTTACAGTTGCACACAGTGCACTTATGGAATAATGTAATGTCACAAAAGTAATCCACAGAAAAAGATGCACAATGAAACTCAAAACACTTCGAAATGTAAACTCAACGAACTCTACACTCCAATGTTATCACAGAAATGACAATGTATTGTAGAAACCCTACACCCTCTCAGAATCTTGCACTATGCTATATGGCAAAATACTCACAAATGAAACCCTAAACGCACTAAAATTGTAACCTTAAATGCATCTAAACAATCACATTAACTAACCCCTCCCAAGAAAACAAGGTCAAACAAAACCCTATCCAAAACGAAACTAAACTAAACCCTAAACCAAACCAAACCTCACGAACACAGAACCTAACAACACACACACACCTAACAACACACACACACACACCTCACGAAACACACACACAAAACACACACTCACCTAACAACACCTTGATCCCACAACGCACACACCTAACACACTCCTCACACCTCACAACACACACCACAACACACACCTTACAACACAAAACTATAACTTCAACCTCACAACACACACCTCTCAACTCACAACGTAGACCTAACTCAAACTCATAGAGACAGGAGGTTGCGCAAAAACAAACTAGGTGAGGTTGAAAGAGAAGAGAGTGAGAGACAAGGGTTTGATAGATAGAGAGATGAGTTGTGAGGAGAGGATAGAAGAGAAGTGGAAGAGAGAATGGGGAGAGAAGTGAGGGAGTCACGGTGCTTCACGGCGCCGCCAAATGCCGTTTCGGGCAGCACGCATCGGGCAGGAGCAGTGGGCAACGGGCAGCGGGCAACAATTTTTTAATTTTTTAATTTTTTTTTTCTAACTTAGCAAAGGGGACTTTTTATTCCCAAAGTTTTACACCACGTCTTGTAATTGAAAAATATAAAGTCCAAAATAAAGTCTCAAATTTATGTGCAAAATAAAAAAATTTGGTGGTTCTTTGTCACTCTACATTAATGATGGCTTTTAGTGTAGTGGACACCAAATGCAAACCCATATACAAATTATAAAGTTAACCATTAATGTAGTGACAATACTATACACTAAATGTCAACTACTATAGTAAATGTCAATTCTATAAGTAGTGCAGCATTAGGTTTTTTACTTCGGTACATTTAGTGTATGTAACCTAGAAAATTACAATGTGTACATTTTGAGCATCAAATAAAGAAGATTTTGAGTGCATGTAGAAAGAAAAAAAAATTTGCACGAGGAATGTTTAAAAAAAATAGAACGTACATATGAAACAAATGGAAAAATCCCAAAAACTTAAGAACAAAAAATGTTCATGTGGAGAAAAATTGAAACTAGAACTACTAGATTAAAAAAATTAGAACTTTGATTTAGAAGAAAAGAGGGAAAAGAAAGGAAAATTGAAATACAAAACAACATAAATATCTAATAAAAATAGAAGTTTCCATTACATACTCATTAGATATTCATTAAATATGCATCAAAAATTCATTGAAAATTTCATATATATTCAAATATACATTAAATATACATTTTAAAATGATTAGCTATTCATTAAGTATTCTTTTATAATTATGCAAATATACATTAATTTAGATATTTGAATCGTCCTAGGAAAATTAAATGTAAATCTCTAAATTCTTACTAAATGCTATTGAAGTTTTCTCTAAATGATCTTTAAATATAATAACACTCAATAAGTATTTGTTAAATATACATATGTACATTAAATATTCGTCAAACATATCAATATACCTTAAATAAACCAATTTTCATTACATATTAGTATATCTTTATTTCAATATTCTCAAATAGATACAAAGATACATTTACTATTCTTGAATCTTTAAAGAATTCAATATACATAATAAAATCTTGAAATGCTATTGAAGTATTTTCTATATGATCTTTAAATATAATAATATACAATAAGTATTCGTTAAATATACATATGTACATTAAATATTCGTCAAACATATCAATATACCTTAAATAAACCAATATCCTTTAATTATTAGTATATATTTATTTCAATATTCTTAAAAAGATACAAAGATACATTAACTATTCTTGAATCTTTAAAGATTTCAATATACATATTATATTCTTGAAAACATTCATTCAAAAATCATCTATATTTTCTTTATCATATAATTATACATTAAATATTATTGGAACATTCATTCACAAATCATCCATATTTTCTTTCACATATAACTATTCATTAAATATTCTTGAAGCATTCATTCACAAATCATCTATGCATTTCTTAAATATAAAAATATGCATTAAATATTCTTGAAACATTCATTCAAAACTCGTATATTTTTTCTTAAATATAGATGTATACTTTTAATATTCATTAGATATTCATGTTTTTAATTCAAGGAATGCCTGACATGTGAATTGGAATAGTTAGGAATGGGAGGATAAGGAGATGAGGTTGAGGACAAGACGGGTAGAATAAATGCATGGCGGCCAATAGGCGGTTGATTGGGGGCAAACACTATTTGTCAACTTGTTACAAATTCTGGTGGGTGGATGGTTGAGGCAAATACAACGGGTACTAGGGTAGGTGGACGATTGAAAGATAATATTAATGACAATGGGGGCTAACAGTATTTGGTAACTTGTTAACAAAGAGTGTACCAGGGTAAATACACAATTTGTACTATTACACTAAAAGCCATCTTTAGTGTAGTTGTGGCAATGTGTGAAAATCTTTTACTGTTCAGATTCAAAAGCATTTTTTTGCTATAGGCAATAAATGATTATGGACAATATAAAAGAAAATGTATACAACTTACTAGTGCTGAAAATCTAAAATATAGTAGTGTGTCCTAGCAAAAGTTTTTGGAGTTGCCGGAAGTGCTCGTAAATAAACAAATTTTTAGAAATGGAATATACCGTAGGTTGTGAGCCGCAAAAACGGCCCACGACGACAAATGGACCGCGCATCATGTGCGTTAAGGTTAACAAGTAGCAGAAATGAGTTATCCTATTGGATTAGCTCGTGATTTTTTATCAAGATGGCTAAATTGCCTATCTATGGGCTAATTCTTAAAATAGGAGCCACATTGTGGCAACCAAGGATTTTATGAAGTTAACCAAAAAAAAAAATAGAAGGGGAAAGGAAAAAATAAAGGAAAGGTTGGAAAACAAAAAAACAATAGAAAGGGATTAGAATTGGAAGTGGTGGAGAAGAATTTACCTCCTACCGAATCGGGGACTGCCATTGGCCACGGTGAGGAAATCACGGAAAAAATTAGAAGTAGAAGAAGAATGATGGTGAGGAGAAAGAAAAAAGAATGAGGCCTGAAAAGCCATAAAAAAATAAAGAAAAAGGGTCCAAAAGAAGTGGGGAAAAACCCTCATCATCACTTGATAAATTAGTCCTAACCCCAAGCAAGGGGAATTCAATTTAGGTAGAGTAGTTAGATTTAACATCCTAGAATTAGTTAAAATAGCTCACTTATTGGTGATCATGCACACACCATGTGGCGTAAGTTAAAGAAGGAGATTTAGATATTCCTTGGTTAGTGGGACACCCACTTTTGTTAATGCAAGGGTGGCACGGAATTAGTTAGTCATAGGGTAAGAGTTTTTTTATTAAGAAGGTCATTAATGGAAGAAGGCAAAGGCGGCAGGGAACCACCTTGGGAACGCAAGGGGAGCAAAGGAGCTTGAAGGTTACCCCCTGGGAGTCTCTCATTTGGGTGTGTGACTGAAGGATAGGGAGTTAGGAGAGTGAGGGAATGTGAGAGAGTGGACTGGAGAGGAGCCAGAAGCCCTGGATGTAGGACTGAATTTTGGACGGAAAGGACGAGCAGCAAGAGGAAGAACACAATCACGAAGGGACGAGCCGCAAGAGGAAGAACACGATCACGACAGGACAAGCAGCAAGAGGAAGAACACGATCACGAAGGGGACGAACAGCAAGAGGAAGAACACGATCACGAAGGGGACGAGCAGTAAGAGGAAGAACACGATCACGAAGGGACGAGCAGTTAGAGGAAGAACACGATCACGAAGGGACGAGCAGTTAGAGGAAGAACACAATCACGACATGACGAGCAGCAAGAGGAAGAACACGATCAGGAAGGGACGAGCAGCAAGAGGAAGAACACGATCACGAAGGGACGAGCAGCAAGAGGAAGAACACGATCACAAAGAGACGAGCAGCAAGAGGAAGAACACGATCACGAAGGGGACGAGCAGCAAGAGGAAGAACACGATCACGAAGGGACAAGCAGCAAGAGGAAGAACACGATCACGACAGGACGAGCAGCAAGAAGAAGAACACGATCACGAAGGGGACGAACAACAAGAGGAAGAACACGATCATGAAGGGGACGAACAGCAAGAGGAAGAACACGATCACGACAGGACGAGCAGGAAGAGGAAGAACACGATCACGAAGGGACGAGCAGCAAGAGGAAGAACACGATCACGAAGGGACGAGCAGCAAGAGGAAGAACACGATCACGAAGGGACGAGCAGCAAGAGGAAGAACACGATCACAAAGGGACGAGCAGCAAGAGGAAGAACACGATCATGAAGGGGACGAACAGCAAGAGGAAGAACACGATCACGACAGGACGAGCAGCAAGAGGAAGAACACGATCACGAAGGGACGAGCAACAAGAAGAAGAACACGATCAGGAAGGGACGAGCAGCAAGAGGAAGAACACGATCACGAAGGGACGAGCAGGAAGAGGAAGAACACGATCACGACAGGACGAGCAGCAAGAGGAAGAACACGATCATGAAGGGGCAGAGGGTGAATTGGAAGGAATCAGGAAGCGTCTCTTCTCCCTCAGATTAGTTCATCAATTCTTTGTGCATGTAATTGAAAGGAACCCTTATTTTGTTATCTACAAACGTAGTGCAGAAGCGCTGCCCAATTTTTACTAGAATTAGGGTTTTCCATCAATCTAATGAAACAACTGGTTTTTTAAACGTATACAAGAAGATAACGCAGCTGGAAGTAAACGTAGGGTAGGGTGTTTAGAGGGGATTCCTTGTGTGAGTGTGCATGATGTGCACGTGATGTTTTGTGCATGGTCTTGAATAAACGTTAAGTTGAATGATGCACTGCTGGTCGCTGGCTGGGAGTCTTAGGGTACTTCACATGGGTAATCAAACATTGCCATTGCGTTAAGCACTAAAAATCAATAAGGATACGAAAAACAAACGCAAAAAACGAAGTCATGACCAAGGAGATAATGGGAATATAAATTCTGGATATAAAAAGGAAGCATGTCTGCTGTCCGCAGCTGTCAGAGTCACACCTAAGTCTGGAATTGGTCGTTGAGGTTCTAATCAAGTTCATGAGGCTGAGTTGAACCCATATGAGCTTTAAAATGTTGAAAACAGAGTCCTAGGGTAAAATTTATGTGTGTATGAAGTTTAGAACCTCCTTAAGGCTGAATTCAGTCATCACCACCCCTTGGTCCACCAAAACATTAAGTAACCACAACCTAACCACTATGACTTGAGTATAGCATGTATGGTTAGTTCCAATGACGATTGCATATGAGGTTGTATCCCAATTTTAGAAGCTTGTGTTCAAGATAGGCCACCCTTTCGGGGCGGTTTATTTGGCTCACATAGGTCAAGGGCACCTTCGGCACTTGGACGCTGAATAATTAATAAAAGCCAAAAAAGTGGGTTCGGCTTTCTAAAAGAGGTTTTAGAAGATTTCGGCTGGAGTTCACAGATTACTATAATTAGCCTATTTTGACGGCCTAGGGGATTGAGCCTAGAACCTCGAACTCCCTACTTGGAGCTCTTTTGCACACACTTCCAAGAATCAAGGCTTTCCAAGCCAGAACTCCACATTGATGTCCTTTGTGTTCAAAGATTTTGTATATTACTATTTTCTTCAATTTCGTCATTTCACTCAATAATTTTCCAAATCATTCGGCATGCCTTTTTTGAATTATTATAGCCGAAGGTGCCCTTCACCTACGGTACTGTTTCATTGAAATCCAAATTGATATAGCATGTTAAGGTTCAAAAACATATTTTCTAACTATATGGAGTACTTTGAACACATTCAGAGAACTAGTGTAAAGTAAAATAAAAACCAGTGGAGAAATCAATATTCGAATGTACTTGAAAAACGAGAAATAAATCAAACTTTATTGCAGCAAAAGAAAACCCTTCATATCAAAAAAAAAACCTACGGAGTAGATTTAAATTCTTTATAACACCAAAGGAATTAAGGTAAATGTACAATCTAGGTCTAATTGATTATTCTAAATGGTATTGAATTCAAAACTTTAAAATGCTTTTGTTCACTTAATAAAGAAATTAGTGCTATCCATAAATAATATACACATAGTACTAAGAAGTTACTTTTAAAAGTGCTTTTGACTATAATGTAACTTTATGGATAATTCTGATACTTTAGAGTACGCAATTACAACTTCAGTTTAATAAAAATCTATAATTTATACTTATGCACTAAAATGTATGTATGTATATATATATAGTCATGGGCAAAACAAGGAAATGGGAACCTAAAGGTGCGCATTGTGATCAAATTATTTGTCCCTAGGATTGCAAATAGAAAATTGTGCAAAATAATTCAAGAAATAAAAAAACTGTGGTCCCTTATGACTTTTATTGAAGATCACAAATATGATATTCCATTTGCAAATACATGCATGAAAATGAAAATGTACTTTGACATTTTTACTATAAAGATGTATATAAATATGAATATATATAAATTCACATGTACAAGCCAAACATTGGTTTTCCCATGGAATCCATGATCAAATATAAATGTTAAAATTACTTACCTTTCTTGGCAAGCAAAAGTAACATTGAGAGGAACATAAATGCAAGCAAATAAGTTGATCATACACCACATAGCAATTTCATAAATTTCAAAGCTCCAAATGTTTTTGTAAATTTCTAAGATTAATAAATCTTTAAAACCAGGTTCTTAAAAACGAACTATTAAAATTCAATTCATAGTTAAATGTGTGTCTAAGACACACATACACAGACTCACACATAACACACACACACTCATTTATAGAATTTAAGTTGACAAATGAGAAGAAGAATGGGTATGAAGTAAATTTGTCAATTTCTTAATAAAAGAATGCAACATTGATTTGTTTTAATCAAAGAATGCCACTTTTAAAAGTAACCTCTCTAGTACTATGTGAATATTATTTATGGATAGCATTTGAATAATACCAAGTGCAATATATTCACTAATGTGGATTCAAGCGGAATATATTCACGAATGTGGATTCAAGTAGAATTCAAGTGGATATATATCTTTATAACTCCAAGTGAATTTTGATTTCAATGAAAGAGTATATTCCATTTATAAATTTTTATTCATTGCGGGCACTTCTGGGAACTCCAAAAACTTTTGCTAGGACACAGTACTATATTTGAGATTTTCAATACAAGTAAGTTGTATACATTTTCTTTTATATTGTCCATTATCATTTATTGTCTATAGTGAAAAATGTAGTTTATCCAAGTCAAATATTTTCACAAATTGCCACAAATAGTCAGCCAAGGATGTAGAAAAACATAATTTCTTTCTACATACATCTTTGACACTTTATAATTTTCACTATGTATTAGTTCTATTACAAGACGTGGTGTAAACCTTCTTAGTGACCGTGGGGGTTTTCATTCTAAAGCTGCATACTTTGTTCCCAATATATTAAGGCGTGAATTGGCATTATTCCAACCTCTACTCCTTGCACTATATTTTTGAACATGCTACACCCCTATTTTACCTCTTAAAAATGTGTACAAGAAATAATATCGTGCTAAATACCATGATGTTAATGGCCGTGACCTTGTGTAGTGTAAAAACTGGACACCAAATGAGGTCAAAGTCCGCTGACCCACTAAACGTTGGGATGGAAATGAACCATTTTTTCTACTTCAAACACTATAATCTTCCAATACGTGCGGTCAAAGTTCTTGACATTTCATGAGCATGTTATTTATTAAGTATTTATTGAGATCGTACGGTTGGAATTAGATATTCAAATCTTTGTTTCCTTCCTTAATTATTGCACTAGATTTTACAAATTTGAAGTATTTTTAGAGTGAAATTGATAAGAAAATATAGGTTCTACATTATAAATAATAATTTCTGTAAATTGCTTTGAAAAAGTAATTTAATCCCTAGTGTACCGTGACAGTTTTACAGCAAAAACACTTTAAACTTGTTGGATTCAAGTGCAATGAACAAAGAAGGAAACAAATAAGACTTGCAAAGTAAGATACTCTCAATATTTCATAAACCTTGACCGCACGGATTGAAAGATTATAGTATTTAAAGTCATGCAATTGGTTTGTTTTCCTCCCTACGTTCAGTGGAACAGTAGACTTTGACTTCACTTGGTGTCAAAAAATTTCACTACACAAGGTCTAATTCCGTTATGATCTTCTGAACATGACGTTAGTTCCTTACACACTAATTTTTAGAGGTAGAGGACCGGTGTAGCAAATTCAAAACAACTGTGCAAGGAGTGGAGGCTCAAAATTTGTTATTTCGTAGTTTAAACTGATTGTTGAACTTAATATGTTTTAGATTGATAATCCTTATGGTCATTAAGAAGGTATACACTACATATTGTTGTGGATAAAATATGAAAGTGAAAAATATAAAGATATCTAGGTTTTATGTGGGAAAGAAGAAGTTTTTTTGGTAACTTGCCCGACAATAAGTGACAACGTGTGAAAATGTTTGACTTGGGTTGGTATGCTATTTTTCACTAAAGACAAGAACTTTTTATCAACGGTACAAATTGAAATAATATTACTTGCAAGTATTGAGAATCTCACATTCAATATAGTGTCATAGTAAAAGTATTTGGAGGTGACCGAGGTGCCCGCCCTCCCTTTTTGAAATTCAAAATCCTATAATTTTTTCTTCAAATGTTGAATTTAGGAAAAATTGTTTTCCCACTAAGGTCAAAACAATGGTTCATTTTCTTCCCTGCGATGAGTAGATCTGGAGAATTAGACTTCACTTTGTATCAAATTTTTGCATTGTACAAGGTCTAAATCTTTTACCATTGTCATAAGCATGATATTATTTCCCACACACCAATTTTTAGAGGTAAAAAAGGGGTGTAGCATGTTCAAAACAAGTGTGGAAGGAGTGGAGGTTTAAAAATTGCGATTTCACTTTTTCTTTTTTCTAACTACACATGTTTTCAAATGATAATCCAAACGGTCAATAAGAAGGTTTTCACCACATATTTTTGATGAAAAAATAAACAGTGAAAAATATGAAGATCTTGATTTCTAGAATTTATGAAGAAAAGAGGAAGTTTTTTCCCTCGTTGCCCGACAATGTGTGAAAATGTTTGACTTGGGATAAAACGCCTTTTTACACTAAAGACAAGATTTTTTTTTGAAATTATCCAAAGAAGGAAATATTCTTTATATGTGTGAAAAAACTCAATGTCAATAGAAACTTTTGTCAAAAAATTTGGAGCTTCCCGGAGTCCCTATTTTTTACTTTCAGTGGTATAAACATTCAAACCGCAAATCCATTTTTTATTAAAATATCTCCACGTACCTATTATTAGAGGCAATCTAGTATAAAATTTTCCATAAAAATGGAATTTTTGACAAATTTTAGGTACATGCTCAAAATCCAATTTGGCCCCGGGGGGGCAGTTGGTCCTATAGAGGTTAAAGGCGATAAATTTGTGCCACTACTTATTCAAAAGACTTGTTCAATGCATGCGTGGATTTTGGGCTAGTGGCGTACTGGAATCAGTGCATATGTCGAACCAAAAATAGGACAGCGGCAGCTAAAAAGTTGGACAGTGGATACCATTTCCTGCCCCCCAAATCTTGGAGTCGTTGGAAAGGAGTTTTCCCGCCCAGCGCCGATTTTTGTGCTCCGCTTCGCAGAAGACTACCGTATGCTCATTTTCAGCAGTTCATTTCCTACTTTTGCACCTGCTAGATCCTCTCTTCTCTCTCTCTACTCCGCTCAGTGTCTTGCTTCTTTTGAGAACATTCACAGTAGTTGTCAATACTATGTCTGAGGTTATCTGAAGTACATTGGTATTTTTTTGGCGCATCCTTGTGGAGTGCTCGATTTCTTCTCAAAGGTACTCCTACATCATGAGATTGTTGTCTGAGGCTGTTCTTGAGCAATCGAGGGCTACTTGACCCAAGCCCATAGGCCGTCCGCACAACCACAGTTTGTTCACAATTATGAGTAGTATTTATTTTGTCGTCGAAGTCATAGATATCGGTGTAGTACTTCTAATTCACTGTAGAATTAGCATGCAATTAGAAGAAAGTGTGCTGTGAATGCTCCAACACTATTCATGATCACTGTAGCATATCATTGAACTACTTCAAAACTAAGCATTTATCCTCGAGTCGAGGATAACACTGACTCTTGCAAGTTCAGCCAAGGATCAACGAATCCTACGAATGATATCCTCATTATATTTTTCCTCGGGTCGAGGATAACACTAACTCTTGCTAGTTTAATAGTCAATCAGAGAGTCCTATGAATGAGATCCTCATTACATTTATCCTCGAGTCGAGGATAACACTAACTCCTGCTAGTTCAAAAGTCGATCTACGGATCCTATGAATAAGGTCCTCATTGAAGGACTGAATTTTTCTGTTCGAAGAGGATAAACCCAAATTATTAAAAAAATCAATGCCAATCTAAGTTTAAATCAATTGTGCTTGATCACTTGAATGGAGAGATCGCCTCCACTCCTTTTATCCTCGAGTCGAGAATGTACTTATAATCGTCTATTATCAACCTGCTTGATTATACTGTCTTCAATGTATCTTATCGAGTACTATGTTGTCTGGTGATATTTCCCGGGACCGTGCACAGATGTTGCTCTCTCTGTTGGATTCATACAATTTGTATCCTCGACTCGAGGATAGTGTTTTGGATATATTTTCATGTGTTTTGAAACTTTTTCTCATTCATATCCTTGAGCCGAGGAAACTCGGTGAAGTTTTTTGATACTGCCTTTGTTCCTGAATACTCTTGTCCAAATTTATATTGCTTTGGATATAAGGTGCTTATTAATTTGCATATTTCAATTATCTTCATTTTAGAATTAATGTCGCTTCAATGTGATGTTTTGTAAATGGAAGAAGACTCATTTGATGTCAGAAATCGAGTTCCACCAACCTTGCCTCCTGGTGTTGCTCCTTGTGAGGGTATTCCTCGCGCTGCCTGGTGTTCGAAGCGCGTTATCCTTTGAAATACATCAGGGGATAACGTCGGAATCGGACTATGTCAGAGTGTTGATTCCAGTTTAATTCCCAAAATTGGAGGTCGGCCACTTGGAGATGACCATGTTGCGGTTCTGATTGCTGAATCTTTAAATGAGGATGATATTCCTTTGAATTGGATGTTTGCTCTCCGAGCATGGCCAATTCGATAGGTCTTTCTTCGTAATGTGAGTTTGTACGATCAAGAACAAACTTGCATTTACAATGCCGCTCTAAAGGTATTCCGTCGGGGTCCAAGAATCGGTGTTCGACAGTATGTGAGCAATGGTCAAAGGCGAGTGCTGCCTTCCCCACCAAAGAAGGAAGTACTCCTTTCTGCACAATCGATCAACCTTATTGCGAGCGTTGTTTGTTGTCCTAGAAATTGTACTCAAAGCTTTCCACGTAGTCTTATTTCTATACTACGGACGCAAGTTCACAATGACATTGGAGGTGTATTCTAGCCCAAAAATTCCACTCTCCAAAAACACCTGAGAATCATTCTTGATCCAAGTTCTTCGTCCTGGGATGGTCTAGCGTCAACCGTTAAGTAGTTTGTCTTTAATTGTAGGTCAAAAGTTCTCTTTTAGTGGATTACTTAAGTTTAT
The DNA here is from genome assembly GCA_963971425.1 of Bryoerythrophyllum caledonicum. Lineage (NCBI taxonomy): Eukaryota > Viridiplantae > Streptophyta > Bryopsida > Pottiales > Pottiaceae > Bryoerythrophyllum > Bryoerythrophyllum caledonicum. Next base: position 321,120 of record OZ020524.1, read on the forward strand.
GCATTTATTTTTAGGGAATTAAGCCTTAAAATGCCTCACACTTAGCATTTCACTCTTAAGGTATTAATCCCAAGGATTTATATGCTTAGGTACAGCCTTGCTCCTCTAAAGAGCCTTGCTCTTGAATTAACTATGAATGTGCTTGTTGGTTAATTTCTTAGTATTTGCCATCTTCGGCTCATGGATCCTATCCATTGCACTCATTGTTTGTTCCTTAATCAATTCCATTTAAATTTACAATGTTACCTCATACACTTTGTTTTACTTTTCACATGCGTCCAACCCGCTCACGCATTCATTACAAGTATTAAGTTCAAACAACATACAAGTTAGATTAAGTTCCTAAATAATCCTACTCTAAGTCCCGACTTAAGTCTAACTATCTATTAGTCCTTAACACTTGAATGCCAAAAGAGTATCTTCACTCTTATACTTGTATGACTTAAGTTTTCTAACTCAAACTTAAGTTCTATCATCCAAACTTAAGTTTTTCCTCGTTGTAGACTTAAGTCCTAACACTTAGACTTAAGTCCTATCGTTTATATTTAAGTTCTTTCTCACTCAAACTTAAGTCCTATCACTCTAGATTTAAGTTTTATCACTTAAACTTAAGTTCTATTCCACTTTAGACTTAAGTTTACTTATTTACACATGCACAAGACTCCAATCTTATGATTTAATACTTAAGTTTCCACATTCAAACTTAAGTCTAACATTAATTACTTATGCATTTCTCACATTAATGCATTAAGTTTCTTACCTCAAATTAATTTCTAAATGCCTTACATACACTACCCAAAGCCAAGAGGCACACCTCTTGGGAAAACGGTTTTTCCAACAACTAACCGTTAAAACTAACTTCACTTGAACCTCACCCATTCATATCTACTTATGACAAGACACACCTTTTCCAAAGGGTGTGAGTTCACCCCTTTTCCCACTATCTTATATCTCTTAGATATGAAGAGACACTTTTTGATTAATTAACTATTTAATGTAAACTTAATCATTAATAATTTAATTTTCCATATATCTACAACCCTTTTTACATTAAATTTTCTGAAAAAAACTAATTTTAGGATTTAGGCTTTACATGTATACTTTCGGAAACATGTTTTACTTGATGTGCATAGGCAAATGTACATTGACTCCAATGGCAACCATGTGGTGATGCTCGATGGAATTGATGTATGCCAAGATGCATGGTGTACAATCATGGGGGTCAGCCGAGCCACATTCTACCGATACAAAAGTGATGCAAATGATGAAGTGCGAGCGATGGCACACGGCAATTTTGGGACTAAAAAGCCTCGCACCCATACTCTCCAAGCAATTGCTACATTGCACGACCTACTTGACGATGCTGCTGATAGTAGTCCTAACAAGACTACTACACTTGGCACTGGGGAGAAGGTTGTTTCGAAACATCTTCCCTCCTCCTTTCAATGGAGTGCAGTGTTGCCCAAAGTAAATGAGGTGAATTCAAGATTTGGCCTAAAGCCAATATCTTTGTCTGGTCTTAGCCAAATTCGGAGCTCCGAATTTGAACAATTTTCCACTAAGAAACCGGGTGACAACTTTGCTCGCTGCGGTAGATGCAACCAATTGAAGCAATTGAAGAAGGCTAGTACGCGAGGGTCCTCCGCATTCAATATGTGGGATACCAAATTAAAGTTGCATCAGGCCTCCCAACAGACTCATCGTATTTTATATTATGGGAACCGGAAGAACTCGGAGGATAGACCTGATGACGTTGTTTGCATCATCCATGATAAAATGGATCACAGCAAAACAACATCTCCCCATTTTTCACAAGAATAAGGCAACGGAGTCCTTCATGAAACTCCCTGTAGCTCTGACTGGAATGATTGCTCATGGACATGGAGATGTCCGTCATGCACATTATAGTCTTGACATCTTCCCCACCGACTCGAATCACACTGTTGGATCCATTGCTAAGTTATTTCGGGACTTAGAGAGTCCACCGGTGTATTCTTCTCGTGAATTATTTGCAAGAGGGAAAGCTTCTCCACTGTATCAGGTTGTGCTTGCGGATGCCAATGTGTGCCTTCGATCCCTTGCGGCTCCACCGGTTGAACCTGTTCCTGTAAGACAATTACCACCAATTCTCCAAATGCAATTGGATAATGCCACAGGAGACAATAAGAATAGATTTGTGTTTGCTTTTTTCTCCCTACTTGTTCATTTGGGTATTTTCCGAGAAGTACACGTGGACTTCTTACTTGTTGGTCATACTCACGAGAATATTGATGCAATGTTTGGGAGATGGAGTACCAAACTTAAGTCAAATAGCTATCCAACAATTCCACTCTTGATGAAGACATTCAAGGATACTGAAGATAAGCCAGTTATTCCACATCTTATTGACTTCAAGGGTTTTCTTGATGGATATTTGTGCATCGGCAATGAGGCCCTTACGGGTCATACAAAGGGCCAGCAGTTTAAGTTTTACAAGGACTCTGATGGTTTGCCAAAGATGGAGTACAAAATTCTTTGTACAGACATGGATTGGTTGCCCGAGGAGAATGGAGGAATTCAGTTGTGGAAAATGATGGCAGATGGTAGACCAATATTGCCTCATGGGCAACCACTTCCTCTCATTCCGCATCGTCATGAGAATTATGATGAGGTTATGAAGGGTATTTCTGGGTTTCTAAGTCTATGGGAATCTATGGCAAATGAGGATATCTCAGGTGAATACAGGAGGAAGAATGAGCATATCATGTACTATTGGAGAGGTGTAAAGGCTGCTCTTGAGGTGCCATAGGAAGAATCGACTTCCCTATGAGAGGGATTTTGGCCACTATCTAGATATGCTCCGTCTATTGTTGATGAATATGATATAGATGGTACTTTGAGGGAGGAGTATGCAAAAGACCCTCCATTCATTGGACAACGACGTCATTGTCCGCCTCCATCGTTCCGGGTTGGTAGAGATGTATATGAGGGCTATGTACTTGCGGTGCGTTCAGCTGATGGGGATTTGCGCCCATTTTGGATTGCCTTGGCATTGACTAATCCACATCCGGATCGTGAACATTCTCATGAGATTAAAGTGCAATATTACAAACCTGCATCCCAACGTCGTGTGGACTTGGAAACGTACCAAAGGTGGGATTCTAGTAATGGGAAAAATTGGGTAGAGGAATCTGAATCTGAACCAATGTAGGTATATACAAATTGCATTGTAACAGCTTGGAAGCCTAGGTTCCGTGGGAACACAAGCTCTTCGAGGCTCAAAATTCCGAAATCATAAGTAGAAATAATCAAGGCATCTTTAGCTGAATATTAGATTTCAACAAGTTCTGTGGTTTTTTATGACAAGAGTTATCCTAGTCATTTGAAATAGGTGGGGGTGCATGTCCTTATTTGAACTTGTGTTGTTTCAAACTAGATATTGTACTAAGTATGTATTGAACATGGGGGTTTGTCGTGGAATTGAGACGTTGAATGTTCGCGTAGCATATTTGTAGACAAAAATTAGATTAGAATTTGTAGTTTCATATCTAAGTGATGTATTGTGTTGCTTCAATATCATTAAACATTGCCGTTTGTTTGTGAAGTTATTGATGGATAAATTGTCGTTAACATTGTGTGTTTGATTAATTGTGCATTTATCCTTGATGCATTGATACTTTCTATTAAAATAAATAATTGAATGTATTTCTACAATATGTGCAAATTTTTTAGTGATTGATATTTCAATGACCTTGTTGTTTGAAACAAGTACCACCTCTTGAAATTGGTAAATTTGATTTCCCTTCAAATTGAGAAGACATGCATTTTGGGTGGCATGTAAATGAGAATATATGTCTTATTTTAGTCCAATTTTGAGCCCTCCTAGGATGCTCAAATTTTTGCTCCTTGAATTTTTATTGAGTATTTTTATTCTTCCTATGATAATTTTTTTGGATGTAGTAGTTGGCAATTTCAATCGAGCTTAAGTCTCAATTTCATAAATAGTCTCAAATTAATGAAACAAAAAATTGACTATAATTAGACACTATGATAAATTGAGACTCTGAAATGTCTCATTTTAATGAATATGGCGTTTCTGGAGAAGCCCAAGCGGTTGGTGTCCAAGTGGGCGAGCATTTTCTTAGGCGCCATGCGAGGGAAGATCACCATCGACTGGGCATTGTTGATGCACATCCTCGTAGGAAGGTTGGTCAAGGGCCTCCACCGGACGAGGAAAATTGAATTGCCACTTCCGTCTTACATGACCCACCTCTACGCGAAGCAGGAGTTGCTTACACCGGTAGAGCAGGACGGGTATGAAGAACTTCTGAACATTCAGAAGTATGGCGGACCAGAAATCGACTCCAAAGACAAGTCCAAAGTAGCAGAGCCGCCTCCGGTGGAAACCCCTCAAACCCGGAAGCGAAGTCGGTCAGTGCAACCGGAGGTAGAACCAGCGGTTACGCCACCAACCTAGATAGAGACGACCTCCGCAAATTTGGCGTTGGCAGGCCCATCTAGACGATCGGAACGAGTACTTGAGGCGGATCCTCCAGAACTCAGCAAAAAATCGGCGGAGAATATTATGGAATTGGTGCTTAAGCACGTGGCCTGGCAGACCTCGTTGCTCAACCAATTCATCGCACATAGCTCGGAGTTGATGTATGAGATCTTGACCGAGTGTGAGCCAAATAAACTGTCCCTAAAGGGTGGCTTATCTTGAACACAAGATCCTAATACGGGGCCTAGTTCCTCATGTGATCAATCCTCAGCCCATTCATACACAACTGATACAAGCATGGTGACACATCTCAAGCTTACTTAGGCTCCTTGTGGTTGATTAGTAAGGTGGTGACTTAATCCAGCCTTTTAATTGAACCCACCTTTGAACAAGTGTAACTTTTGCTCTAGGGCTCCAAATCCAACATTTTCAACTCGTATGGGTTCAATTCAGCATCACAAACTTGATTAGACCCTTAATGATCAGCCCAGACTTAGGTGTGACCCTGGCAGCAGCGACAGCAGACAGGCTTCTTGTTTTAATCCAGAACTTATATTCCTATTATCTTTTTGGTCGTAACTCCGTTTTTTATGTTTGTTCTTTGTATCCTTTTTATTCTTTTATGCTCAACGCAATGGAAATGTTCAATTACCCATCCGGATTACACTTGGACTCACAGCCCAACGACCAGCAGACAGACCCTTCCAAAACTACAGAACTTCCAACGTGAAGAACTTCTTGTGTTTTTACTCAAAGTCGGAATTTCTTCAGCCTAACCTTACTGATTCATGATGATTAACTTGATAAGCTACTAAAAATTTGGGTCAGACTCTTGTATCAACTCGATCACTACAATCAGGGACGGACTGCATTCACCATTCACATGACCAGCAGCTCTCAACAATCATGACCTTGTGTTCAAACTTCATGCAACCATGCATATTTGCATACAAGTTCACGTCTCCATTCACTAGCTTCCACAGAATGAGGTTGAATATCACGCAGCTGGCGAGTGTGTGCCTTGATTCAAGAAGACCTATTTCTTACCAACTTTTGGCAGCGCTTCCGCGCAATTTTAACGCCAGAGAATTGGTATCACAGGTGCACGCATGGATCACACACTACAAGTCTCAACCTATCAACGACCAAGGACGAAGAGAAAAAAAAACTCCCTGATCATTGTTGGCAGCCTTGCTCCGGCCCCCCAGATCCGCCGCGCTTGCAACTTCCTGCGCTCGACCGCTTCCGAACTTGCTCCGTCGCCCAGTCGTCACGCCCTTGATCTCCTTCCGCGAAAGTTGCCCTGCTTGTCCACGCTTCACCAAATTACCACCACGTTTTCGCACCAGGATCTCCTGCAGCCCTTGTTGCCGCTACCTTCCGATTTCCTTGGTTGTGCAGGAACCGCGCACTCCCACGACACAGACTACAGGAAAGCACACAGAATACCCCGACCTACACCGACACAGTTCCGGCGCTCTCTCCTAATCTACCGCACAATGCCGGGGACTTCCCGGTTTCCTTGTGCCTGCAGCTAGAGTTCAGGGCGCTTCCTGAACCTTGTTCTCCTTCGTCCTAGAGACATGCGTCCTCCAATGACGATCTCACTATCTCCTCGTCGATCCAAAAATCGGTCCAGTCTTCACAGAGGCCCTCAAAAGAAAAAACAAGATCCATTCAAAAGAGGATTATCCTCCAGTTCTTGAGCTCCAAGCTCCAAGTCGCCATCACCATCGTCGACTTGTTCGTCCTCCCACCTCCGCTCTCACTCTCTGATCACAGCCCCTTCTCTCGGAACTTCCCAGCTCTCTTTCCGACACAAAAAAAAACGCAGAGCCGTTCGGCAACTCCCCAGCTCCTGATCGCAGTCGCGCTCCCTTCGCTCGCGCCGATGTCCGTGTTCTTTCGGCCCTCTTGTACACGCCAATCTCTCCGGCCTGCGCTCCTGTGGGTTTTATCAACCACTCCGGCAGCTCCTCGCCTATAACCGACTGATCATCCTTCGGTGCTCAAAAGCACCATCCACACCTATTCTCCAGCTCTCACACACACTAGGATTCGGGGCGATTCCCCTCCTCTCGTTCTCTGTCCTCCTCCCTGCCGCTCACACTCTCAAACGGGGTTCTTCCCCTCTCGCTGGCAACGCACGAAGAAACACGCCGCCTTCATGATCCTTCGCCACGTCCTTACTGTCGCTTATACTTCGGGGCGCTTCCCCTCTTGCCGCAGTCGTCCTCCTCCCTTCTGCAACTCACACTTCACCCGACCTCCGAGAGAGAGCCCTCGGCCCACTCCCCATCTCTTACTCAAACACAAAAACCGCAGAGCCGTTCGGCAGCTCTCCGACCCCCCTCTCGGCAGGCAGGCTCGCCCAACTCCGCATTCGCACCGGTGCCTCCCGATACCCGCCGATACCCTCGGGAAACCTAGTTTTGCAACCCCCGGACCTTGCAGGGTCACTCAGCCTTTTGGAGAATTTTCCTTTTAGAATTCAAAAAATCCCCCCTCGCCAACTCGGGGGGAAGGTGTAGTTTAAAAATAAAAGTTTCAAATAGTAAGTTCAAGCCATGCCACCAAGGCCAGCCCATGATCACCAATAATTGGTGTTAATTTTCTCCTTCTTTATTATCTAAACCTTTCTAATTTCTTCCAAGTCCATATGCCACTACTTCATGCATGAGTTCTTAAAGATTAACTACAAAAGTGGCCACATCATGGTTGCACACCGAGCTTTAAACTTGTTAACTTTTGTTTTATGTTTGTTTTTATTTATTTGCTTATTTGTTCACTTACCTTTTTGGTTATTTATTTTGTTTTCTTCCCAAGGCTTCCTCCCATTGTGTTAAAAACACATGGGGTTTAAGGTGTCTCTTTTTTTGTAAGAATCCCTTTTGGCTTTTAGATTTTTAATCCTCTAGTTTTAACAAGGTTAAATCCCCAAATGGGAATGATGACCCCCTTCTAAATCAGGAAATGGCACATAAAAGGCCATTTTGAGCCATTTAACCAGAATAGGTGGCTTAGTTTAACCATCTCACCCTAACTACCACTTCCTAATGCTTAATTAGTTAATATTAATGCCCAAATGACATCGTGAGCCGTTTTTGTGGCTCACACCGAGCTCCAAGTGGATGAGTTAACGGAGATTCTTCCTCAGTAGAAGGACCTCCGTCACGTGAAAGCCCGACTGATTGTATTGGAGGAACAATAGGCTCCTTTGGTCCAATCAAGTGCAAAGCTGCAACAGGAGTTGTCGATGGCTGAAGCCGCAGTAACGGAGGCACAAGCAGTCCAGACGGAGGTAGAGGGCAGGGCCACCGCATCGGCTCAAGCACTTGTGGAGGTCCGGGAGGTGCTGAGTTTTTCGGTTGACACGATCAACTGAAGCCTCTTCTTCAACAAATGCTAGAGAAGGAAGGGAAGGTGAACCACAAGCGCATCATCCGGTTCCTTATGGATCAGGGTCGAAAGATGGAGAGGACTTGGGGCCGGATACAGCTCTTGGCCAACAACGTGGCCAACATTGTGGTTCGGGAGGAAATCGCGGTGCCGAACTCACCAATCGATCTCAACTCATCACTCGATGAAGCCGGATCGTCGAACAGTGCACCGGGGGCTTCCAGAAAGGGAAAGAAGAAGGAGGAGATCCTTAGTACGCCCGATGCGTCGTCACCAATGAGCTGGAATAAAGTCCCTCTACCTTTTTCAGAGACCCTCAGGTCTTGGAAGGACACGCTCCCGGCAACGCTCTTCTAAGGGACTTCTCCAGTTTTTCGGCTTCCTTCCTTCTCTCCCTCCTCCACCCTTCAAAAGACAACTTCTCCATTGCCCAGAGATCTTTTGGAGGAGACTTCCAGCGTCAAGGACATAGTGGGAACCTTAGCCGGCATGGCAAAGAAGGCGACAAAGGTAGTGGCCCCCACTGACGAGCGGGAGCTGACTCTCTCAACTTCCGGAAGCAAGAGTCAGGTTCTGGAAACAACTCCGGAGAAGACAGGAAAGGCGAGGATTGCTATGGAAGAATCCCCTAGGCGTAGGAGCAGCCGAAATAAGGGTGCTCAGAAGTCTTCCTAGCTTAGGGTTAGGTTGAAAGCTAGAAATTGTTAGTTATTTAGGTTTTGTAGCGATTAAACGATGGGACTCAAGAATGCACCCGGCTGCCAAAACTTAGGCTAAAGAATTCCATAAACTACCTTACCAGTTAGGAGCAGAAAAAATCGGATCTGAGATCCATAATTTTCGGATCTGAGATCTGACTTCCAGATTTTGGGGATTAGACCTTTTTGCTATTGAGATAAGATTTTCCGGATTTCTCGCGGATAAGATAGACTTAAGATTAGGAAACTTAGTTAGTACTTAGTAGATGAGTTTTAGAAGGCTCATCATCTTGTTTCTCTTGCTGAGAATGTTTTCAATCTATTACTATGTTGTTTATTCCAAACTTGTGGTGATTGAGAGTATTCTTGTGAGGAACGGATCTAGTGTGGTTGGGGTGTGGTGATCTAGTTCTCTTGTGGTGAGTATTAAAGTGTTTGTAATTGAAGTAATCGGTTGGGACTTGCATTGGAAGATCGCCTGGAAGAGTTGGAGAAGAGATTAGGGAGAGTCCTGACATTCTTCACGGTCCGGAGGTAGCCAAGAGCGGAAGAGACGTATTGCAGAGGTGTGTCTGGTAGTCTCTAGGGCACGGAAAATCCGTGTGAACCTGAATTTTGGTTACAGCCAGAATCTCCCCCTACGATAGGGGAAAAGCCTGGTGTGTATGTCTAGAAGGAGATCCTCTTGCAGTATGTAAGGCTCACTCATTGAAAACCACCATAGTACTGACCGGAATGTTGTTGTAATCCAAATTTGCCTTTGCATGACCGTGTACGGAATGCCTTCTGGATGGTGTGAGGACATGGGTCCAGCAACAACAATCGTCCACCGGTTAGCGGAGTCGGGAGAGTGGGTGTCTAGCCACTTTAAGTTACGAGGAAGTGGGTGTCCAACCACTTAAAGTCACAAGATAGTCGGGAATCCGGCCACTTATACAAAACAAGATCAGAGGCCTTCCGGCCACTCGTTTAAACTATCCGGAAGACTCTTTGAGGAAGAACGGAGATAAATCAAACTCCCTTCCACCTGTCCGGAAATTAGTTCCGGAAGCAATTGTAAGAACTCTGGGATCCGGAAGGATCCGGATATTGAAGCAAACAAATGAGTTGAAAAGCTAACCTGTGGAATAGTGTTTGGTAGTTTAGTTTTAGATAGTTCATTTAGAAAAGAAACAATAGGTTCCAGTGGAACAACACCGGAGCAATTTATTTTAGTTGTATTTAATGACAATTAAGTGCTAACCGGAGGAATATTGACTTGACGACTTGCAACACTTGCTTAAGGTTAATTTTGGCTAACTTTGGGTATTACAAACCACTAGACTTCGACACACATGCCACAACCACAACCTCTACTTTCTTTCCACCATTTTCATCTCCAAGTTCCCTACAATTTGATGAAATCCTTCAGCGACTATCATGAGCACCGCTAGTAATTCATCATCTACGTTGTTGTCTTGGTATACAACTACAAGGTGGTTGAATATCCTTCAAAGGCCCATGTACTTGAGGACGTCAATAAGGGATTTAGAGTTCTGTACACGAAAGAGGAACCAAAGTATAGGTGCGGCTTTGAGGGGTCGCGCCACTGGCGCACATCATTGTTAATGAGAACTACAACAACTGCTTCAACTAAGCCGTCCATGGTCGTGCACATGTACATGTCGGAGAAGACACTTTCGTCCTCGCTCGGGACCACGACGTCTTTGCTCAGGATTGCAAAGGAGATGTGTTGATCCCATGCCGCCACTAATGATTCCGGGGATTTAAACAACTTTGTCGTCTAGTTGAATGCTTGCGTGCGGCTTTGAAGCCATGGTTTTGCCTTCGACATCTGATTGGCCGTGTCAAGCCACAGTTTGAGCTTGGCCCGACCTATCTTCTTTTCTGCTGTGAAGGCATCCTACTCTTCCTTGGTGTATGGGACAAAGTCTGCAGCCTTTGACGGTAGAGGGTGTTGCTTGTAGTGCGACATGAGTTCATTCTTCAAGGAACAAATTTGCTTCTCCCGAGCCACAACTGTTTGGAGAGTCTCTTGCTGACCTGCTTTACTTCCTAGGTTTGCTACTTTCAAGGACTTCACGCAAACCTTCTTCTGAAGCAATAAGCCCGCTAAGTAGTCCAAGTCGTGTGCGCGCATGTCGTACAGCGGTTTGAAGTCGTTTGCTACCAAGGGTTTCTGCTTTAACTTCCCAGTTGGATCTTCCACGCCGATAAAATCAGGCAGAAGTCTAGCGATAAACATCCTGCAGATTTCAACCCACTTTTGAATAACTACATCGTCCATTTTGAAGAGGAGAGGGATCTTTGCTTCTACTATATCACCATTGATGTGCGTGAAGATCATCTTTACTACAAGCTTGAAACCTGCACAAACATTTTACTTGGCTTTGATTAAACAGCCGGAGATCTCCGGTTGATTTTGTTTAGTAAATGTTAAGAGTCCGCGGATGTAATGAAGAGTGTTTAAGATGCGAGCTACCACTTACATTGAATTCTTTTGGGTGAGCCCGACCATAAAGGGATTGCACCAGCTTTCCGAAAGCAATCTACTTCAACCTGATAGTCATCAGCTGCTACGTGAAAGATTTCTCTTTGTGCGCCTCCAAATGGTCTTGATTGAGGGCGCGAGACGATTGTAGCAGCGTCAATTTGTTGTCTAGGGCTTTCTAAACCGGGATGATGGTGAAGTATGACAGCTCGTCTACCGTCCACGCTTTGGACAAGTCTTGGATAAGAATCTTGTGTGCTTCCACAATATGTTGCCCACTGATAATGTAAAAGTTTGTCATTTGTGCAATAATGTGCTCTTTTGTAGGTTTGGTAGTGAAGAACTCAATTTTCTTCTCAAGACCATAAGGTCCTTTTTTCAGCGGGAGGACTCATATATGCACCTCCGAAGACATTGTGGATTGGTCCAGGCAAGTTGCATAAATGATATTAGCAAGCCGGTCTTTCTCAATGCCTCTGTACACTAATCCCCTAGGAAGAGCCCAATGCAGGCGGTTGTCATGAACTTGCATAGTGATATCCTTCTTTATTACTGAATCTTTGTACTGCAACGAACGATTCTCATTGATGTACACCTCCTTGAATGTAGTGTCAAATAGCTTCCTCACAACAACTTGTTCAATTGGCTTGAGCTTACGCAAGTCAGCTGCTGTATAGTTTATACATTCATCAATTGTGAGAGTCGGTCCATCTGCCTTTGCCTTCTTCCCTTTTTCCGCATTCTTCAATGATCCAGGGGTTGAACTACTTACTATAGATTTATGCTTTTTTCCCTTTGTCGTTAGTGGAAATCCGTGTACTATGGGAGTGGGTGGAGGCGTCGGATCATACTCTATTTGTCCTTCCTCCATCGACTGCCACTACCTATTTATGTATGCCTCCCTCCACCTCTGGTCAATCCTTGGGAACATCATATATCCCACCTTGTTTACAAACTGCACTAATTCTTGTGAAATCTTCAATGAATCTAAGATCAATCCATAAATGAGAGGCTCCTTAGGAGGACTCCAACTTTCCGGCATGATAATTAGGCAGGCCTCGTGTTCCAAGCCCTGCATTTCGAGAAGCTCAGGGCCAAAGTGAGGATGTGTTGTGTTACCATTCCTAAGCTGCGGAATATACCTAGCGCTATCTTGGGGTATTATTGACCTTGATGCTCCATCCACTTACTTTATCATTGCATCTGTATACTGCTCCAACATTGTGTTTTCCTTTGTAGACAAATTCAGAAAGCCATGCGTCCACAAACAGCTCCAGCTTTTCCGGGCAGCTCTCACATAGAAGTGTGGTTGACCATGTATGCCTCGCAAAAGGGTCCCACACACCACATTGTTATTGCATGATTTAAATATTAACTGGTTTTATTAAAAGCAGTTATAACAATAGTCGGAGATCTCCGATTGTTTATTTAGAGAACTTTAGATTTCACAGGGTTATGAGTTTGTTGAAGGGATGACAATAACCAGGATTGCTAGGGCGTGAGCTATGAGCCATGAGCGATAAGCAATGAGCCGTGAGCTATGAGCTATGGGCAGTGATAGTCACAAAAAAATACCCGATTTTTTTTGTATATGATTGGAGAACCGTAGAAAAATAGTAGTGTGAAAGTCTATATCCGTGGAAAATTTATACAACCTATATATGATGTAATGCCTATATCGGTGTAAATATGCTTCTACTTTCATTGTGTTAGTATATATTCTCATTTTAGTCTCACATTGGTCCCGGTATTTTCACAACTCTTTTTAGTACTATCAATTATAGGTTTTGTGATATATGTTTTTGCCATTTCATTCTTGTATTTTTTAATATACTTGTTACTTATTTTTTCTATTTTGGCCTTGCCTTTTATTATATAAATCAATTTGACAAAAAAATTAATTATACATTATTGTTTATTCTTTCCAAATTGTTTTTTGTTACATTCATGAAATTATCTATTTCTCTCTAACCTTCATCATTTTTTAAAAGACAATTATTGGTATAAATTTGAAATTCTTTGATTTATGTCTATATTAATTGTAGCATTTCCAGAGTCTATGAAATTTGATACTAGTAGAATACTCTCTAGAGTTCACAAACTAGTCATGTAATTTATTTTTTATTTTAAATTATGATATTTCCTATTTATCTTTCACAAGCTATGCAAATATATATTGAAAAATTAAAGTATAGAAAATAAAATGGATAATACAATGAATACAAGTTACGAGTTAGGAAGACAATAAGAACATGAAAGTGAGTACTAAATATGTAAGGAATACTGCAATATAAAAGACACGTACAAAATGAACAAAGAAAGTTTTGAAATGAAGAAGTACATGACTATAGCAAAATTAGAAAGTAGAATTAAAACTATCATCACTATCCTCGCTAGCCTCAATCGCTTCAATGTCCACAAACTGAACAATACGAGGGTCATAACAACGAGTCTCATACGATGGACTAGGAGATGGTAAAGTAGCTAATAATTGAGCTAAGTCTTCTATATGCAAAGGAAGTAGAAACGGTTTAGGAGGTGACTCGGCGTCCGCCATCAATCTAACCACATTAAGTAAAGACTATAGCTAACCCGTAACCAGATTGCTTTGTTAAGTTTAGTAATCCGGAGTACCGGAAAGAAGATATTTAGATCTCTGTGGGAACGAAACCGGAGCAGTTACTTTGGGAAGCTCTTAGTGACGATTAGGGGCATTCTGGAGGAATACTGTCTCTACAAACTGCAACAGTCTGTCCGGCTATCTGTCCGATAGAGGCTGTTGTCTGTCCGATAGAGAATATTCCAAAATATTCCAGAATATTATGGAATATTTTGGATTATTCCTATAGATTTGGAGGATATTTTCTAGAATATTCTAGGCATTTGTCTGGTAAGGGTGTTGTCCGTCCTGTCCGTCCGTCTGCTGTCTTTTGGCCCTTGTCCGTCTATGTAGACAACCCTGGGCTGGAGTTGAGAATTTGGATAAATGATGTTTAGAACTAAGGGAACTAAGGGATAGAGGAGTAGGACAGTCTTTAAGGTAGCCTTTCAAAGTTCCACGCGTAGAGAGTCTAACCTTAAGAGTAGATCTAACAATAGACAAGGATTTAGGCATCAAGAACGCTTTGGTCTGAAATTGGATTCAGAACTAGAATAGAATCAGAGTGATTCCAACCAATCTTCTAAACCGAAAAGGCTCGCGGTGCTAACACCCCCACTCACGTTTGAAAAAGGGGTGGAGACGTCTTGACTTTCCGAAGATATTAGCATAGAGATTGTTGCAGTTCGTAGAGACAGTATCCCTCCGGAATGCACCTAATCGTCACTAAGTGCTTTCCAAAGTAACCGCTCCGGTTTCGTTCCCACAGAGACCTAATGTTATTTTCCAAATACTCCCACTTTCTTAACTTACTATAACAATAGTTTATAGGTTAGCTATCTTCTTAGTTTTAGTAGGGTAGATCCGGATCTGTCCGGAATCCGGATTATGTACAATGATTTCCGAAAAGTAATTTCCGGAAGTCGGGAGGGTAGTTTGATTTGTCTCTGTTCCTCCTCAGAGGGGCTCCTGGAGTTTTTAAACGAGTGGCCGGAGTCCACTGATCCTGTTTTGTGTAAGTGGCTAGATTTCCCACTGCCTTGTGACTTAAAGTGGCTAGACCCCCACTGTCTGGAACTTATAGTGATCGAACACCACTTTCCTACTCTACTAACTAGATGAATTGATTGTTGCTGCTAGACTTAGACTCTCACGACATCCGGAAGGCCTTCCGGATGCGGTCACACAGAGATAAGTCTGGACTACAACGACATTTCGGTGAGTGACTTGTGAGCCTCCAGGGACGATGGTGCTACCTTGTCAGAGTATTCCGTCTAGACCTACGCATCGGGCTTTTTCCTATCTTGGGAAAAAACTCCGGTTTTAACCGGAATTCAGGTTGACACAGATCACTCCGTCTCCTGGGGACTACCAGGAACACCTCTGCAGTTCGTCCCCTCCCCTCCTGGCTACTTCCAGACCCTGGAGTCTACTAGGCACACCTCTCCAATAGCCCTCCAACTCTCCCAGGCGATCTCCCGACACGGATCTTGACCGGTATCCCTCTATCTGAACTAACCTTCTCCACACCCCGAAAGGATTTTGACACAACTTCGCTCACAAGAATGGATCCGCTACCCACAAAGTCAATACTACACACTCGAAGTATCAGAGAGCCAATCTGATACAAGTAGTGCAATATATTACCAAGTGAGAAAGACAAGATAAAAAGGGTTTGCCAAAAACTTTTACTACTAAGTACTAACTAAGTTCTATCTAAACTTAGCTTTTTTCCTAGCCGTCTACAGGAAGTCCACTAGATCTTATCTAAAAGATCCGAGAAATCCGGAAAAGTTCCAAATCGGATCTCAGATCCACAAATCACGGAACGGTTCGGTCTCCGGAATTCCTATTGAAACTTATAAAAATGGAGAGTCGTCTCCTTCAGCAGCCGGGTGCACTTACGGCTCCATCGTTAATCGCTGTTGATCCGGAGTCTAAGCCCAAGAAAAATAAGCAAAGGAGATCTAAATCCTAACTAACCTAAGTCGTAGCACCTAGGCCCCGGTTTTTCCCACTTCGGCGGGAGGAGGAGATCTCCACCGGAACACGCGACTTGCCCTTTGCCTTCTTCAACGTTGCAGGTGAAAGGTCGGTCTTCCGGGTCGATGGTCCGGCTGTTGGAGGGCCAGCCACCACCGGAGTACTGGCGTCCGGCGGTGGAGGGGGCTGTTCCGATGATCCTTCCGGGACCGGGGGTGCTGGTGTTTCCGTCACGGAAGCTGACCTGGTCTCTTGGACCAGATCTCTATAGCTTTCGGACGGACTCCTCCGTCCGGACGCCAACCTCCGGGACACAGACTTGGGGGGTACCGGAAGATTACCTTCCGCCGGAGGGTCTGGCAGACGCATGTTTGGTGGCGACAAGATATCCGGAAGGGTCTTCAGAATCTCACTCGTGCTCGGATTGGGAGGTATGATACCCTCTGTTGGTGTCCGAGGTGACGGAGTGTTGTGAGACTCCGAATTTGCTGAGGTGCCCGAAGCTAGTGTTGAGTTGGCCGGAGGTTCTAGAGAGGTTGTGGTCCGTGTTGGTGTCGTGGTGCTGTCCGGTCCAGGTGCTGCTGGGTCTTCAGGAGGCTCGACGGTGACGTTGTCAACCAACATCTTCATCTGTTCCCAAGTCCGGCCCATCTTCTCTACTTGGTCTAGGAGAAACCGGATGATATTGGCCCTGGTGACCTTCTCCTTCTTCTCCACCAGTTCGGTGAAGAACCGGCTCCGGTTGACCACGTCAATCGGGAATTGCAAGGCCGCCCGGACCTCTGTTAGGGCCGCTGCGGAAGCAAGGGCCTTCGCCTCGGCTTCCTTTCGAGCCGTCACCGCCAGGGCTGCTTCGGCGAGGTAACGCTTCATTTTCCTCTCCATCTCCGTACTAGCCTTGTACATGGTGGAGAGTTGGGTATGCAGCGCCTTCGCATCCGTCTCCCGGTTCTGGAGCTCCTCCACCTTAGTGATGGCGTCTGCCAGCCGGTCGACGTCCAGACTTCGGAACATTTGCTCCACGTTGGTGGTAATGATGTAGTTGGTCTCTTTAAGGAGCCCAACTCTCCAGCCAATATCCCGGATGAGCTCATCCATTAGTTTGAGCTGACCCTTGGAATCGTTCTTGTTGACATTTCTCCTCTTCCGGCTGGTCCCCTCTGACGGTCCGGATGATGCAGAGGAGCTGCGTATTCCCGGACTCTCCGTCTCGGGCTTCTTCCCCCGAGGTCTCTTGGGAGCCTTCCGGCCTTCCGGAGTGCCTGTGGTTGCTGCTGCCGGCACAGTCTCCTTCCCTCTGGACTCCTCTTCCTCCGACTCGTCCCCTCCATACTTCTGGAAAGTAAGGACTTCATCGTACTGCCGGATTTCCGTCTGGGTCAGCTGCTGGTGGTGAGCGTAAAGGTGCACCACATACGAGGCTAGAGGTGTTGCTGATTTTTTCACCTTCTGGAGATTGGCCACGGGCCGGTTGATCAGTTCGGTCATCAACGTTCCCCAGTCGACGACGATCTTCCCCTGGAGCGCTCCGAGGAAAGTACAGGCCCACTTCACCACCACCCGCTTCGGCTTTTCCGGATGGAAGATAGGGTTTAAAAACCCTAGCACGAGCTGGGCATCCAAGTGCCGAAGGTCTTGGAGGTTGTAGCCATCCTTCGGGTCTGCTGGTCCTTCGAATTCCTCTGCCAGGAATTCGTCCCGCCGTTCCACCACCTTGGTACGGCTGGCTCAGAAGTCGTAGGCCTGAGACCACTTCGGGACTCCCCAAACTTCCGGATGGGCTCTCATCAAACCCTTGTACTTCTCGTCCGGCGCCCCGACAAGTTCCCGGACGTAGACCTCTTCCCGGATGCCCCATGGAACCTCGAGCAAATCCTCACAATCCATATACTTCAAACTATTCTTTAGCATGGTGAGTTCGTCCGGGTCTTCTGGTATCTCCGGGAGAACACGGGTTAAAGGAGGCAGTGCAACTGCCGGCTCTTCATCTCTCCGGCCGCACCAATCTGTATCTGTCCTCTTCTTCTTTGCCATCGGCACAGACTTCACGAGACCTGCCTATCCCCTCGTAGTCTCTCGAGGTTGTCCCTGCACGCACCAACCTCACAAAAACCCCCCCTAATGGACGCACGTCCGTTCTAACCGTCTACGTTCAAAACCCTAATGGCAAGCGGTTCGGAAAACCGTAAGAGTGAGAGAGGAAGCGAGGGCGAGAGAAAGAGAGAAAATCTAGACACGGGAAGACGAAGTGAGAAGAAAGAGTATCCCACCAAACCCCAGCTTTAAGTAGTCTGGCCGTTAGTACGGAATCATGATGACGGTTGATGGAGACAGTTCCAGGGTTGTTCGGCTGTCCGTCCATCCGGTAGTGTCCGTCCGTCCGAATGTCCGTCCGGTAGAGGCTGTTGTCCGTCCGAAAAGGCTCAACCCTAGTTTGACCGTGACTCGAGGTAAATCAATTTACCCACTGCCACGAAGGCGACTACGTGGCTGACACGTCGTCAACAGGGTCGCGCGCGTGCAGACAGAGGGGCGGGCGCGTGAAGGAGTCGGGCGCGTACGGAGATGGGCCGGGCGCATACTGAAGGGGCCGGGCGCG